>JBDODC010000019.1:0-505823 GCA_039880875.1 Aspergillus pseudoglaucus
CGTCGCACTGAGGTCCAATGTGGCCATATTTGTGGCAACGGAAGCACTGTTTGAGTCGGCATGACCGGTCATATAGGACACAGTCATGGTGGGTTGCATTTAGTACCAGCCCTTCTCGGATGGCACGGTTAGCGTGGTACTTTGTGGTGAACTCCACAATGAGGGAGGAGGTTGTCTTCCTCCTCCCCTCTTTGGTCAGCCATCCCATGTATGTCATTTTCGCGCCTTCATGTAGTCCTGCATTCTCTGTTTCGATTTTCTCAATAGCTCTCTGCTGGTTATCAGTGTTGATTGAATCCTTGCCAGTGGCTACTCCATGGACAATCACTCTGTATGTTGGTTTGATAACCTGTGCTGTTGTTCCGAGAACTTTGACCCAATCATCTTCAGTCTTCTTTAGAGTGTCTGCCTCCGTCGTGGTTGTGGTATGGAGTACCACGTCCCCACTCTTCAGCTGTTTTGCTGCAATGACTCGGGGGGCTTTCCCAAGTAGGTTTATCCATGATCCTGTGGCATCGTTCACTCGTTTGCGAAGGTCCTCTGGTGTTACTTTGCGGAGAACAGCTGCCGCACTTGTGTTGAGTTTCACTACTGTTTCTCTGTCTCTGATGCTTGCAACTGTGGAGGCTCTGCTGCTCAGTGTTGATGGGTACGAAGGCGTGCCTGAGCGGACTACATTTGCCCAGGAGGCAATCTGGGGGGCTGCGTTTGGTGTGATGGGGGAAGGTAGTGTGAGTGCGTTGTTGACTGCATTCTTGATGAGAGTGATGTCCTCTACCATCGGCTGCAGGCTGTTCAGTTTTCCAAGAATCTCCTGCGCCGATGGTTGCTCGCGGATTTTCTTAGCCAGAGTGATCACACTGTTGAGGAAGGCTTCCAGAGATTGGGATGGTAGTTTGGTGCGTTTGGTGTTGTCGAGCTCCAACAGTGCTGTGGCCTCGGCTATGATTTGGGTGGCGTGCTCGAGGTGGTTGGGGGGCTGGATCCCCAACACTGGCCAGACAGCTCCACTAACCATGACTTCTGGGTACTGGGCGATAGCCAGAGGCCTGGTTAATAGATTGGTCCAGGTCTAAGGTCAATTAAGCTTCTGTTTAGCGAGAAATTCCAAAAATACGCTCTGCGCTGAGGGTAGTTGTTTTTTCGTGTGCCACTTTGATGAGAATAGGTCGGATATACATCGGACCGATCACCGAGGTCATATAGGCCAACGAGTGTGCACGGTTAGATAACTAAGCACTTATTCAGTTACGAACGCACGTCTATGTTCCCTCTCATTATGCTATATATACTCTCCGTATAGACCTCGTATAGTACGGGATAAATCGACTCACCAACATTTCCCCTCTGAGCTATGATCCGAGAGACCCCGCTTCACACTTCAGTCGGTCACGGACTGCACTGTCACGTGCGACGCACCCAAGCTACAGGCCGGTCGCTTTCTTCAATAGCATTCGCTCTATTGCCGCGCTATGCTCCTCTCTCAGCCCGGGTTGAGCTTCTACTGCTGGTGGCGGGGGCTGCCGCTACTGCCTGCCACGCAATGGGGCTCTTCTCTCCTGGTAGTCCAGTAAACGACTCGTCACCCTGTCATTATTCAACGTTTCCTGACATTCTCGTCAATGAACCATTCCTTTCACGAAACCACGCTAGACCTTCTACATGGCTCATCCTCCGCGAGATGCCTTCCAGATTGGCTGGATCTGTGCTCTTCCGATCGAGGCTGCAGCCGCCGCCGAAATGCTAGATGAGAAATTTGGGATTCTAGAGGAGCAAGATGCAGCGGACTCGAATACCTACACATTGGGCCAAATCGGCAAACATTACGTCGTGATCGCCTGCCTTCCTGAAGGCCAGTACGGAACCACCTCTGCTAGTACGGTCGCAAACAACATGATTCGCACCTTCTCCAAGTCACTTCGAATCGGACTGATGGTCGGTATTGGGGGTGGAATTCCTTCAGCTAATCATGATATCCGCCTCGGCGATGTCGTGATTAGCCGTCCCCAAGGCACTTGCGGCGGGGTGATTCAATATGATATGGGCAAGGTTATTGCAGATGGCGAATTCGAACGAACTGGCTCCCTGAACAGTCCGCCGAGGGCACTCTTGACCGCAGTTGGCACGATGAAAGCTGCCGGGCTGAGTGATGACCCCCGCTACCTGGAATATCTCCAAAGCGCAATCCGAAGAACTGCTCGAACTCAGAAAAATTTTGGCCGGCCTTCTGCACAGTCTGATCGACTCTTTCAGGCGAAACATGATCATCCTGCAAGTGCGAGCAGCTGTGATGGATGTCCAATGGAGTGGGAAGAGACCAGAGGTGAACGTGAGAACAATGATCCACTGCCCCATTATGGTATTATTGCTTCTGGTAATAAGGTCATCAAACACGGGCGGACAAGAGAGCAACTTCGTTTGGATACTGGGGCATTGTGCTTCGAAATGGAGGCAGCTGGTCTGATGTTGGACTTCCCCTGCGTTGTCATCCGCGGTGTTTGTGATTATGCCGACTCGCATAAGAACAAGAATTGGCAGGGATATGCTGCCTTAGCAGCCGCAGCATATTCAAAAGAGCTGCTGGGCTACGTCCCGGTTGGCCATGTTTCACAAGAGAGCTTGGTAGTAGATATATGCAGTAAGTGAAATTAATCCTAACTTAGTTAGTCCTGAATTAAGGTTGGCTTGCTCATACGACTCTATGTAGACGGATTGAAGGCCGAAATCAAAGGCACAAATCAACGCCTAGACCTAGCATACAGTCAACAAGAACAACTTTATCGTGAGAAGGTTGCGTTTGCTTTGACGGATCAGCAACACCGCTGTCACCAAACATTCAAGATATCAACTTATGAGGAGCAAAAGAACAACAATCCTAGAAAAGTGGAAGGAACCTGCCTATGGGCTCTACAGAGCCCTGAGTACATCCGTTGGTCGGAGAGCAGCTGCAACGATCTTCTCTGGGTGTCTGCCGACCCAGGCTGCGGGAAGTCTGTGCTTTCCCGATCGATAATCGAAGACTGCTTCGAAATCTCTTGTCCAGAAGTGACAATCTGTTACTTTTTCTTCAAGGACAATGATGAACAAAACCATCTTGCTTTAGCACTTTGCTCGGTACTCCATCAGCTTTTTAGCCAGCGGCCTCAGCTCTTGCGTCATGCCATACCATTTTGGGAAAAGAATGGGGAGAAACTCCGACAAGAGGTTGACGAACTGTGGAGAATTTTTACAACTGCTGTGTTATCTGATGAATTATGCAAGACAATTTGCATATTTGATGCGCTTGATGAGTGCTGTGAGATTGATCAGCGCCGACTAATTGAGAAGCTTGGGTTGTTTCACCGCCTGCCACGTCCGCCGACACAGGATAACTGGTTGAAATTCCTAGTCACCAGTCGCCCCTATGACGATATCCAGAATAGTTTCCGAGCGATCACGGACTCTTTCCCACATATCCATCTGAAAGGGGAGAAAGAAAATGATCAGATCCACCAGGAAATTGATCTTGTTGTGAAGATGCGAGTAAAGGAGCTCGCGGAGAGCGCAGTGTTGCCACAGGACACAGAGCAGCGACTCGAGCAACAGCTTCTGCAGATGGAGCACCGTACGTATCTCTGGCTATATTTAGCCATTGACGATATTCAATCTACACTCAAGAACAGCCTTCGCCCGGCTGAGGAGTCAATCCAGGTGATACCTCAATCAGTAGATGAGGCATACGAGAAGATTCTTAGTCGAGTGCCCTCCCGTCAAGTGGACATTGTGAGGAAGATCTTACAAATTATTGTGGCAGCACGGCGCCCTTTAACAACGGCGGAAATGGCCATGGCGCTCGGTATAGCTATCTCTCCACAATACCGGACTGCAGCAGAGGCTGGACTTGAATCATCCCAGATAGAGAAAAAGCTCCGTCGATTATGTGGCCTTTTTGTTTTCATCAATAACTCCAAGATCTACTTGATTCATCAGACAGCAAGGGAATTTTTGGTGAAGAAGAGTGGTCCTAACAGTGTCAACTACTTATACTCATGGACCCTAACTGACACCGAGGATCAAATGGCTGTTATCTGTTTGCGATACCTACTGATGGAGGATCTGGAACACGATGATGAGGAATCGTGCTCTAACAGTCGAAGCTTTCTAGATTATTCAGCATCATATTGGCCAGACCACAAACGGAAGATGAGTTTGACCCAAGACCAAGAAGCGACCGGTCAAGTCCAGCAAATGTACGATATGAGTAGAAAAAGATTTTCATTGTGGTTCCCTATCTTTTGGAAGGCTATCAAGCCTTACAGGATTCCGCCGGCAATGACTGCTTTACATCTGGCATCATTTAACGGGCATGAGCGGGAGGTTAAGTTTCTACTGTCTCTTGGCGGAAAGGATATCAATTCGACCGATGGTACCAGAACTTACCCTGTTATCTTGGCCTCACTGAATGGTTATGAGAAGGTCGTGCAGTTGCTGCTTGAGAAAGGAGCTGAGGTCAATGCCCAAGGTGGAGACTATGGGAATGCTCTCCAAGCTGCATCTTATAGGGGACACAATAAGATCGTGCAGTTGCTGCTTGAGAAAGGAGCCAAGGTCAACGCCCAAGGTGGAGACTATGGGAATGCTCTCCAAGCTGCGTCTTCTACAGGACACAATAAGATCGTGCAGTTGCTGCTCGAGAAAGGAGCCGAGGTTAACGCCCAAGGTGGATTGTATGGGAATGCTCTCCAAGCTGCGTCTTATAGGGGACATGATAAGATCGTGCAGTTGCTGCTTGAGAAAGGAGCCGAGGTCAATGCTCAAGGTGGAGACTATGGGAATGCTCTCCAAGCTGCGTCTTCTACAGGGCATGATAAGATCGTGCAGTTGCTGCTGGAGAGAGGAGCCGTGGTCAACGCCCAAGGTGGAGCCTATAGGAATGCTCTCCAAGCTGCATCTTTGGAAGGACATGATAAGATCGTGCAGTTGCTGCTTGAGAAAGGAGCCGAGGTCAATGCCCAAGGTGGACGCTATGGGAGTGCTCTCCAAGCTGCATCTTATGGAGGACATGATAATATCATGCAGTTGCTGCTTGAGAAAGGAGCCGAGGTCAACGCCCAAGGTGGAGCCTATGGGAATGCTCTCCAAGCTGCGTCTTCTAGAGGACATGATAAGATCGTGCAGTTGCTGCTTGAGAAAGGAGCCGAGGTCAACGCCCAAGGTGGAGCCTATGGGAATGCTCTCCAAGCTGCATCTTATGGAGGACATGATAAGATCATGCAGTTGCTGCTCAAGAAAGGAGCCAAGGTCAACACCCAAGGTGGACGCTATGGGAGTGCTCTCCAAGCTGCATCTTATGGAGGACATGATAATATCATGCAGTTGCTGCTTGAGAAAGGAGCCGAGGTCAACGCCCAAGGTGGACGCTATGGGAATGCTCTCCAAGCTGCGTCTTGTGGAGGACATGATAAGATCATGCAGTTGCTGCTTGAGAAAGGAGCCGAGGTCAATGCCCAAGGTGGAGCCTATGGGAATGCTCTCCAAGCTGCATCTTTGGAAGGACATGATAAGATCATGCAGTTGCTGCTCGACAAAGGAGCCAAGGTCAATGACCAAGGTGGAGACTATGGGAATGCTCTCCAAGCTGCGTCTTGTGGAGGACATGATAAGATCGTGCAGTTGCTGCTCGAGAAAGGAGCTGAGGTCAACGCCCAAGGTGGAGCCTATGGGAATGCTCTCCAAGCTGCGTCTTCTAGAGGACATGATAAGATCGTGCAGTTGCTGCTCGAGAAAGGAGCCGAGGTCAACGCCCAAGGTGGAGCCTATAGGAATGCTCTCCAAGCTGCATCTTTGGAAGGACATGATAAGATCGTGCAGTTGCTGCTTGAGAAAGGAGCCGAGGTCAATGCCCAAGGTGGAGCCTATGGGAATGCTCTCCAAGCTGCGTCTTCTAGAGGACATGATAAGATCGTGCAGTTGCTGCTCAAGAAAGGAGCTGAGGTCAACATCCAAGGTGGACGCTACAGGATGCCCTCCAAGCTGCGTCTTTGGAAGGACAAAATAAGATCGTGGAAATCGTCCAGCACATCTGGCTCCTAATCAGTCGACATCCCTCCCTCTCTCTTTCGTGATCAAAGGCCCCATAACTTCTGGAAACTGTAGCCTCAAGTAGTTGCTGTTGTACTGGAATTAACTCGTTTGATGGCTTGCTGTTGTCTACAAGTCACTTTAAGCCTCACTGGACATGTACACAAACAACATCTGTCAGACACTTTGTCCGCGAAACAATTCCCTGTACAGGAGTGGACTAAAGAGGTTATTTCAAAGCATTTTTAAGAGCTATTTCCGCCCATCGACAGATCTGTCTTGCTATCACACCTTATGCTGGGAATTCTTACGAGGCTGTAATAAGAAAACAGTCGTTTCGCAAGCCAACGTTTCGTACTGTATTTGTATTGTTATATTCACGAAGTCTATCTATGTTTGTAATAGTAGTGGAGTAAAAGTCACGCTAGTTCCTTGGCGGTGGGGCCCGAGAAAAGAAAAGCAGTTATTAGGGTAGAAGCAGTTTTCGCTATCGACTGTAAAGCCACATCATATTGACATCAATTTACAGGCGGTGCGAGGGATATACGTAAATATTGTTAACCTGATTGATTGGGCTCGCAGTAGGGGAAATGATAGTGAGATACGGCTCTTCCGAGTTATGGAAGAGCTGCGGAATTATACCAAAACAACCGGCAAGATCTTTCGCAATAATCTTGACTAGACGGGAAACGGCAATGTACCTGAGAAATTTGCTTCGATTCATATATCAAGATAATTAACTGAGAAGAAAATCGAAAGAGGCGGAACGTTTCTAGACCAGTTCATGAATGGGCATTATGTTCTTAATCTTCTTGGCCCACTTAATATCAATCACGAAATACAGCTTTCTTGACATAGAGCCAGGGACCAAGTTTCCATTGAGATGAAATTGTATTAGAATTATAATAGAGAATACTAAGGTTAAGCAAAGAGCTGCAACAAAAGTTCAAGACAGTTTCTGTTTAACGCAACACTCTAAAGAAGAATCTTCTTTCCAGCCTCTAGATCCTTAATCTCCCTGGTGAACTGCGTCCGCAAACGTTGAACATGATTTTCTTCACCTGCAATGTCCTCTAAGTCCGCGTCAGATAGGTTATTGACAAAAAGAGAACAGAGAAGTTTCGTTGGCGTCTCTGGTCCGTTGACGAGATAATAGTCAGCGGCTTGCATGCAGACATTGTCCACGAAGCGCTTGAGGGCTGCTTTGTAATATGATCGCAATATATCATGAATATCCTCTACAGTGTGTCCGGTGTTACTCTTGTCTTGAACTGCAGATACGTCGCAAAGACGAACTACCTCTCCATGCTGGCAGCCGTCGAGAACTTTAGGCGCGAGCTGAGCTTGGATTCGAGTGACTTGACTGGATATCGTTAGTCTTGCCAAAGCAAAAGCAGAAGGTGGGATTTTTCTCAATTACCATTGCTGTAAGGAGTCATTGAAGCAATGATTCAGTGTCAAGGGTGTGCTATTCCGCTCAATGTCAAGAATAAAATATACTTGCTTTATAGCATCCTGATATTTGGAAAGCAATTTATCCATCAGTCGCGTCTTTAATCTGCGACAGACACGCTGATCAACGCATGCAACCTCAAGAGCCGTGAGGATAAACAAATGGACAATTGTAATTATGTCACTAATATATCCCAGCGTAAAATTGGGCCATTTTGCAGATTGTTTTCTCATTGTCGTGGCAAGAAACGAAGGGTTAAAAGTGCCCATCCAAATCCACGAGACGAATGAAAGACCTTGGTCAACCACTTGTAAATTTCTCCATCCTTGGGAGATACTTCTTCAGTACACTCATGAAGAACCTCGGCCAAATCTTCTATGCTGGCAGTTTTGCGGGTCTTGATACATTTTGTCGGCTCGTTTGAGCCAGCTAAATACTCATCTTCAGAAGTTGGGGGAGTCTCTCCAGAAAGGTCTAGCTGGCCACCATTTGCGTTGTTTATATCAGTTTCTGTCTTGAACTTATACTCATGCGCCCAGGCGGAGAGATTATCTGCAAACAAGGTATGGCGATTCATGGCCAGGGTTGCTAGGCGAAGATTCGGATGGCTGTCGAAAATATCGTCCGTTTCATAGTTGGAGCTCAGACCATGTGAGGTTAGTTCTTGAAAGCGAGTTACAACACTAAGGAGATAACTGCGTTGCTGCTCAGGTGCCATACGCTCATCACCCAAGTCTTTGAGTGCTTGCTTGCGCGACTTGAGCCTCTTCATGATCTCCAAACGGACTTGAGAAAATGACCTCTGAGCATTGTCAATAACTGCCTCCTGAAGGCGCAACCGGAGCGAGTTTATCCCATAATGATCTGGGGAAATAGATTTCCACGGCTCTTTTCTACCGAATGTGTCCTCAGCAGCGTTGCGATCAATGCCTTCTTGAAGTTCGTGCTGTCCTAAGTTGCGCACAAGGAACCAACCATGTTTGAGGATCAAGTCTTCACCATGAAGGAGATCCAACACCCTCTGCTCGGCACCTTTGTCCACAAGATCCGGCTTGGTAAGAACACCAAGTGTCCGTTGTCCATCGGGATCGAGTTCGCGTGCCAACTCAATAATCTCCTGTGTCGCAATATCCACATTGGCCGGAACAACTGTGAGCATGATGGATCGAGGATTTCTCATATATTCGAGTACCATGTCGCGAACCAACTGGATGTCTGTCTTTGAAGTCAAGCCTGGTGTGGTGTTCTTGAATATTCCAGGGACATCAATGACGCTAAGATGGTCCTCATCAGGGCCACAAATTTCAAGACGGAAGACATCGTTTGAAAACGTTGATTTTGAATTGTCTGATGGGCTCGACACGCCCATTAGCGAGTGAACCTAATCCGATCTTTAATCCAGTGTACTTCCTGCGCTTCGGAAGTAGCTAACATACTTCACTCATTACATGCGAAAATTTGGAAGTATCGAACGAGCCCTCTTTAGCCCATGTCTATTCTTGAAGTGTGGCCTCTTTCTCCGGGCTTGCATCCGAGCCAGCTAGTATGGAAGCAGTAATCTTACGAGAAGAATACTCCTTTGCTCTGCGGAAGATAATCTGCGTAGCAAATCGCGTGCAGAGGCCGCTATCACGGGGAAAGGGGAGCTGAGTTAGTCCTTCTAGGACAGAGCTTTTGCCACTAGACTGGTCGCCAACAACCACCAGTTGGGGGAGTGAAATATATTCACCCACGTTGCAAGCGAAAAGGTTGTCAATCTTGTCGAGCAAAGCGGGATCAGTCAGAGCAGACTGATTAGCGTTCTGAGGATTCCTCATTTTTTTGTGGTTACTCCTTATTAGAAAGTCGAGATAGTAAAACAGAATTCAAATGAAAATATTCAGAAACGCTTCAATTTTCCCTTTATATTTAAAAGAAAAAATCATGGCTACGGAATGGAGGTAGAAGAAGATGAAAGGAAAATGTGACGGACAAGTTACTGCTAGATATTTTGATGTCACTTGCACTCGAACTTATGTTCCTACAAGTAGGAAATGATGACGGGCAGATCAAGAGATGCATCCTGTAAGTGTAAGATAAGAAAAGTAGGTAAATATTGACAAAATAATATGGGAGAAAGTAAGTCTATCAATTCCAGGAATAAGCCAAGCAGTTCTCTGTTTTGATGGTCAACCACATCCACAGAAAATCCAATAGCAATCAAACAGGTTGAATCCTCGTCCTCCATCTATCTTCCTTTGTCGTGTAAAGCGCCTTTTATCCAGGTATCTTGGAATCTCCATGAACGTCATGTGTCATGGCAACCTGGTGTTGATACTTGGGATGGGTGGCTGCTCTGACTGA
This sequence comes from Aspergillus pseudoglaucus, assembly GCA_039880875.1. NCBI lineage: Eukaryota > Fungi > Ascomycota > Eurotiomycetes > Eurotiales > Aspergillaceae > Aspergillus > Aspergillus pseudoglaucus. The sequence goes on from JBDODC010000019.1 coordinate 9,857, forward strand.
TGATGTATATTCATTAGAAAAAGTCTCTGGAAACAAGACCGCTGCCTAGCCGTATCGTGATCTATACGTATTGGATTTCAGCGTCAAATGAGTCATTGTAAGTTTCATTATACAGAACAATATCTAGACAGCATAATCATGACACCCTTAATTTCATGTTCGAATTTGTGGCCTTATAGGCCTTTCTGTGTTGGGATTACCTCCACGACATGTTGTGCACTCTCATTTTTGGTTGGCTCGACGCTTTGCATTTCTGCTCAGATGTTCACCGGCTTTCCTCTTTCCAGCACGGACGTCAAAATTGGCGGCGTATTCACGTAAGTCATCAAAGGAAATCTGTCCACTCTGGTTTTCAATCACCTTATTTGGCCCGTTGTGCTTTCCAACCAGAATTAGACGCTCCTGTAGAGCGACCTCGTGAATTTTATCCAAGTCAGGGGCTACAACCCCGTGGTCATTGATTGTCAGGAAGTAATGCTCCCTCTGTAGATCAAGTATTGTAGAATGCAAGGCAAATTCTGAGTCCAAACAAAACTTGTAGTAACTGCGTGACTCAAACAGAAAAAGCACGATTAAGCTTGTATTTCTTGACTCATACCACACTTGGAGTATTTCGGCCACTTTGTGATGCAGTGAAATTACTGCCTTTGTCTCCAGGGGTGCCTTATTTATATGATCTTCAAACCCAGCTGCCAAGGGAGCGTCTTGTTCTACACCTTCCATGGCTTGAACTGGGGAGCTTGATGTAACGGGGTGGAAAGATCCCTGATCCTGATCCAACGGCTGATGTTGAATGTTGTCATTTGGTGGTGTGCTCTGATGGGAATTGGACTCTCTGTCGCGGTCTGGAGTTCCTGGTGGATGTGGTTGAAGCTCAACTGGCTCAGAGATTACTTCCTCTCCTTCGCTCACAGGCTCGCTGACCTGATTGTAAAGCTGTTCATTCCTGTTAGCTCTTTGTAATCTGGGATCAGATGTATTCAATTCTCTAGTAAAAATGTCGTAAAAAGGAAGCTTGCTGAAAAATGCAAAAAAAATTTCCCTTGTCACAGCAAAAGAGGTCGGGTATTGTGTACATGGTGAGTCAGCGCTGTACACATAGCCCAAGAAAAGACAGGAACGGTCTCTTTCATGCTCATCCTGCAGCGGGCTGTTATACCTGCGACGTGTCATACTCTCCACATTGTCTGTGACGAGGCTTGGTACATCACATGGTGATTCCTTGATGCGCTTGAGGTTCCGCCAGTATTCCTGAAGTCGGGTGGTCATAGCTCTCACTTTTCCTTCATCAATCTGATAAAAGCCACTGGTACAAAACGTTCGCAACATTTGATCTGAATCGGCACGATTGAAGTCCTGAGCTCGGAGGGTGTTTATTTCATCAGATGAAAAGCCAAGTTGATGAGCAATGTGACGGCTTGACGTCGTGTCTACGGTTTGACGTCGTGTCGACGACTCGACGCTGCGTCTACGACTAAGTATGACAAACGAATCGAACAAAGTCGACATGGATAGAACCATACCGTACAGTCATCTATAAATAACCCCTTCATCTGCTAGATAGAATTCCTTTCCTTTTGCTTCTTCAGATTCGATATTCCCGTCGATGGCTACTAGTTGGTTTAGATAGGAATATCAATTCGTTAATATCTACTAGCTACCGAGCCCGTGACAAGCAAGAGCGGCCATTCTCCCTAGACTAAATCTTTCAGTTGACTGTGCTGCCATGGTCTGGCGGCACTTGGCATCAGAATGCGGTTGGGCAAAGTGTCTTAGAGTAAATAGCCATAGCTGTGCCATGCTGACTACAAATAGATTGACTCTGGAAGGCAATGGAATGAAGACATGCTCTGAAGATTGGAAAGATGAGGGTTCCTTCATGTTTTGGGAGCTCCAACGTTTGAGCATCGCCTCATTAATAGTACCCTTAAACCATTTGGGGAGAAGGTTTCAAAAGGCTCTCACTGGTTGTTTCAGATACAGAGTATCCTGAACGAGTGTATTGATAGACAGCAATCATCCGGGGACCTCAAGCAGCCTGCTTTGGAGAGAGTCTCTTTCTGTTTTTTCTTGAACATAAGTGTGACGGCTCGGAACCTCAACATCGCCCTGGTGGCCGATATCGACAAACGCTGCTATGCAGGCAAACGAAGGAAGCACCAAGCGCAGCCACACAACCTACAGATAAAACCCCTTTCCGTCCCGTAGATAGATCCCTCTTCTTCTTTCCCCCCAGATTCGATATTCTCGTCGATGGCTACAATAGCTTAGATAGGAACATCGATTCATTATTATCTTCTATTCCGAGCCCGTGACAATAAGGGAAAATTATTTGTGATTGCATAAGCTCCACAAGTCGATCACGGTCCTTTGTTGAATATGCAGGCATTAGACCCTCCACAAGCCGCACTGAGCTTGGATCTATTAAATATGTTGTATCATCTGGGAAAAGATATGACCATGTCCGGCGGATCACACTAAGGTAGTGATAAACATGCTGCCAAAAAAACATTAACATATGATGAATAGAAACTCCAACAATCACATACTTCATGGCACCGGAGTCCAAGAATCCGCTCAATGTGGTATGCTTTCAATGGGTCCTAGAGCCCAATATATGGCAGTAAATTGTTGAAGCCCTCACAAAGAAGCTTGTTTCGTTGAAGCCTATGGAAGTCCTTTCGCCGATCATTAGATTTGAATCTTGCCCACCATTTCTGTTCCTGAGCGACATTCTGCGAAAACTGATAACTTCGCAAAACTCTATATATTTCACCATCTTTAAAGCTTTGTGCGTTGGAGGATTCCTCACGAAGTTGGGCCAGTGCATCAGGAGGTATATCTGGAACATCATTAGGGTTGCCTCTTCATTTGAAATATATACTTACTGGATGAGTATAGCTCAACCAGCCACTCATATTCTCCGAAGGACTCTCCAGCTTTGAGTCGGTGTTTTCCATATGCACAAACCAGGCGGATGTCATCTATAAATGCTAGTCTGGGTGGGCTGACTTGATCGAATAGATTCTCTTTCCTGATTCCTGAATGTGCAAGGCCTCTCTGTAGAGTATGCTCACTTATAGTAGCAGCCACTCTGTGCTCGGGCTCAAAGTTGGCACACCCTTCGAGTTCGAACAAATTCAGGAGTCTCTCCACATTTCTATGGTCAAGAGGCCTTGATCCAAGGATAGCATCACTCTCAAATGCAAGGTGGTGTATTTCAATGATAGCATGTCCACAATAAAATTGTAGTCTTTCTTGTGCTAATAAATTGGCCCTTTGGCCAAGTGGGTTGCTAGCAAATTCCATGCTTGCTCGGCGAGTTTTATTCCGTGAATAGTCAGTCTTATATGTCCATTTGAGATGTGCGAACCCTTTTGGTGATTCCGCCCAGAACCCATTCCTACTGGCTGGTCCGCCTACCCCTCCAGTCCGTGCCTACCCTCCAGTCCATGCCTACTCTCCGGTCTGTCCCTACTTCCCAGTCTGTCCCTACCCTCCATTCCATGCCTACTCTCCGGTCTGTCCCTATTGACTGGTCTGTCCCTACCCTCCAGTCCATGCTTACTCTCCGGTCTGTCCCTACTCTCCGGTCTGTCCCTACTCTCCGGTCTGTCCCTACTCTCCGGTCTGTCCCTACTAGACTGCGGCATACCCATGGGTATCCATGGATAACCAAAACCGCAACCGCAAATTTGCGGTGTTGGGGCTCATTTGATAACCGCAACCACAGTGCGGGTGGTAGTGGATATGTTGACTACTATGCTCGGTACGATGTCATAGGCACTATTCGGAGTGAATAGAGGGAGAACTCTGATTCTAAATATCTATCTATCGTATGGCCTTTTTATACATATTCTGGCGGCCATCAAATAAGCGCAAAAGGGAAGGTCGTTGCGAAGAAGACAAAAGGCGTGCGATGTGCATACTATGAGTATGCACTAGTCTATAGCCTAAGGATGCTGGCTGCATAGCCGTAGTCCCCGACCCTATCATCAATATGTTCGTGCAGTAGTAAGTCGGACGTTTAGGGTAGGCGGGAGACTCAGGCCCTGATTGGTCAGTTGGAGCGGCCAACATATCAGGCATTCAGCATATACGGAAGTCAACATGTGTACCCTATTACCATCTTTGAGTGGAGGGGTTGGGAAGGTCCCTTCTGTCCTGTTCCATTTGATCGCTTTGAAAGTGTCCTTGCTGTCAGAGAAGTTATCCAGCTGTGTATGCCAGTAGTGTCGCTTTGCTTGGTGTACTGTGCAGCGGAAATTTCATTGTGCTGTTTCTACCTCAGTTGGGGGGCTATCTGGGTCTCGTGAGACTCTTCAGAGTGTCAAGACTGCCTCCTGGCAGTCCTCATTCCACCATCTATGGCCTGATGGGTGAGCATGAGCTCTTTTTGTGGACGCTTCCAGGGCATTTTTGATTGTTTGTATGATTGCAGAAGTGTACTGGTCTAGAGCTTCAGGTGTAAGGTCCAGATGTGTTGGTGGAGGTTCACCTAATGCTGCTGCTTCCTTGTGTATGGCTGAATGAAAGATGTCTTCCTGCATGGTGGCCATTTGGAGGGGCGGTGCTGGCTTTTTGTTGTTGACAGGGTGCCTGTCACGGCGCTCTACTAGGATAATGGAACATCCAACTCATGGGTTCTACCTAGGTAGCTATCGACGAGAATAATCAACATGAAGAAGGAAGAAAGGAGGTGACGCTGTATTTAACAAGGAAGCAAACAACTGCATCTCACGTGACAGCCAGCCAACATGACCAGGCCGTCACAGAAAGCCCGCAGGGCGAGCCCTTTGGACCCAGACCCGTAACGGGCCAAGGACCCTTGACCCAAAGCCCAGCCCGTTGAGCTTTGGGGCGGGTTCGGGGCGGGTCTCCGGGTCGTCCGGTGACACTCTACCCTGGACGGCTTGCAGTGATGGCTGTGAGCTGGCAGAAGAAAAGGATCTGAATGTGCTGCCAGCCACAGTCAAATGTCATCTCAGTAGTAGTCAAGAGAGCACGTGCAAACTCAGCAACATCTTCAATGTACATGTTCCTCTTTGGTCACTGGTCGAGCTCAAGGCTCTTCTCTTTGGCAATGATGGCAATGACCTAGACATTCATTGGTGGCTGTTCCTTCTTTGGTCAGAGCAGAGGGGAAATTATATACTCACATCTTGCACCTTGACAATTATATCTTTGCTCAGTCCTGACGCTGTCTCCTGTTTTAGAACAAGATGCCATGACTTCCAGAATGACTCAAGCAAGCTCTTGTATCTAATGCCTGGGCAGTGCCGACCATTCTTGCCATGACAGATGTCACACTGCCAGCCAAAAAATGCATACAGAAAACAGACTATCTCATCTGAGTCTGAGATCCATTGCAGTGCTGTACCGGGTCGACACCAATATACCGACAATATCTACCAGGAAGCCACTAGTGAGCTTTCAACATGATTTGATGACCAAGAGAGTTATCTACCTATTCCAGTACATGCGGGTCTCATCAAGTCTTTCCTGAGTGGTGTCGCTGTACCGCTTCTGTCGAAACTGAGAGACATTCAAGCTCTCTGCTTGGGCCAAATAGTGTTCAGGTGGCAGCTGGCCCTCATCATCGGAGATATCATTGTCGGTTTCATCTTCATCATCTGAATCCTCACTATCAAATTCCGGGTCGCTAATGGAGTCACTATCAGAGCCATTGTCTGAAAAGATTTCGGTCAGGTCAGAGCTGGCGTCGGTCTGATTCTCTTTGTCATCGGATCTGACTGGTCAGGAGTGAGGCGCCATGATTGACACAGCCTGCAGGAAACTGGTAAAAAAAAAGGAATTCTGGAGTAGAAGATAAAAAAGGTGAGAATAACAGCGGTTCTATGGATGAAGAGACCCCAAAGAATGGGAAGTGCTCCAAGAGATGCGCATAGGAGGAAGGATGGAAGCAGGGAAGGACACGGTCAGCACAATGGGATTTATAAATTCAAGAAAACATGATGGTCGAGGGGAGCCAAAACTGGCTACCCTTTGCAACTGCAGTGAAAGCGTTTTGATAGATGATGTTAACAAAATAGCAACAAAAGTCCCATTTGAGACTAGCGTCAAGAGGCCTGGCGTGGAGGGAAAGCCTGTGGCCGTGGGAATACGCTCACCTGACGCCAAGATGGGAGTTGGTTAGCAGGACTCGAAAAATGGCCGCCGAAGTAGCCCTTTTCGGCCGCCTGCTAACCGTCACATCAGTAAATCGAGTTTATTAAATGTTATATCAAGTCTATATATTTTTGCATATCACATCATACAAAGAAAACCCAGCACTTTTCCACCCTCATAGCTTAAGCGGAAACTTCTCCCTAATCCTCTGCCCATACCGGTTAAAGATAATAGGTGCCGGCAAAAACGCCAACGCAATAAATCCCAGCATCGAATTCCCCCAACCCAGCCCCAAACTGTCAAACATCTTCGGCCCCGCCAACGGCAACAGCGCCCCAAGCAACGACCTCGTCGCCGTCAACGTCGCATTCCCAGACGCCGCATGGGTCGGATAACAATCGATGATATACATCTGGATAGGCATGTAAATACCCATCATGCCCACACCGAACGGGAACATGCCGATAATGGGCACGATCCAGTGCACGTGTTTATCGGCTGTCCAGCCGTACCAGAAGAAACTGATGGGGAGGATGCAGGCGAAAATGATCATTGCGGGGAGGCGGAACTCGGGCTGGTATTTGTTGTTGTTGCGGGCAGTTAGGGACATGACGACTTTGTCGTTTGTGATTGCAACGGCGGCGAGGCCGGTCATGAAGCCGACTCCGATGCCTAGGTAGGCGAGGCCCGAGAGGCCCGTGGAGAAGCCGTAGTTCTCTTGGAAGACGGAGGAGATGGTTGTGAAGAATAGATAGAGAAGGCCGTAGATGAAGGCCATGTAGGTGGAGAGAAGGAAGACGATGGGGGATTTGAAGAAGAGGAGGACAGGGCGGCGCATGCCTTGGCGGAGGACGTTGGGGAGGGAGGCGGGTTCTTTGTCGGCTTCGTATGCGCTGCGGAGATCGGTGCGGCCGGTTTCTTTGGCTAGTTTGTCTGTTTTCCAGCGAAGAAGGACAGGGCCATAAGTCTCGCGGTTGAGACACTCGATGCCAAACGACAACACGGCACCGGCAATCAATAAGATCCAGAACACCCATCTCCATCCGATTTCCTCACCAATGAATCCACCACAGATCGGACCAACAACAGGCCCAATGAGCGGTCCCATAGCCCAGATAGACGTTGCCATTCCGCGCTTCTCAACCGGAAACAGGTCCGCGATGACACCCGCTCCGAGAGTAAGACACCCAACACCCCCCATACCAGCAAGGAATCGGAACACGATCAAGGAAGCGAGATTCGGGGCCAGGGCGCATCCGATTTGCCAAGCAACGAAGAACCAATTGGCACAGCTAAGCACGATTCGTCGGCCGTAGATTTCACTGAGGGGAGCGAGGAGTAGCGGGCCGAACTATCGCCCATATTAGCAGTCATTGTAAACAGAGCTGATAGAGGGAACTTACCGTATACCCCAGCAAGAAAATACTAACACTAAAAGCCAACAACGTCTGGTCACTCTCCCCAAACTCCGCCGCCATATAACCCACCGCCGGCGAGAACATACTCGACGCGAGCGGCGAGATTAGCGTCACCGAGCTGATAAGCGCCAACAAACTCCATTTCTTCGTTGACGAGAAGTTCTGCGGATTGGCAGGGTCGTCTTGTCCGTCCCAGCCCACGATGCCGCGGGAGAGGTCTGTTTCTGGAAAGAGAGGCTTATCCGGGGAGGACGGGGCTGCCTCTGTTGGCTGTGGCTGTTTCTCGGAGTCTTGCATTTTGTCAGCAAGGCTTGTCAATAAGAGTGAGAATGAGAGGAATGAGTACTCAAAAGTCAAGGGTTGGCGCTGAGTATAAATAAAGATCTCAATCGCTCTACTCCAGACCCGATAATCCAGGCGATAAATCATAATGCGTATCAGAAGTGCATAAAAGAGGCGTAAGCTGAGCATAAGGCTCTGCGATGATCCTTATACCACACATTTGTACATTAGAACCAGAATAAGCGTTCAGATAACTCCGGATAGACTTTCATCTCCATTGATGTTTGCGCTTACCGAAGTGACCGCTGATTCAGTGGTCCGCAATAGGAGCATAGCCGAGCCAATGAAAATGTGTGGTGTGAGCGGAGATGGAACCGCTGTGTCAGCGTTGGATTGGGGACCGCATTAGGAATAGTCAGCCCTACAGTCTGCAATTATCTATGCTTGAGCTATGATCTATATCCAATATTGATGGTCGGAATAGAGCTATCCGAGCTGGCAAGGCGGAGCTGGAATGTAGCATATAAACTTTATTCGGTGTTAAACATTCAACAATTGAGACAGCGTACATAGTGAGACACTCTAACATATGTATAGTATCTTACACGACATGGGTATTCACAGAGCAACAAGTTCGCCTCATCATGGAGCGCAGCATACAAGCGAGAGTAAATAAAGCATCACAAATAGAAAACATAAGAAGTGAAAAAGATGGAAGACAGCAGTGAACACTTGTCACACGCTTGGATTGGCCATAAGACACGTTCCGTCCAGCGGCATTAAGCATCAATCGTCCCATCAGACAAGAAACGAAGAAAAAAAAATTAAGTCGCTGGCAGTGAGCGAACGGGTATAACGATTGTCATTATGGACGTAGTTGTGGATTTTCAGGAATGGACTTGTGTGGATCCTCGCACTAAAGGACGTTCTGGGTTCCCGAAGGAGAGGTGGTCAATGGGGCTGACAGGGGACTCGGTTCCGCGCCTGATTGTGGGCCTGGTCCAACCGCATTGCTAGCACTGTTGCTTCGCTGCCGCTGATTGACAGGCATTTGGGGGCGCTGAAGACCCGGGGGTCCGTATGGGCCCGGGCTCATGGATCTTTGCAGCATCGGTCGCGGGGCCGAAAACTGTCCTGGCGACATGGGGCGCCGCGGGTATGGGATGGGCGGAGGAGGTCCAGCAGGAGGAGGGTGTGCCGGGGACATAGAACGAGCAGGCGACATGGGGCGCGCAGGCGATCTTGGTCGACCATCTTGAGGATAGAACCGGGGAGAGTGGCTAGGCATGACACGGCCGTTGGGACTCATAACTGGAGGGCCGCGAGGACCAGGAGGACCACCAGGAGGGGGACGAGGACGAGGCTTGACCGGGTGAGCAGAGAGACAGGATCGAGGAGCCACACCCTGCTGAGAACGATCGAGTCGGACACAGAGAGCCCAACCATCATCATATTCATGAAGCAATCGAACCAGTTGACCAACGCGGAGCCCCAATTCATCATCCATCGAAGGACTGAAATCCATTTGCACACGATGGACATTCAACGGACCAGGACCGGGATGAGGAGCCGCAGCCGCAGCAGCAACGGGTGCGATAGCAGGAGCCGCAGCGGGCGCATTGGACGAAGGATTGGCTTCAGAAGTGAGAGGCCGACCAGCATACGTGGAAGCAGTGTCCGGGGCGGGCTGCGCTGATCTTTCGGCACTTTCAGCGATTGGCGGAGCGGGCAATTCCTTTTCGCTCTTGATATTAGAGGTGGCAGCAGCAACACCAGCGGCGGCGACAGCTCCTTCAGCAGCAGTATCAACAGCAGGACCAGGAGCTACAGTGGCATCGGGTACAGTTTCGGGTGCTTCGGGAATCGATTTGACGGACAGACTGTGCGAACTTGCTGTATCGTCTGGAGACGGAGGCTCATTACGGATCTGGAACGGGTTCACTGGATCGCCAAATGGATCTCTGGGCCCAGTAGTGGTACTCGTAAGCGGCGTGTGAGGAGGGGACTCGTTACCACGCGAGGCAACGGCATTGGCCCCCGCGGCAGTACCAGCAGCGGTTACGGCTGTCAAGACGTCACTGTGTCCACCAAACGGAGCAAACTGAGTGATGGGTCGGACTTCCAGTTGGGGAGGTTCCGCTGGGGTCCGGGGCTGTTCTGGTTCTGGAGCCCGTGGGGAGACTGGCGGGAATGCGCCGTGGTTGCCAAACACCTTTTCATCCTCAGTCTCCTGCAGTTGCTCGGTCTTCTTCTTCTTGCGCATGAATAGGAAGATCAACCCTGCGATCAAGCCAACCGCGGCAATAACACCAATTGCGATTCCTGCCTTCGCACCACCGGAAATAGCGCCAGAGTTAGGTTCCGCAGATGTGGATGGCGAAGCAGATGATTGCTGGGTAGATGAAGAGCCGGCAGTTGCAGCTGCAATTTGGTTGTTAATATTGACGTTTGTAGCAGCCGTCTTCGTACCCTCCGAAGTAGCAGTTGAAAGAGTCGTCTGCGTCTGCGCATTGCCCGTATTGGTGGCCAAGGTCTGAGTAGCAGTCGGTCCGGTCTTCGTAGACTGCTCGTTGGTAGTGTGCGTCTCTTGCTGGGTGGTTTCCGTTTTTGCCTCCTCTGTCTGCGTTGTCTGCTCTGAAGACGAGGTTCGCGTAGCCTGGACAGCCGGTCCAACTCCCATAAGTCGTTGCGTCGTAGTCGATTGGCCGTCCGTCTGATACCCTCCAATCTCGCCTTCGAAATCAGCCGGCATTGTCACATACACCACATGCATACCTCCATCGCGCTTTCCGTGGTCTCGATGCGAATGTCTATGATGACCCATGGTGACTGTCGATGACTCAAGATCCGTATAGTCAGGTTAGACGACAAAGACCAATAACATAAGCTGATGATCAAAGCAATGATAGGGTTCGGAAATGCTCGTGAAAAATGAAAGGACTGCTGAGGTTCTGTAGAGATCCGGTTCTTTTCTCGTCTTTTTGAGAATATTCAAACCTCGTTTCAGGCAAAGGGACACCAGCGCGTCAGAAAGAATGTGAGAATAAAAGAATGGACACTACCAGAGGGACTATCTGGCAGTATATCGGAGGTCGCTCGTCGAGCCAGTCGACTGAAAGAAGGACAACGAGCTTCCAGGCCGCGCAAAGATGACAAAGTCAAGGAATGAAAGTAAAGAGAGAAAGCCACACGGTGGAACTCCCGAGGGAGAGGGAAAAGAACGACGATAGTATGGAACGAGGGAATGGGAGAGAAGAGAGAAAAAGAAGGGGAGAGAGAGAAAGAGAAGCTGGAATGAAGGACTGACTGTCGCTTGTTTGGGAAATGAGACGGGGTTGGCCAATCAGGGCTTGTATTGGGCCGTACTTAATACTAAAACACTAGCCTTATATGGCCAAGTGTACACTGGGTCTCCTCGTTCTGATGCTCTGATTGGCTATTATTGTATCGTTCCTGGTATCATGACGGTAATGCCTGGCACCACTGCTCAATCCATGGTACCATACCATACCATACCAAACTTGCCCAGAAATGCCAACGTCTGGAACGAACTCCTTTTTCTTATTTTGACTCCTTTTTAGTCATTTACTAGTTGGTTAGAAGAACTACTTCAGAGTCCAATGAAAGGCTTAAGACGAGAACATTACATTCCCAGGCAGGCCGGCAACTTCGCATCGACCAGAGACCCATTTCCACCGCATGGGCCAGCTCGTGGGGGGTCCTCGGGGGGGTCCTCGCATTGTCCCCAGTACAGCACGGGCTCTGTCGGAAAGTCACGTCGCCGGAGATGTGCCGTAGGGCAGATGCGATTGGTCGAATACCGCAGGAAAAGGGTTTGCATAATGTTATGCATCTGCAGGGACGGAGAGAAAACCACATAGGGATAAGATGCCAACGTCCTTAAGATTGCGATGTCCTGCATCGGGTTGTCGGGTCCATATCTTAGTGCGTATCAGTTGGCCGTTGGCAATTGCGCATTGGCCGGTTGATCATTGAAATGTCAGACGGCGCGGAATTGTCGTCTAACCACCATCAAATACTCCTGTATTTTTAGCACAAGTACAAGCTCTTTGTACACGACGAGAGGCATGTTCAAGGGATGCGAATCGAGTCAGGGTCACTGGTTTTAAGCCTCAATCATTGTTTGGTGAGGAATGTGATCACAATCCAGGGGTCCGAAGAAGCTAAGCGACCTGAAACGCCGGAGACAGTTGTGGATACAGAATCCGCCTTCCTCAATGTCGGCTGTTTTTATGAACCTCTTAGTCTGATTCTATTTTATCAATTAGTCTCGGATGACGGTCTGCTTTTAAACTTTTTATCGACATCGGACCGAGCGTATAACCAGCCGTATTCCTACTTTCGCAGTTCCCACAACTACGAGACTGAGGATGAGAAATAAGGATGCGCTAGCGCCTACGAAATGTCAGGGTGTGCCTTAATCGGAGATAGAGTGGGCTCACGTACCTCTGCCGCCGAGTATCTCTGGCTGCTTTCATACCTTATCAATTTGCTCACCAGATCCCGGCCGTTGGAAGAAGCGCCTTTAAGGATATCGTCCCATGAATCGCCGGAATATTTATAAAATTCAATCTTACTCCAATCTGGCAATATCCGTGTTTCCTATTGGCTGTCAATAAACATATTATGGGATTCTCACGCGAGTCAGGTATACATACCGGCCAAACCTCCTCGTCTGGAGTTCCAAGAGTCATGAAAATGGACTGAATAAGAGACAAGTCGCTTCCCACAGGCCCCGAATCAAACAATTGCTTATGGCCTACAGCCACAGCCTCTGCAACAACACAACCTGCAGCCCATAAATCGAGAGCAATTCCGTACCCCTTGAAACCAAACAAAATTTCCGGGGCTCGATAACATGTGGTGCCTACGTCGGTGATTTTCTGGTCATCAGGTTCAGACCCCTTGTCTTCTCGCTTCCACGCAATTCCAAAATCTGCCAGACGTGCCGGTCCATCGGGAGAGTCCAGTAAAATGTTGGATGGTTTGATATCACGATGGATAATACCCAGTTTGTGGAGGTGCGCCAATGCACTGAACAGGTCGCGTAAATGAGACCGGATTTGCGATGCCGTCAGCATGTCACGACGAAGCAGTTGCTCAAAGTCATGTTTCATGAAAGGGAACACTAAAATGAGTCGTCCTCCTTCGAAATTGAATGTCTCCATAAGAGTAATCACATGTAGGCTAGCAGCTGCTCGCAACAGTCGGACTTCGCGCTCAACGTCGTGAGGTGCCGTCAACATATGAGGTGTGGTCACTTTCACCGCCACCAGGGCCCCATCCTCCCGTTTAGATTTATAGATGGTCGAATGCAGTCCATCGAAATGAGGAAAACAGGATTTGTAATGGCCGATTGTCTGACCACCTTCCCAGAGTTCATCTTCCTGTTTATGCGGGCTACTGATAATAGGCGCTACCGATTCTTTGGCTTCAGCAGTGTCGATGGCTTCCTGACACATCCGGTCATAGTCTTCCTATATCTAATCAACAAATGATTGGACTCCTCGGGTAAAGGCGAACGGACCTTGGACGTGGCTTGCGCATAAGCTTCACTCTCAAACCTTTTGGCTTGAGACTGGGCCTCTACAAATGCTGCTGAGGACGAGGCTCGCTGATATGCAGTAGTACTAGAACACTTTAGCAGTTACTCGATTAAATATAGCGTCGGTCACCGCTGACTTACAGAGACTGGATGGCCGTCAGTCGGTCCGTGAAGCCCAGGACCTTTTTCCAATCAGCCATTCTTTAGTGATGAATCAGTAATCAACTCTCCGATGCAATACGAGAGTACCTGAATCAAACAAGCACAGTTGCATCCTCTTTGACAGTCAGGTGACATGACACCGTCAGGTAAGCTCACCTGCCGGATGTGGACTAGCGCCGGCGTCACGCGTTGTTCCGGGCAGCACCTCCGCCGTCGTCATCATCTCCCAAGTCTCTCTTTCTCTCGCTTTCTCTTTCGGGGTCGCTCGTTGATGCCGGTTTATCGCTGTGTTTATTGTTATTATTAATTGCTCCTGTATTATGCGCATCGTGGTTTGTTCTGCTTGTATCAATTATCTATGAGCAGTTATTATGGAGCTTTCACGGCAGGAGTATCCAGCCTTGCTGGTATGGCCCCCAAGTCCCTTTTACACTTCATTCAATGACTGACCATGATTCCTTTGTTTCTCTATTTCTAGGCCTCTTTACAGCCCAGCCAAGCGACTGCCGTGCTCAATGATCGCGTTCGTCTAATTACCAAGGTCAACGCAGACGTCGCGGATTGGCTTCAGGTGCGCTTCTTTGTCTTGGCTCCGCCATACCCGATTTAAACGACTCGAGAACCATCGGAACTAACGGGTTCAATTCTGGCGACAGGAACGACGACGAGTGGAGGAAGCATATGCTCAGGGTTTGCGAAAACTTGCGAGTCGGCCACAACTGGAAAATGGTGCTGCGCTCGGGTAGGTCGGAACGTCGCTGGAACATGTGTCTACCGATGATACTGATGGTGCTTGCGTAAAACAGGATATTTCAGCTGCCCTGGCAGCGCATTATCAACTCGACTGAAGCGGTCGCTGCGTCACACGAGACCCTCGCGCAGAAAATCGATGAGGATGTTGAGCGTCCACTGAGAGATTATGGCAATAAAAATCGTGATTTGGCATCGATGCCCGTCGTCCAAAGTGACCTAGCAGGGTTGGCGAAGAATATGGAAACAGCTCAGAAAAAGTTGGAGAAGGCCAAGGAGAAGGGCCCGAAAGGGGCGGATAAATTGGCTAGTGCGATTCATGCGGCCGAGGAGGTCACCCAGCAATGGCAGTCAAGGGCTCCGTTTGTCTTCGAACAGTTGCAGGCTGTCGATGAGGGTCGACTGAATCATCTCCGGGATGTTCTCACCCAGCTCGGAACGCACGAGACGGATCAGGTCGAGCGTTGTCGCGAGGTGGCTGAGAGTTGTCTGAACGCCCTGCTCAACGTCGAAACTGCCGATGAGATTAAAACATTTGCGGCAAAGGTCAACGGAGGAAGGCCCGTGATTGCTAGAAGGCAGGAAATGTCCCCTAGCGCTACACCAACGCCCGCTGCAGCCCCGCCTCCTATTCACGATGATGTTGCAAGTCAACACTCGGAGACACCGGCTCCTACTCCTAAAGTTGCACCCCCTGGTAAGACAGCAAACATTTCCTTTAAGTTAGCATTGAATGGAGACTCATTTTGCTTTCCCCATAGTACCCGAACCCCGACATCCTCTAGGCGGTCTGAAGCGACTCGGTACCGTCATGAACAGCAGAAGGAAGAGTATCGCACAACCTGTGGGCGGCTCCTTCTTTTCAGACAAGAAGAACCGCAGTCCGTTTGCCTCGTTCAAGCGTGGAGACTCGCGTGATATGCAGATACCCGAATCACCGCCTCCTGGTGCAGACCGCCCAGGCACTGGTCAGGATAGCTTCGGTGAACCTGCACGCGAGTCTCAGGACCGTGAAGCCCTTGGAGTAGGGACGCCACCTAGTACGGAGCCTCATCCTAGCGCCATTGCTACAAATGGTGCGGCACCCCCAGAGGCGCAAGTTGCACCATCTTTGGGTGCAGGGATCTTCACCAATGAGGTACGCCGGGCACCATGAAGCTGAAAGGGTTCAGAAACTAAGCTAACTGGTCAACTAGACACGTGTGGACTCGGAAGGCTTCACGGAACGGCCGCAAAGTATTGATGAGATCACGCGAGCTCAGAGAGAAGCAGCCAGGTATTTCCACCCATTCTTAGCTGTGTTTACAACTTATGCTAATGAAAAAACGATACAGTCTGGAAGAGCAAGGCATGAACCTAACGATTCGAGAGCAGCCAATCTTCGAAGATGAGAGTCAGGCAAAACAGGCGATGGATGATATGGCCAATACTCTTAGGATGGTGGGTTGTATGAACTCGATACGGTCGTACATTGCTGACTTTTGCAGCGTGCTCAGCATTCAGGTGTCAGGCGTAATGCAGGTACTATCCGTGGTCGCCGCGACGTCCGGAACACAGTCTTCGTTCCAAACTCGCCTGTACCGGGCCAGGATTCCTCGCTCCCCGCGGGTTTCAATGCACCTATTCCAACATCCCCGACATTGTCGGCGAGACACATGACTTCTCCTAGTAATGCCACGGAGGACAATGCCATGTCCGATACTACTTCTATTCGCTCAGGCCACACCGTGACTGGACCCCCAGTACACCAGGACTTGCACGAGCCTGGTCTTAATGCATCCATCATTGAGACTGTTAGCGCATGGTTCTCTGAGGGGGTAGTGACCAAATCCTTCGTTGTTGGAGAGCTCGCCTTGGCTTACAACCAACAACCTGAAACAACCTTGAGCAGCATCCGAGTTCGCCTGAATAACTTCCAAGTCTTGGAGAAGGTCGCAGCAAACCCTCATTTCGTTACTGAACAGAGGGACACGGTACAGACGGAGGAGAAGCGGGGCGAGTACAACATTGCTCTTCCAAGCATTTCCCGTCCGTCACCAACGGTGGGTTTCAAGTACCAAATCCATATGGATCCTTCCAATTCCTCGGCATACTGCCCTATTATCTTCAAACCGGCCTGGAACATCGAGGAGTTTCAAGCAAGCGTGATCCTATTCTATTCCGTGAACCCAGCATTCGCCTCTTCCATGCCCGTGGATTCGGTCATTGTCAAGAACCTCCTTCTAACGGTGAACCTCGACACAACTCCCGAGGAGACCCGTGAAGTCGCCCACGCTACCAACGCCGTCATGTATCCCAACCAAGGGGCCACGTTCCGTCGCAAGCAATCTGCAGTAACCTGGAAGATCCCAGAGCTGGAGGTCAAGACTGGAACGGATGGTAAATTCTTGGTTCGCTTCTCCACGTCCAGCAGCTGGCCTAAGCAGGGTAAAGTCGAGGCCAAGTTCGACGTTCGCACGACTGACGCCAGCGGGAGATTGGGTATCAGCGCTGCTTCGGACAATGTAGAAGCTAAGGAGGCTGATCCTTTTGCTGACGAGGATGCGGAGCCCCAGGCTTCGATTACTTGGAATGAGGTTCCTACAGCTCGCAAGCTAGTAGCAGGGAAGTATGTGTCGTCGTGAGCTACCTTGAAAACCGATTGCGGGCGCTTCATGGACATCTGCATACCTCTTGGTCCTACTTGTTTATGTCAAAGCCAACAGCCATTTGGCTAATATTGTTAACAACCTGTTTATATCCCATATTGTTTTTTTTTTTTTTTCTTTCTCTATTCTCCGACCATTGTCTATTCTCCATTCTTGTGCAAATTGTTTCCCTTTCATTTGTTTCTCTCCTGGCCCTGAACATGCTTCTTATTCAACTGCCGACGTTCGCTACTATTCCCTCCCCCCCTCCCCCCCCCCTTTTTTTTTTTTTCTTTCTGTCATCGTAATTTCTGAGTCTGCCCTGGTGCCAGGATACAGGACAGGACAGGATAGTGCTTTTGAGATTTTTGAAGTGTTGTAAATATCCCAAGTCTGTTTATTTTGCCTGAATACCTCATACATATTGCGGTGTGACTCGTCAAATATCTCTATCTAATAATAGGCTATTCTTATGTTCGATTGAATATAGATACTAATTGAAACTATATTTCTTGGGCCGTCGCATAGTTGACATTGATGAAAAACCAAAAAGCAAAAAAAAGCCCACAGCGCCAACATGCAAACATACAAGTACATGTACGAACTCAAAACCCAAAACTATCCAACAGCGAATTCGCATCCGGTTCCGTAAATGTCGTTGGTGGCGGTTTCGGCTTCTTCTCCGCCTTCTTCTCACCCTCACTCTGAACAGGAATAGGCAAATCTGCAACAACCAAACTACTCCTCCTCCTCAGCATCCCCCTGAAATCAACCCCGTCCTCACCTAACACTGCCTCCACATTGTTAGCGGCCTTCGGCTCCGGCAACCCCTTCAAAAACTCCCAGTGTCTGATAAGATCGAGCGCTAGCAAGTCGCAGCCCATACGGTCGTATAGGCGTGCTGTGCGCAGGATGAAGGTCCATTCTGTGAGAGGGGGAATCTGGGAGGCGCCGCGGAGGGTTTGCAGGGTTTTGGCGCGGAGGTATGTGTAAAGGAGGATTAAAGCGGGGTCGTTGGTTAAGTAGGATTTTGCGTGGAGGGGGATTGTTGTGGCTGCCTTTGTGGTTGTAGTTTGGGGGAATGAGGAGGGGGGTGGGGTTAGGAGGGATTCAATGGGGGACTATCGTTTTGTATTATTAGATATGTGTGCTTTGGGGGGAGGACGGAGGGTGCTTACGAGTAAAGAGCGAACGGCCATGTCCCGGCGCCCTAGCATCCAGAATGCCCACGATGCCATCCAGCGGTTACCGTCAGATGCAGCTTCGGGTAGGACCCTTTGTTCTAGGATTTCTTTCAGGACCGGCCCATCGTCTCCTTCATATACTCGCGTGATAGCAATCGCAAGCTGAAGGTCGCCGATCTGGTTTATACAGACATGTGCTGCGTCGCGTAGATGGTCTGCGAGAATAAACCATGCCGCGGCGTATTCTACGGTCATCAGCCATCACTTTCATTTAAGATCCAAGAAAAGAGAGACGAACCAAATCTCCGCCTTCCAAGTAACGCGTATGCATTCTTGAGTGCTGATGTCTTCCAGCGTGCTTCTCGGAAGTCGTTCGCGAGGAGTCTTTGTGTTGCACCTTGTTCGCGGTTCCAACTTGCCATGCGCCAGAGACCTTGGAGGATGTTCTTTTTTCGGAGGGCGAGGTAGTACAGTGAGCAGTCGATGGGGTTCTTTTCTTCTGTTTTTGTGTATTCGTTTCGGGCGATGATTTCGAGTTGTGCTCGCTGTATACGTTATTAACACCGACCGTTATACATACCGGGGGTCAGGGACACTTACCATAGCATTCGAATCAGACAACCACATAAATATCCCACTCTCCCTAGCAGAAGCCCATGTCATCTTACTATTGAACTGTCTTGACACAAGGTCCGACAAAATATCATGACTTTCACTATGGAAAGCCCACACAATCTCTCTCCACGAAACAGTATCATTATTCGCAACACCTTGGGCTTTCCGCAACATATGCTGCCGGAAGAAAAGTAGATAGCGGGCGGCGTTATCGTCCATTGAGCGTCGTTGCTTTTCAACTGTTGCAACGCACTCGATTGTATTGACAAGACGGAATTGTTCTTGGCTTGAGAGTTGTGGGAGGGCGATGCGAGATAGTGTCTCGTTGAGTGTTGCGGCGGCGTTTTCGTCGATCACGGATGATTCTTCTTCGAGGGTGAAGTCTGCGAGCGAGGAGTGTAGTTCCTTGAAGGATGCTTTTTGTGGCGCCTGTTCCGTGTTAGCTCCCTTGATCGGGTTGATTGAAGAGGTGCGACTTACAGCTTGATCCACATAAAAATCCTCTAACGGCATCTCCAAAAAGCTATCAATACGATCTCCCTCCGTATAAAACTTCAACTTCCGATGAAGCGTCGTCAAAATCCTATGGACCAGATTCATCTTCCCACCAAGAATACACTGTGCCAGAAACTGAGGATGAAAAACAGGCAACGGCCCATTCAACCGACTCACGACCTCAAACATATCCACATGCGACGAGCCATGTGATGGAATCCGCAGCTCAGAAACTAGACGATCACCAACATCCACTTCCTTGTCGTAGACGAAGAGCTGGTTCCCAGCACCGACGACTAGATTCCCGTTGCTGAGCCAGCAGGAATCACCAATTGGGTGAGGCGTGAGGTCTCGAATCCAGATCTCGCGAACTTGTGTCCAGGAGGGACGGGCATCTAGGTAATCGTAGCGGAGTTGAGATAGTAGAATGACCTTGTGAGGGAATCCAACGGCTAAGATCGACTGCATGTCCGGTGTAGATGTCCAGTCGAGATCGCGGATGATGTCTTGTTGGGAGAAGTTTTCTTCATACTCCAGTTGAGCGGCGCTGGTATCCCATATTGTCAAGCGAGTGCGGTCCTCATCCACGAGCGCAGCTTTTCTGATGGAACTTCCACTGGCAAAGGAGGGGTTCGTAATGCCTGTTTCCACGGTTGATGTTAAAAGCCAGTCGATTTGGCTGTTTTCCTTGTCGACCTTGGCGGTCCAGGTCCGGATGGTTCCTGTTTTGGTATATGAAAGTGCTATATCAGGAGAAAAGACATCCAAGGACCCAGGCATCTTGGCTTCTTTCCCGGCAGGGTCGACGGGTAATATATAAAAGATGTCCTCCTTGGGACCAAGGCTGAACGTGCAGAACTGCCGTAAATGAGATTGCTGAGTGTAACCATTGCCATTCGTTTGGCTTTCCCCAGTCGGGAGACGAATTTCCCATGCAACGCCGTTCATATCAGTTCCAATAGTCGCTACGTAGGTGATCCCGGCATCCTTCTCTGCAGAAGGAATATGAAGGACACACAACGGCTTGCTTGAGAGTTCAAACGTCTCGAGTTGGAGCTGCTCAGCGTAAAACGACCGAATATCCCACAGAGAAATGGCGTTGTGATGAAGATTAACCAAATAATCGCCATTCCTGATTATACAACTGCGATGAATGTGCTCCTTCGAAAAGAGCGAGCTCTGTCGGATAAGAGTCGAACCCGAGCCTCGCCGCCTCTGTTTCCAAACCAAGGCATGACTGTCATTTGTACGCGAAACAAGAGTATCTCCAACTGCATTGCGGACAATCTTCTTGACCGGCCCGTCATGTCCACCCCAAGATCCTTCCTGAAAGATGCGGTTTTTGCGCGGCGCTGGGTCGAACAGGACGTCGACTTGAGAGTCGAACCACTCGATTCTTCCGTCAAAATGGTGCACAAGGATACTGACAGAATCAACAGATGCTTCACTCTGGAACGCACAGAGCTGAGTATAGTCTTCCTCCGCAGAAACACCGGACATGAACGAGAAGTTCAACCCCTCTACATGTAGGATATTGAAAGCCTTTGATTCGGGAGGAGTCTTGGAGCCCACATCCTCCAATGCCCAAGCAGACATATGACCCTGTCCATCAATCACAACACATATCTCCGGAAACTTGTTAGCAACTTCAATAATGTGCTCCAACGCATGATTCCCCTTGTTCCCCGTTCCCCTTTGAACAGCCCGTTCCGTAGCAACGCAAAAGTCCCGGCTATCCAACACGAACCCGTATCTTCGCATCGCTCTCGCATCATTCGTATCTCTCGGCTGAACAGAAGCCTCCATGTCGATCTGCGTCCATAGCTGCAGCGCCGACGAGGCAACATGCTCCGTCGCAGTCCACACTCTAATCTTCTTATCCGCACATAAAGTATACAAAACATTGTCCACCGACTGTTCCCGATGATACGGTTTGCGCCAGTGTATCCCCGTAATGATCGATGGGTGCGCGAGATAAAAGACGTCGAAGCGGGCATCGTCCGCGCCAAAGGCAAGCCGTCGCCATACTTTGACTATTCGATCGTAGACACCCGTTGTAACCACTAATGTCGCATCGGGGGAGAATTGTGCGAATTTCACGGGATTGGCGAGTTTCTGTTTCCAGACGAGTCGCGGGGCGTCGTTTAAGAACCAGAGGGTGAGGTGGGAGTTTCCGAGGAGGAGCTCGTCGGGAGAACCCCACGATAGTGTCCGGATTGTCTCGTCATCATTTTCGCAGCGGAATGTATGGGCGAGCGACCACTGTAGTGTATACCATCCATCAGTACCTTGTCTCCATATCTCCCTCGAGACCCATGCGCCGCGACGCGCTTTCAGTGACAAAAACGCACCTTCAATGCCTCATGTTGTATCCCATATGGCTGATAGATAAACACATCCGGCCCTCCACAAACCGCGATCTTCCCCGAAGTCTCATCAATAGTAACCGCCTCAAGTGTTTCGGTGTCGTCAACGTAGATCGTCTGTAGGAGCTTCTGCGGGCCGCCGAGGATCACCAGTGCATGGCCGGAGATGTAGGCCTAACACCGGTATAATATTAGCTAGGATTCTTTTTCTAGGGTTGTAAAGGAGTAACATACAGCAATGCGAAGGCCGTCCCACAGCGCCGTGCTGAACGACTGGAGCTTCGCTGGGGGTCTCCCCGGCAGAACCGCTCGCATAGAGGCGGTGGTCGGTGTGAACGGAGCTGCGTGCGCTCAGGGAGAGGGGAGGAGCATTGCAGGTGGTTTAAATAGGTATAGTGGGTTGAATTGTGAATGTAAGTAGTAAATAGTAAGTGGCTGTCGAAGTCGTGGATTGGAGAATACAAGTAGACGAGTCAAGCTGAGCCGCGGAGGTGACGATGAGTGTCCGCTATATAGCTCCACCGAGTATTGGCAGGCAGAGACTATTATAGTTGGGTATGAATACACCTGTGATCTTTCGATAGTCTTAAATATTGATAAAGAGTTGATAAAGAGTTGATAAAGAGTTACTATAGTAATTGCGGTCACTTCATTCATAGCTAATGTCTATCCCCAGCGTCATCAACGCCGCTCAATGCTCCCAGTGTCCCTTCCTATGTATATCCAAAAGAACAAGTACATATCCATTTAAACATGACGAAAACAATGCCGACTATACACCATCCAATGCCAATAATAAAGATACAAAGGGTATAACAAATACAGATTCCAGAATAAAACCAACCCGAAAAAAAGAAGTCAGAAAGAGTCAATCATATACAACGATACCGTAGAAAATCAGATCCACAAGAAACAAAATGAATGAAGGCCGTCAAGACGTAGTCCGCCGATTTCCAGACCTCTTCCCCTCCGAAGGCGACGTAGGTTCCTCATCAACAAATCTTACACTTGTACCCAGTGCACTCCCCCGACCATTCCGTCGTCTATTTGAAGCACTCTTCGCAGCCATGCCTTCAGCCCGAAGCACACGACCAGCAAACGGCGTGTACAATGGTGTCGCGGGGGTCGTTGAAGCTTGCGCCAGGACTCTTGCCCGTGCAGCACGTTTAGATGGCGATGTCATGTAGTTGGGAGTCGCTAATGGACTAGCAGACGGGTCGGGGCCAAGATCGGGACCCTGGGACTGCGTGGCAAATTCACTCATCTTAAATGGTGTTTCGACTGGATACCAGGGGTCAAAGAGCGAGCGACCAGATCGAGGACCTGTTGTGCCGTCGAAGCTTCGTCCGGGTTTTCCGGGTGTTACGAGAGGCGCGAAAGAATCTCGTTCCTCGAGCTTGGTGCGTGTTTTGTCGATCCAGTGGCGGAACATGCCTCTCCCATGCTTTCTTGTATTTCGCTCGCGCAGTGAGTCGGCTGTTTCGGACGAGCTATTGATCTGGAATATGCGGAGACTAAGTTTGCGAAGAGAAGCGTTGGCCTGACCGAGGATATGCACACGGTACATTCCAGCGGCCTGTAGTTCCAGATCGTGATTCTCGAGATAAAGCTCAGTCCAGCGCATCAGCTGACCATACGCAGCTTGTCGGGCATAGTGCATCTCGGCTTCGTGACAATCTTGGACACGCTTCGAAGCCTGGTCATGCCATAGACCGAACAACCCGGATGCAATACTCAAGGATTTGTTTCGATGGAACTCGAATGCTTGCCGCTCCAGATCAGCCACCTGGCCAGCCCACGACTGCCAGTTGTCCAAAGCACGTGTAGCTATTTTCATCTTCACTTTTCTTCGGAACCAGGCATATGACTCCTGACGCCGTCGTTTGGCCGACTGCACCGTAGCAGTATGCCAGTGTTTTATTGTCTTAGTCGCTAGGAAATAAAAACGAGCGTCTTTCGATCGTGCTTCGAGCCTCGCGACATTCTGCTGTTTTGATCGCCATGCAATGAGGGATTCTTGCTGAAGTCGTGGCGCATAGAACTCAAATGAAGCATATTCCCGTTGTCGCTGGAGTGCAAGCCGATCGCGCCAAGTATTGAATTTCGACCGAAGCAGTTCCTCGCTGCGGTAGTCTTCATGGATATCTGCATGATGGAGCAGCCGAGAGTACGTCCCGCGAATACTGGCAACAAAGGTTGAGAATGTGTCGCGTTTGATTCGTTGGTCTCGAATTCGCTGCATGAGGCTGAACCGCTCTGCTAGGATCCATTTGTACATTGTTTCCATCTTCAAGCGTTCGTCGATTCGTGCACTGAGGGCTTGACAGCGGAGTTGGTCATTCCATTCCGTCCATGAGTTTCGCATGATCCTTTGCCTGTCCATTTCTCTCGCCTGCTTGCCCATTTGAGCACGCTGCACCCATTGCGTAAACCCCGATCGAAGAACTCGTTTGTCGACCATATCAGAAACACGGTAAGCAGCTGGAGCGAGGCAAGCTTGGATTTTCCACTCGCCAAACGTTTCTGTCAGAAGCTTGTGTCGCTGCATGGATACGGCTTCTTGCTCTGCACCAGCAATAGCCTTGGACCTTTGAGTTAACGTCTGCCATGCTGATCCAATAGCTAACCGTCTGTTTCGGATTTCGATCTCATGATTCCGTTCCCTGTTCGTACGGAAACTTCGCAACCAGCATAACAAGGAGCGCCTCTTGAGGCGATATTCGTACCATTGTGGCGCGCGTCGGTCGCAAAAGCCCCAGAACCATTGCCAGTAGACCCCTTTCTTCAAGTCTCTGTCATGGCTAACCGCGGCGGTCATTTCATTTTCCTTGATCTGCTGGATCCGTTTCCGCCACGTGCTGAATGGCTTGCGCATTGCAAACCGCTGGGCCTTTAGTTCGTTAACGGCAGTGATTTCCCTCCAAGCCTTGAAATATTTAATACTGAGAATGCGCCTACGCGCAGCAGAGGTTCGGGCGACCTCCTCAGAAGTCACTTGCGCCCAATGAGTAAAGGCTTTAGTGACCAGGAACAGATCACGCGCACGCCCAGCACGCTGCTCAAGGTGCTCATAGAATCGCTCCGTGCGAACCGCCTGTCGCTTATCCTGAATGATTCCGCGCCATTGTTCAAAGGCCTGACGGAGCAGTGTGGACCTGTCGCGGTTGGCAGCGACAATCTCCATATTGGCACTACCTTGCCGTTTCTGGATAGCCTTCTTTAGCCATTGTGTCAGAAGGCGGCGCTTTATGCCGCGTTCACGATACATATTGAAAGTCGAAGCATCCCGCAACAGATCCGAAAGGGAGGGTCGATACAGCATCTCAGGAGGAACATCCGGCTTTTCAATCGGTCCGCTTTCGTCGCCATGGAGAGAAACCGATTCGTCGTCACCATCTTCATCATCATCATCATTATCATCCTCACTCGAACTGCTAGAGCTCAACGACTTACGCGACCGACGTCGCGACAGCCTCTCAGAACGATCCTTTTGCACGGCAGATTTGGCCTGCGCTCCGACACTGACTTGAGTTTCGTCACCGGCATTATCTCTGGTGGGCTTCAACGAATCGAACCGACTTATCAACCGACGGCCAACATCTAGGAATTGTGCAATCAATTGAGTCCGGTCCGGCGAATCATGCTGTCTGATGTTCGGGGCAGGACGTTTCGGCGACAGTCTGGGCGAGGGTCCCGGAAACTCTGGCTTTCCAACCTCCAGTCGCGACAATGACGAGCGCGAGCTAGGGCGGTTCGCGATACTCCTCTGCGTAGGATCATCGCCAACATCGTACATCGAGTTAAACGACGCTCGTCTCCGTCGCGCCGGCTGCGTCGTGTCCTCATCCCTTTGAGGATAATCCCCATGGTTATAATCCATAGTCACAGTCCCGCTGTGACCACCATAAGCAGAACTTCGGTTATAGTATTCATTCGTCTCGGTTTCGTCGCCCAATTCAATCACTATCCCCATGTGCTGCAACAGATTCTCGAACTTGTCGAACAGTGTATCCCCCTTGATACCTTTACTGCCCATCTTGAACAGGAAGTGTAGGCAGACATGGCCTGGGTCAGCATCCACAGCATGTTCGTCAATGATCTCGTCGTACGCCGTGAATAAGGCCCGGAATGGCGTTTGATGGGCTTCGGGCTTGCCCTCGGCGCGGGTGATGATCTGATAGAGTAGGCCGACATCTGCAAGTATCCGTTGTTAGCCACGATGAATTAGAACCACGGGAAATTGAGAGCGCACCTTCGTCCGAGAGAGACGGAGTTTCATAGGACAGAGCTCTACGCTGACGGGGATTCGGAGGCATCGAAAAATCCGCGACCTAAGGCGCGTCCTTCGCAAATGTGTCATAGAGGCGGGAAACGAAATCATTCATTGCGCGGCGAGCAGGAAGTCCTCCAAACCAAATTGAAAAAAGTCGAGTATCGCAGCGGCTAGAGACTCCGCATGCGATGTTCTAAATGCCAATTGTCTGTCGAAGCAATCACTGCATTTGTTTGTTTTGGCGCGACCGGAATGCGGGAGGATCACGTGAGGTGATTTGCTGAGGTAATCCTCTGACGTTGATGGGAAATAGCTGTGGTTTCTCGTTACACTACTATGCTCATGTCGCAACAATGACTGCCCGGACAAGACCTATTGATAAGTTCGCTAAGGCTACGGCCCAGTGCTCTGTTGAGGTGAGTGGAAATTAAAATATATCTCATGGCCGTCAGTACTGATTCTGTCTAGGCGGCGGCATATGGCAAGTGCATTCTTGCCGATTATACCTCTGTGCACAAGGACATGTGTGCCAAAGAATTCCTGCAGCTGAAGGACTGTTATTTGGTATAAACTAGTATGCTTCGACCATGTAAGGACAACAGTTAACTGTCTACAGGCAGCGTCGAAAAAGAGCTAAGAGCAAGGGCTGGCAAGGGCTGTATATATTAAGCTACAAATGTGTCATGATATGCTACGCTGCGAGGGGAACCAGTAATAGAAGTCAATAACACGTAAAATTTTATCTAGTCCCTAGACTTGGAGTATCTGAATATATAACAAACAAAAACTTCACAGCTTCAGCAGTCTCAACAAGAATGTGGCTTTCTGCACCTCCTGCTCCTCCTGCAAAATCATGCCCTCTTCATCAGCACTGGGTGCCTTACCCTCCGCAGACGCGCACTTCTCTAGTGGCCGGCGTACAGCCTTGACAATGGCCTGGGACTGGCTCTCGAAGGCCTTGTCAATACCGACTTGGTCAGGGTCCGAGAGAACAGCATATTCCATCTTCACGTCATCAGTAGGGACCAGACCGGCCTTCTTACGGAGACGCTGGAGACGATTGATAATCTCACGACCCAAACCTTGCTCCGCGAGTTCTGGGTACAAGTTGGCGTCGAGGATGGTCAGGACATCAGCGTCCGCGTTCGGCTCCAAGCCCTGAGATGTAGCATCCTCCTTGACACCCCGCTTAACAACAAGGTCACCCTCCACGAGCTCAATGCCATCAACGAGGATCTTCTTCTCGTTCTGGAAACGCTTCACGTCTTCGCTGGTGAGCGAAGGCAGTGCCTTCTTCACTTTCTGGGCGTCCTTCTTCAACTTCTTACCCAAGGTGGGCCAGTCGGCAGTCACACTGTACTGGACGTTGTACTTCTCCTCATCAGACGACAAAACAAGGCCCTGGACGTTCAGTTCCTCGAGGACATAGGGCTCCAAGGACTTCACATCATCAAGGTACTGCTGGTCTTGGTGGATGACAGCCAGGGTCTTCAGAGGCGACTTGAGACCGATGGACCGGCGTTCACGAGACATACGACCCATCTCAATCACCTTCTGCATCCGTGCCACCCGTCTTTCAACAACCTCGTCGAAGAGCTCCTCCCGAACCTCGGGGAAAGGAAGGAAGTGAACGCTCCGGTCGTCTTCACCGCGAAGAGATCCAGGGATGTGAGGAAGGAGTTTCTGGTAGATGGTGTCGGCGATGAAGGGTGTGAACGGGGCAAGGCCTCGGACCAAAGTGAAGAGAACCTCAAAGAGGGTATGCAAAGCGTGCAGGGTGTCTTCAACGCCATTCTCACCCTTTAAACGCTTCCGGTTGAAACGGATGTACCAGTTGGTAGTGTTGTCAATCAACTCGAGCAACCGGGGGACGACCGTGTACAGACGGTAGCCTGCCATTTCCTCGTTGACAAACTTGAGAAGACTCTGGCAACTTGCCAAGATCCAGCGGTCCATGACGTTGGTGTTCGTTGCTCCCGCCTTAGGGTCAAAAACATAGTCGATGTCCTCAGCCTTCTTGATAAGAGCGACCTGACCCTCAAAGAACTTGTAACTGTTCCACAAAGGAAGCATGACCTTGGCGACAATCTCCTTGACACCAGATTCCTTGAAGCGGAGAGGTTCAGCACGGACAACAGGAGAGTTGATCATATATAATCGAAGAGAGTCCGAACCGTAACGCTTCATAATCAAGGAAGGGTCGGGATAGTTTTTCAATCTCTTCGACATTTTCTTACCGTCTTCAGCAAGGACAATTCCGTTCACGACACAGTTCTTGAACGGGAGTTTACCGAACAAATGAGTTCCCAGGACGGTCAAAGTATAGAACCAACCACGGGTCTGGTCCAAGCCTTCCGCGATGAAATCACCAGGGAAACCCTTCTCAAACTGCTCCTTGTTTTCGAATGGGTAGTGCTGAGACGCATACGGCATGCTTCCAGACTCAAACCAGCAGTCAAAAACCTCACTCACACGGCGAAGATCGCCCTTTCCTTGCTTGCTGGGGATGGTGATCTTGTCCACCTTGTCACGGTGGAGGTCGGTCAACTCTCCTTCGTACCCACTGAGCTCCTTGAGCTCCTCAGCACTGCCGATGGCAACAACCTCTTTGAAGTCCTCGCTGACCCACAATGGGAGAGGAGTACCCCAGAATCGATTTCGGGAAATGTTCCAATCTCGAGCATTCTGGATCCAGCTGGAGAATCGGCGGTCCTTAACAAATGAGGGCACCCAGTGGGATTCCTCGATGCCATTCAGCATGTCAGGGATGATAGGGGGGATCTTGACGAACCAAGAGGGCACGGCTCGGTAGATCAGAGGTGTGTCGGAGCGCCAGCAGAAGGGGTAGCTGTGAGTAATCTGGCTATCGACAATCAGTCGGCCAGCTGCCTTGAGATGCTTGATGATGTTCTTGTCAGCAGCCTTGACATGTTGGCCAACGAAGTCCCGGATCTCGGAGGTGTAGCAACCCTGTTCGTCGACAGGGTTTGGCGGGACCCGGTTTTCGTCAATAACGCCCGACTTAAGGGCAACATTGTAATCTTCTTCACCGAACGCAGGAGACTGGTGGACGATACCGGTACCATCAGCAGCAGTGACGTATTCGGCATTCAAGACACGGAAACCGTGATCCTTGAATTCCTCCCAGAAGTAGTCGAAGAGCGGCTCATACTTCCAGTCCTTCATGTCAGCTCCCTTGAAACGGTCGACAATCTTGAACTTGGCCTTCTTGGGGTCTTTGTAGAGAGTGCGGAGCAGGGTCTCGAGCAGAATATAGTGCTTTCCGGAAGCCTCGTCAAGGATCTTGATGTATTCGAAGTTGGGGTTCACAGCTAGACCAGTGTTGGAGGGCAAAGTCCACGGAGTTGTGGTCCAGGCAACCAAGCAAGTTTCGGGGTCGTCACGGAGAGGAAATGTAACAACCACGGCAGGGTCCTGAACGTCCTTGTAGTTTTGTTGAGCTTCGAAATTGCTCAGCGGAGTGTTGAGTGCGGTCGAGTAAGGCATGACACGGAAGCCCCGATAGACAAGGTTCTTGTCAAAAAGCTGCTTGAAAACCCACCACACGGATTCCATGAAGCCGGTATTCATGGTCTTTATTCACACACAAAGATCTCAAAGTTAGCCTCTTTCCCTCTCATCGCTTTCGCACGAACGTACTTTGTAGTCATTGTCAAAATCAATCCAACGACCGAGTCTCTCGATCGTCTCACGCCACTCAGAGGCATATCTCATGACAATGGCCCTGCATTCCTCGTTGTACTTCTCAATTCCAAGCTTCTCGACAGCCTCCAATCCCGACATGCCCAGCTTCTTGTCGATTTCATACTCAATTGGTACGCCGTGCGTATCCCAGCCGAATCGCCGCTCGACATAGTGACCTTTCATCGACCAGTATCGGGGGATAATATCCTTGATGGTCGAGGCTAGCAAGTGACCGTAGTGAGGAAGACCCGTTGCGAATGGGGGGCCATCGTAGAAGGTGTAGGGTTTGCGGCCCTCGGAGAGTTCAACCTGTCTGCGAAAGGCGTTGATTTCTCTCCACCGCTGGAGGACAATCTCCTCCTCAGCCGGAAAATCAACAGACATAGCGAATGTGTTGAAGAACTCGAGGCTGTCGTGGGTGGTTTTCCGAGGGGCTGCCGCGGGGTTCAAAAGATAAAAAAGTGGCTGATGACTCACCCCCGCCTTGGATTGCACCGCCTTCCGTTTTTGGAGCAGATCTATAGAGCTTCGTGTCGAGAGAGTAAAAGTTGAGGAATAGTTCAAATAACAATACTGGTATAAATATTACTCTATGGTTCATATGATATGAGTTGTAGCTTGTATACCTATGTGGTACAAAAAAGACCCGAAAATGCAGTCATAATCCCAATGAGTCATATATTTGCTACTCATCAAAGCCCTTAGTATTAGAATAGGAGTCACCTAACTCCCCCTTTAGCATTCTATTATAAAGCGGAAAGAGCTCTCTTTGCTCCTGGGTAATGCTCGCCACGGTATTTTCGTACTGTTCTTCAAGCCAAGGTTGCCCTGACCAGTCGATCCACTCGTCAAAAGTATTCTGGATCATATTTATATCATGGGTTGTATAAAAGTTACCTAGAGAGCGATTCCAGCGACACGCTGTCTATAATGCGATAAATACATGGGCTTCAATGGACAGTTACATGAAGTTGAATATTTGTAGATAATCGGGGGCTGGGGTATCCACCTGCGTCTTCTGTACTCTAGTCTGACATCGATCTCTATCTTCTAGGGACCATGATAACAGCGGTTTCAACGTACAATCACCCATCTATTCTATACATCTATTTATCATCGCCCTCCTCTTCGTCGTCGTCATCTTCATCCTCAGCCTCAGACACCTCCTGTCCGAGATCCTTGAGACGTTTCTAACAAAATCGTAAGCCAAACTGCTACAACACACATAACACGAAAAAAGAAAACTTACCTTATCCTGCTCCCTCTTTGCCTCCAAATCGCCAAACACAATCAGAAGATCTTCAAGTTCCGATTGCGCAGCCTTGCGCGCGTCTTCCTTCTCCTTGGCCTCCGACTTGGCCTTATCCAGCTCAGACTGCGAGGAGTTACTGGCCTCTTCTGCCTCCTTTATCTGGGAGTTTGCTTTCTCAAGCTGTGCCCGTAGGTCCTTGAGTTCTTGGACGTTCTTCTTTGCGTCTGCATCTGCATCTTCTCCCATCTGTTCTGCCTCCTTGAGTTGTGACTTCACTTTGTTGAGCTCTGAGTGTAGACTCTCGAATTCCTTGGCAGTCTTTTCGGCGTCAGCGTCGGCAATGCCTCCTTTCTGCTCGGCCTCCTTTATCTGGGTCTTTGCCTTATCTAGCTCAGCCCGTAGATCTTGGAGTTCCTTGGCAGTCTTTTCGGCGTCAGCGTCGGCAATGCCTCCCTTCTGTTCCGCCTCCGTTATCTGGGATTTCGCCTTGTCAAGCTCTGTGCGTAGGCTCTCAAGTTCCTTGGCGGTCTTCTTTGCATCAGCATTTGCTGAGCCTCCCTTCTTCTCTGCGTTCTTTACCTGGGATTTTGCTTGTTCAAGCTCTGCGCGTAGCTCCTTGAGCTCTTTAGCGTTCTTCTTTGCATCCGCATTTGCAGATTCGCTGTTCTGTGAGGCTTCTTCAACTTGCTTCTTCGCGTTGGCTTCTGCCTCCTCAGCCTTGCGCTCTGCTTCCTCAGCATGCTTCTCTAGCGCAGATAGTTTGGCAGAATACTCGTCATTGATGGCTTTGGTATCATTCATGGATTTATCCTTGGCCTTGTCAAGGTCGGTTTGTAATGAGTTGATCGTAGCTTTCTGATCTGCGACTTCCTTCTCGTGCTGCTTCTTGAGCGCTTCCATATGTGATTGAAGGTCCTGGATTGCTTTGTCCTTTTCGGCGAGACCAGTAGCATGCTGCTCTTTGACTTGGCCAGCGTCAAACTCCAGTTTTTCGATGGTACCTCTCAAGTCAGCAACCTCGCCTGCATGTTGCTCCTGGGCACTAACGAGGTTGGACTCTAGAGACTGAATGGTCTTTTGTAACTTAGCAACTTGACCAGCCTGTTCTCTGGCTTGGGAAAGATCAGCCCCCAAAGACTGGATTGTCTTCTGCAACCGATCCACTTCACCGGCCTGTTGTTCCCGGGATTGCGAAAGACCAGATTCCAGGGACTGGATGATCTTTTGCAAACGAGCCGATTCACCAGTCTGTTGTTCTTTGGATCTTATTAAGTCCGACTCAAGCAGATTGATGGTCTCCTGCAGTTCCGCGATCTCGGCTTCATACTGTTGGCCTCTCTTCTCGCGGTCTGCGGAGGTTTGTTTCAACTGGCTGTCCAGGGCCTGTAGCTGGTCACCATGCTGCTTGAAAAGTCCGTTCTTCGTCTGATTGTGTTGTTCTTCCAGCCTCCGTAGCTCTTGCTCGTGGTTCCGCTGTAGTGCCTCGTTTATTTGCTTGATCCGAGAAGTCTCCACTGAATTGGAATCCATCGCCTTCATGAGCTCGGATTGTTCTTGCTCGAGCTTCTGTTTCAGGCTGAATAGATCTGCTTCCAACTTTTGCACTGCCTGGTTTCGATCTTCCAACTCAGAACGCAGAGAGTCGACCATTTCTCGTGAGATTCCTCTTTGGACGCCGTTTGAGATAACAGAAATCTCCAGACCAGGCTCACGGTCGATCGCGCGGAGCAAGCGGCTAAAGTTATCTTTGAGGAAATCGATAAATGTCCGGTCAAAGAAGATGTCAGGCAGTCCTCCATCATGTTGTGTTGCTCCCACAATTTGCGGCAAGACTTCGAAATCGCGGACCAGCGGCGATTCTCTGAATCGGGTTATCTTGTCGATATACGGGTCTCTTCCCATCTGTTCCATCAACAGCTTGTGTAGCGTTTCCCGTGGAATCGGGGAGTCCTTTGAGGAAAATTCGTATATAATACCTAGCAGAATAGTAGAGAGGCCAGGCACAAGGACAGTCGAGACACTACGGAGCTTTGTTTCCTGCAGCAGAGTTTGGATGCTGCTACCTTCGCCTAGGAAATCGTTGACCACATCAGGGTCTTCAAAAAGCCAGCCGCATAGTAACATCAGATATCCCACCGATATCCTCTCGTCATCGCCTCGTTGCATGCCCGTAATCAAGTGGCCCACAATAGTCTGTACACAAGTGATAACCTCTTCGCCACTTTCGGCATCTCCCTCTGTCACTTTCATGGCAATTGATTTGGCCTCGGGATCCTCGAAAATCAAATGGAACATCAAAACGGAAGCCATCCAAGTCTGATACAGATCCGCATTGCCACGAGACTCTGGTGGAGTAAGCAGGACAGACAAGATGTTAGGGATTTCATCTTGACCGCTGAGGTGTCCATCGATTGCTCGTCGCAGAACGTGTTGTCGGATCCCACTGTGGTTGGCAAAGAAAGCTTTTATACATTCACAAGCGGCAAGACGCGCATCTAACTGCTGAATCGACGCAGGCTCGAGGCTTAACTTGAGCAGAGCTTCAATCACGTTAATTCGCTGGAAGTCATTGACCATGACCTCGCCATTTGGAGTGCGTTCGCTGGTCGGTTCACTTCCCCAGAGAACTTCGACGTCTCCAAACTGTTCCTGCAAACCTGGGTTGCCTCGGATTAAATCGGCACATGTTGCCAATGCCTTGAGAAGTCAGTATCAATGATAATAGATAAAGCATGAGCTCTTTCGAACCTTGGACGTGATATTGACGGTGAACCGCTGACCGAAAGCTAAATTCAACACTTGTTCCATAACACCATTATGCCAAAATACCATCTGGTTCGCAGGCGTATTGACTCCGCCCTTCGCCAAGAATAATTGGATGATAGCTAATGTGCCCCATATATTCTTGTCGCGGTGAGCGAGGATCCACGGAGATGGTCCATCTGGATCTTGTTCCTGGTTGACATCGGCAAGAAGTTTCGCCAGCCTCTTCACGCAGCCTGTTTCCCGGAAGTACGACTGATTAGAAATGTTCAGCTTCAAGAGGTTTGCTAACAAGGCCAGACAGTCTTCTACGACTTCCGAACCATGCGTTAGTGCTCCTTCCGCTTCAATCAAGGAGAAGACTGTTTCGAAGGCATTTTCAAAGGCGACTAGTTTCTGGAGTTCTTCGGAGGATGGCGTCAAGGCGATAAGCAAAACTAGGGCTTCTGTAGGCAGGACATCCATTAGCAGTTGTATACAAACGTATCTAGAGGCGTCGCAGCCAGCATACCATTGCGAACAGGTTCGCGCACATCATTCAGAGTGCTAACTAGTCTTGGGATTCCCAGTGGCGCGGTGAATATACATTCCTGAGTTCTTTCGGGTCGTGCACTCGAAATGAGGGAGATTAACTGAAGGGAATATAGACGGGAGTAGAAATCGTTCGTTTCGAGGAGGTCAAGGAGTGTGGTAATGTTATCTTGCCGCTTTCATTCTGTTAGCCAAAGAGATGTCCGATTGTATCCTTGGTAGGTACGTACTTGAGTAAACTCATCGGCGAGCCAAAGGGCTATCTCATCCGACGCTTCGGGCTAGAACAAGTCAGTACCAAGCTTAACATTCATATATCTCTACGTGGTAACAGACGCTGTTCTCATCTGGGGAAAACAAGTTCAACAAGGTTTCCAATATCACTTTAACCGTGTCCACATCCTCTTGGTCATTTCGGAGGCTGCTGATCAAAGGTCGAAGCGACTCCGATGCAACAGAAGCCGGGTAGATCTTTGCAAAGCTCCTCAATCCTAGTATTGCCGCTCTTCGGTCCTCGAGTAATGTGACGCTCTGGAGCCTACTGCTCAATGTGTTGATCGTGTCCGTTGCCGTTTGTTTGGCCGGCGCTTGCGCTTCGAGTATTCGGAACATCGCAACTGGTAGCTCGTACTTTCATGGTCACCGCCGGTCGCGGGTGTAGCAATTGATGGTCATCGAACCTTCAAAAAGATTCTGTCTGTGGTTACCGTGGGAGGTCGAGGGTATTGGAACTGGTGGGCTGTTGACACTGCTGTTGTCTTCAACTCCACGCCAAGAGTTCCTCATCCGGAGCCGCCACGGAAAACCACCAAATCTTATCGCAGAGTCTTCAACAACCTCTTTCTCCTCACTCCAACACTTGTGTGAGTTCGCCGTGTTTTGTATCGCGATGTTCTTCTGATTTCGCTTTTTTTTTATTCTTTCTTTTTTTACATACTTACGTTCCCTATTTCTGTGTTCTACGCGACTGGCGCAACGCGGTGAATTGGAATCTGCGGACTCGATTGAAACGACCCATGGCATTGCTCGTCTAAATTCTCAACGTTAGATCCTCATTCGCATCGACATTATGGGTGTCCCGGCGCTGTTCAGATGGCTTTCCAACAAGTACCCCAAGATCATCTCGTCTGTGATCGAACATCTCCCGTATGAGGTGCATGGAGAAGAGATTCCGGTGGACACGACAGGCCCGAATCCTAATGGAGATGAAATGGACAACTTATATCTGGATATGAATGGTATCGTCCATCCATGTACTCATCCAGAGGGAAAGCCGCCGCCGGCCAACGAGCAGGAGATGATGTTGGAGATTTTCAAGTACACTGATCGGGTGGTGAACATGGTTCGCCCAAGGAAGGTTCTGATGATTGCTGTCGGTATGTTATTGCTCGCCAAAGAAAAAAAAATTGTTTGATACATCGAACTAATTGGCTTCTTTTTCAAATAGATGGTGTCGCTCCTCGTGCAAAGATGAACCAGCAGCGTGCTCGTCGATTCCGTTCCGCGCAGGAGGCCAAAGAGGCAGACGAGAAGAAGCAAGAGTTCCAGAAATTGCTCGCAAAGCAGAACGCCAGCAAGGGTGACCATGCGCTTGAGGAAGAAGTCATAAAAAAGACCTGGGATAGTAATGTCATTACTCCCGGTACCCCGTTCATGGATATCCTCGCCGCGGCTCTGCGCTACTGGATTGCCTACAAGCTGAACACGGATCCGGCTTGGGAGAAGGTGTGTATTCCCGATTCCTACAATACAAGTGCAGCGCTGACCTTATCAGCTCAAAATCATCATTTCCGATGCTACTGTGCCAGGAGAAGGAGAGCACAAGATTATGGAATTTGTTCGATCCCAACGGGCGGCTCCCGAACATGATCCCAACACTCGCCACGTTATATATGGTCTGGTAAGTTTGACGATGGTCGGTAGTCGTTCAATTGGGACAGGTACTGACTTCGTATTTTATTAGGACGCGGACTTGATTATGTTGGGCCTCGCTACCCACGAACCTCATTTTCGGGTTTTGCGTGAGGATGTTTTCTTCCAAGAGTCAAAACCAAGGACCTGCCACCTTTGTGGTCAACCGGGCCACAAAGCCGAAGAGTGCAGAGGTCAAGCAAAGGAGAAGAATGGTGAATTTGACGAGAAACAAAAGGGTAATTCACTTAAGCCATTCATCTGGCTCAATGTCTCTATTCTTCGGGAATACCTTGCTGCGGAGCTGTATGTCCCTCAGCAGCCCTTCCCCTTTGACCTTGAACGAGCACTAGACGACTGGGTTTTCATGTGTTTCTTCGTTGGAAATGATTTCCTTCCGCATCTCCCGTCATTGGACATTCGCGAGAATGGAATCGACACACTCATCGCGATTTGGCGCGATAACATCCCCGCCATGGGCGGCTATCTGACTCAAGATGGCCACGTTGATTTCAGAAAGGCGCAGCTCATCATGCAAGGTCTCGCCAAACAGGAAGACGCCATCTTCCGCCGTCGCCGACAGGCTGACGAGCGAAAGGCTGCAAATGAAAAGAGACGGAAACAAGAGGCTGAGGAGCGTTCGAGGAAAAAGAGGAGGAGCTCACCTAGTTACGATTCTTCAAGCGCCAACCGTTCTCGAGGGGGTGCAGATGCAGCACCTCCGAATGGCCTGGAACTCATTACTCCTGCGCGAGGAGAGCTGACAAGGGAGGCGAGAGAACTAACACACAACATGGTAGTCAATCGTGGCGCTGTATACAAGGCCAATATGGCCAACAAGAGCGCCGCAGCAGTCCTCAAAAGCAAGCTCATGAGCGGCTCGCAAGAAAGCCCAGCCGAAACTCCCGAAGAGGCTACACCAGAAGAAACTTCCAATGGCGCAGAGCCGACATCTCCATCGGTTCTCGGGAAGAGGAAGGCTGGCGAGGAAGAACAAGGAACAGGAGCGGAGACCCCTAGCAAACCCGCCGAGCCCAAGGATGATGGGCTACCGCCCGATACTGTCCGACTATGGGAGCCAGGTTATGCTGATCGCTATTACGAGCAAAAGTTCGATGTCGACCCTGAAGACAGGGCATTCCGCCGCAAAGTCGCTAGAGCATATGCTGAAGGTCTGGCCTGGGTACTGCTGTATTATTTCCAAGGTTGCCCGTCCTGGACTTGGTATTACCCTTACCACTATGCGCCCTTCGCAGCAGACTTTGATGACATTGCCGATATGGAAACATCGTTCGACAAGGGAACGCCCTTTAAGCCGTTTGAACAATTGATGGGAGTTCTTCCAGCGTCCTCCAACCACGCTATCCCGAAGATCTTCCACGACCTCATGAGCGACCCTAATAGTGAGATTATCGACTTTTATCCGGAGGATTTTGCGGTGGACTTGAACGGCAAAAAGTTTGCCTGGCAGGGTGTGGTACTACTGCCATTCATAGACGAAAATCGTTTACTCGCTGCCATGGAGAAGAAATACCCCCTTCTAACTGAGGACGAGAAAATCCGGAATACCATGGGTCATGATGTTCTTCTGTTGTCGGATGGTCATCCCTTGTATCAGGATTTGGTTGCGAACTTCTACTCAAAGAAACCAGGCCCTGAAAAGTTCAAGTTAAACATGCGCTCCAGTGAGGGACTGGCTGGAAAGGTCGAGCGCAATGGGTCTTATATCCCACACAGTGCTTTGGTCTCGGACTTGGAGCAGTATGGCATGCCGAGTTTAGACCAAGATCGGTCTCTAACGTAAGTTGAGCAACAATTCTCTCCGAACCAGAAACCTGTCTAACTCCATGCTATAGGGTCAACTTTGAAATTCCAAAGTCGACGCACATCCACAAGTCGATGCTCCTCCGGGGCGTTAAGTTCCCACCACCAGCGCTGGACAATGGGGACATCCACGCTGTCAAGTCCAGAGCACAGCACTCAGGCCGTTCGTTTGGCGGCGCGCCATTCCGCGGCGGCGGTCGAGGTGGTCGTATGGATTATGGATCGTCCCACCGACCAAATCCATTTGCAGCGCATCTTGACCCTAGTTTTGTACCCCCACCTGCTGGAATGCCATCCATGCCGGCGCCGTCGGGCTGGGTCCCCCCCGTTCCTGGTGCAGGGAACTTTTCTAGAGGACCGCCTCCGCCTCCCCGTGGAGGATCCAATTCTTACTACCCGCCTTACGGCGGAGCACCTCAGCAAGGTTACCCACAGCAAGGTTACCCACAGCAAGGTTACCCACAGCAGCAGGGTTACAGCCAACATGACCATTACGGCAGACAAAATCAAGGATATGGAAATAGTTATGGCCAGAACGGAAGACAGTCTGGCTACGGTGGTGGCGGCGACTACTACAGAGGAGGCGGCGGTTACCGAGGAGACAGAGGGGGATATCGTGGACCGCCTCGCGGTGGACGCGATCACCATTCTTCTAGGGGCTCGGGTGGCGGTGGTTATGGTCGCTATTGAGAATCTTATCCATCAACGAAGCCTTTCTAAAGATCAGTATTCAAAACCGGGTATGGGTACGGAACGGAGTTAGGCGGTTTGTTTCTTCCTGAAAGAAAAGAGGGTTATGATTAGGATAGCTGTTTAGTTTCTTGTTTATGCATGTAATCCTGTGGAAATGAATTTGAATCTGGCATCTACATACTCTCATTCTCTCAACTGTAAATTAGAACACGTGCCGTGGCGGGCCGACCATTTGCCGAAGGACGACATCGGAGCGGGCAGTTTGGACTTTTGAGTCACCACGAAGAGAGAAGTTGAAAAGCCTCCTTTTTTCAGCTCACGTCGTCGCTGGGGAAGCGCATTGGGTCAATTGAGTCCTTCTTTCAGCTTGCTTTTGAGTCAGACTTCTCCCAGCCACACGATCACCGTTTATTACTCAGCTAACATATCAAGTTATCTTCCAGGCCCCTCCCTCCCCCGCGCATTCCTTTCATTCTGGTCTGATCGCCTTTTCTTTTGTCTGCAGGTGAGATCAATTGCAGCAGAAGCCATCGAGGACAAACGGAACTGTGCACACCGAAGAATGAACTAGAATAACAATACCATTTCACGCAGAGTCCTCTTTTCTACCCGTCTTGCCCCTCCAACATCGCGACCATCCAGTACCACCCTCTACGTCTTCCGCGATGAGCGAACCGACCAAAATTAGCATTCTCGGCAAGGAGAGCATCATCTCTGATTTCGGAATCTGGCGCAATTATGTCGCGAAGGACTTGATCAGTGGATGCCCCTCCACGACCTACATCCTTATCACCGACACCAATATCGGATCCATCTACACTCCCAGTTTCCAGAAGTCCTTCGAAGAAGCGGCCGCTGGTATTTCTCCGTCCCCTCGTCTCCTGGTGTACTATGCTCCTCCGGGTGAGGTTTCGAAGTCCCGACAGACAAAAGCGGCCATTGAAGATTGGATGTTGACTCAGAGCCCACCATGTGGTAGAGACACTGTTGTTATCGCATTGGGAGGGGGTGTCATTGGAGACTTGACTGGATTCGTAGCTGCGACTTATATGCGTGGTGTCCGCTATGTTCAAGTTCCTACAACGCTTCTCGCCATGGTCGACTCGTCGATTGGAGGGAAGACTGCGATTGATACGCCTCTGGGAAAGAACCTGATTGGTGCAATCTGGCAGCCTTCCAGGATCTACATTGACCTGGAGTTCCTCGAAACACTTCCTGTGAGAGAGTTCATCAACGGAATGGCGGAGGTGATCAAGACTGCGGCCATCTCGAGTGAGGAGGAATTCACGGCCTTGGAGAACAACGCAGAGGTGATTTTGAACGCTGTCCGCAGTGAGGTGAAGCCGGGCCAGTCGCGATTCGAAGGAATTCAGGATATCATCAAAGCAAGAATCTTGGCATCTGCCCGTCACAAGGCTTATGTCGTTTCCGCGGACGAGCGCGAGGGTGGTCTTCGGAACCTGCTGAACTTGGGCCACTCCATCGGTCATGCCATTGAGGCAATCCTTACTCCCCAGGTTCTCCATGGCGAGTGTGTCGCAATTGGTATGGTCAAGGAAGCTGAACTTGCTAGGCATGTCGGTGTTTTGAAGGGAGTTGCTGTGGCTCGTGTCGTCAAGTGCATTGCCGCTTACGGCTTGCCTACATCTCTAAAGGACGCACGAATTAGGAAGATGACTGCTGGCAAGCACTGCTCTGTTGAGCAGCTGCTCTTCAACATGGCCCTCGACAAGAAGAATGACGGTCCCAAGAAGAAGGTGGTCTTGCTGTCGGCTATCGGTCGAACTCACGAACCCCGAGCTAGCGTCGTGTCGAACGAAGAAATTGGCGTTGTCCTTGCTCCCAGTGTCGAATTGCATCCGGGCGTTGCACCCGCACTCAACGTCACCTGTGTACCCCCAGGGTCAAAGAGTATCTCGAATAGAGCTCTCGTTCTTGCCGCTCTCGCCTCCGGCACTTGTCGTGTCAAAAACCTTTTGCACTCCGATGACACCGAGGTTATGTTGAACGCCCTGGAACGTCTTGGTGCCGCTACCTTCTCTTGGGAAGACGAAGGCGAAGTCCTTGTAGTGAACGGCAAGGGAGGAAACCTCGAAGCTACTCCATCGCCGCTCTACCTTGGCAATGCTGGTACGGCTTCACGATTCCTTACCTCCGTCGCAACCCTTGCCAATGCAAGCAGCGCGGATTCGAGCATCCTCACTGGCAATAACCGCATGAAACAACGGCCTATTGGCGACCTTGTCGACGCTCTTATAGCAAACGGTGCCGATATTGAGTACCAGGAGAAGAAGGGCAGTCTTCCTCTGAAGATTGCCGCTTCTGGTGGATTTGCTGGTGGCTCTATCAACCTGGCTGCCAAGGTTTCCTCTCAATACGTTTCCTCATTGCTTATGTGTGCACCATACGCCAAGGAGCCAGTGACCCTGAGACTCGTCGGCGGTAAGCCCATCTCCCAGCCGTACATCGACATGACGACCGCAATGATGAGATCGTTCGGTATCGATGTGCAAAAGTCTACGACGGAGGAGCACACCTACCACATTCCCCAGGGCCGCTATTTCAACCCTGCTGAATACGTTGTGGAAAGTGACGCCAGTTCCGCCACCTACCCCTTGTCCATTGCCGCGATTACCGGAACGACCTGCACTGTCCCCAACATCGGTTCCAAGTCTCTACAGGGTGATGCCCGCTTTGCCGTTGATGTCTTGCGCCCCATGGGTTGCACTGTTGAGCAGACTGATTCTTCAACTACCGTCACCGGTGTGTCCGGCGGTGCCTTGAAGCCTCTGCCCAACGTGGACATGGAGCCAATGACCGATGCCTTCCTTACTGCATCTGTCCTCGCAGCAGTCGCACAAGGCGACAACTCGAATCATACCACTCGTATTTACGGAATTGCAAACCAACGTGTGAAGGAATGCAACCGAATCCAGGCTATGAAGGATGAGCTCGCCAAATTCGGAGTCGTCTGCCGGGAACACGATGATGGACTTGAGATTGACGGCATTGACCGCTCCACCCTCCGTCAGCCTGCTGGCGGTATTTTCTGCTATGATGACCATCGGGTTGCTTTCAGCTTCAGCGTTCTGTCTCTCGTGGCCCCTCAATCGACTCTCATCTTGGAAAGAGAGTGTGTTGGTAAGACCTGGCCCGGCTGGTGGGATACCTTGAGACAATTATTCGCAGTCAAACTTGAAGGAAAGGAATTGACGGAAGCCGAATCTCCGGCTCTTACTCGTGCTGAAAAGGCGAGTGCTTCGGTCTTCATTGTTGGTATGCGCGGGGCTGGGAAGACCACTACTGGACATTGGATTGCTCAAACACTAAATCGTCCTTTCGTCGATCTTGACACCGAGCTTGAAAGCTCCGAGGGTATCACGATTCCTGACATCATCAAGCAGCGCGGTTGGCAAGGATTCCGGGATGCTGAGCTCAATATTTTGCAGAGAATGATGAAGGAACGCGCAACCGGCTACGTTTTCGCATGCGGTGGAGGCGTCGTCGAGATTCCTGAGGCCCGTAAGCTGCTCGTCGACTACCACAAGGGCAAAGGAAATGTCTTACTGGTTATGCGCGATATAAAACAGGTTATGGACTTCCTGTCGGTCGACCAGACCCGCCCAGCCTACGTTGAAGACATGATGGGTGTGTGGCTGCGTCGGAAGCCTTTGTTCCAGGAATGCAGTAATATCCAGTACTACAGCCAGCACTCGGGTTCGGGTGCGCTTGCTCTGCCATCTGAGGATTTCAAGCGTTTCTTGCATGTCGTCACTGGACAGCAGGACTACCTCAGTGTCATGAAGAAAAAGAAGGAATCTTTCTTCGTTTCTCTAACCTTGCCCGACTTGCGTCCTTCGGGGGATATTCTGAGCCAAGTTAGCATCGGGTCCGATGCGGTGG
Organism: Aspergillus pseudoglaucus; assembly: GCA_039880875.1. NCBI lineage: Eukaryota > Fungi > Ascomycota > Eurotiomycetes > Eurotiales > Aspergillaceae > Aspergillus > Aspergillus pseudoglaucus. The sequence continues at coordinate 52,306 of JBDODC010000019.1, forward strand.
AGTTGCGAGTTGATCTGTTGAAGGACCCTTCGTCAGACAGCGATATTCCTTCCGTTGACTATGTCTCAGAGCAAGTGTCCTTCCTCCGTAGTCGCATCTCCCTTCCTTTGATTTTCACCATCCGGACACAGGGCCAGGGCGGTCGCTTCCCCGACGATGCCCACGACGCCGCAATGCAGTTGTACAAGCTTGCGCTCAGATCTGGCAGTGAGTTTGTCGATCTCGAAATCGCCTTCCCCGACGAGATGCTCCGTGCTGTTACCGAGATGAAGGGCCACTCCAAGATCATTGCCTCGCACCACGACCCCAAGGGAGAACTTTCGTGGGCCAACATGTCCTGGATGAAGTACTACAACCGGGCGCTAGAGTACGGTGACGTGATCAAGCTGGTTGGCGTGGCCAAGAACCTCGACGACAACACATCCCTCCGGAAGTTCAAGACATGGGCAGAGGAGGCTCACGATGTGCCATTGATCGCAATCAACATGGGCGACAACGGCCAGCTGAGCCGCATCCTTAACGGCTTCATGACACCTGTGTCTCATCCTGCTCTTCCCTTCAAGGCCGCGCCCGGTCAACTCTCGGCAACTGAAATCCGCCGGGGTTTGTCGCTGATGGGCGAGATCAAGGCGAAGAAATTTGCCGTGTTCGGAAGCCCCGTTTCCGCCTCTCGCTCGCCAATCCTCCACAACACGCTCTTCGACTACATGGGACTTCCACACGAGTACGGCCGGGTGGAGACTACGAATGTCGAGGATGTTAAGGACTTCATCCGGTCGCCAGACTTTGGAGGTGCATCGGTCACCATCCCCTTGAAGTTGGACATCATGCCGCTGCTTGACGAGGTCGCCGAAGCAGCCGAAATCATCGGCGCCGTGAACACCATCGTCCCCGTTCCCAACGGCGAAGACAAGCCCGCTCGCCTTGTCGGCTACAATACTGACTGGCAGGGCATGCAACTGTCCCTCCGCAACGCTGGCGTCGGCAATGCTGCTGGAGACGCAAGTGCCGCTGTTGTTGGCGGTGGTGGTACCGCTCGCGCAGCCATCTACGCTCTTCACCAAATGGGTTACTCTCCCATCTACATCTTCGGCCGCTCCCCCGCCAAGCTGGAGAGCATGGTGTCTACCTTCCCCACCAGCTACAACATCCGTGTCGTCGAGGATGTCTCGAAACTGGACACCGTCCCGAACGTCGCCATCGGAACCATCCCCGGTGACAAGCCGATCGATCCTGCCATGCGCGAGAACCTTTGCCATCTGTTCGATCGCACGGAGCAGGTTGACCCAGACCACATCAAGTCTATCGGCAAGTCGCCGAGAGTGCTGCTGGAGATGGCGTACAAGCCTGCGGTCACGCCGTTGATGCAGCTTGCTAACGATTCGGGCTGGAACACTGTGCCTGGATTGGAGGTGTTGGTTGGACAAGGAGTTTTCCAGGTGAGTACACTCTTTGACGGGAAATGAGAGCTTCGCTAATCTGGTGATCAGTTCAAACACTGGACTGATATCTCTCCTCCGTACAACGATGCAAGGGTAAGCATCTGACAAATTTCCGTTCCTATATACTGGGAAATGTTGACTAACATATTTGTTCGTTCCAGGATGCTGTGCTCGGCAACTCGTCATAAACACCGGCCTTCTTAGTAAATCTTTCGGGTAAGATTTTGGATTTGAAAAGTTGTTTTATACATGTCTTTTGAAGCTTACGACATATTCCTGGAACTGAATACTCATTTCGTATTTTTAAACGCCTATAAGCATAATAAGTAACGATTTGCTATGCACGGAATATGGCCTCTCACATCTCGCAAATTACTCCATAACCAAGAGCCCCATGCATACAGGTAAATCATAGGTAAATCGTAGACTGACAAGTCCAGCATGTACCCATCTCTTTACCTATCGATCTATCCATTAACAAGCCTACAGCCAAAGCAAGTACAAGTACAGTTGCCTCGTCGGCAAGCCTCGCCCAAAAACCAGACTACGTAGCAAAAGTACATGCAAATGCAATGCAATACATTTCGCAATACCAAAACTCTACAAAAATAAACACATTAGAAATACTAGCAGTGCTAACTTATGCTCCATTATCTACCAGTAGTTACCTGACCAGTAGTGCATTGGTCACATGCAATGCACTCTGCAAAAGCTCTGCGAGAAGCCGAGGAACCGTGGACAAAAAGTACCTTGCTGCGCTGCGCTACTGGCCAAGATGGGCGGGTGTCAAGTCCGGACGGAGGGGGAGCTGAGGCTATCGTGCAGGTTTGGGAAAAGCAATTTGCTATGCTCTAATGTGCTGGTGCGTATTCCGTACAAGTAGGAGTCGAAGGAAGATGTGCGTTGTATTTACCGGATATCCCTAACTATGCATGCTATATATGTACTGCGAAAAAAAATAATAGGAGTAAAAAGAGTAGAAGATCGAAGATAAGGAAGAAGAAAGAAGAGAAAGAAGAAGAGAAAGAAGAAGAGAAAGAAGAAGAGAAAGAAGAAGAGAAAGAAGAAAAGAATCATGGCCGCTTGGAAATATTCAGCCAGACATCTGTCCAAAACCCAACGCCCCCCTTAACACAAAACTTCGGCGCAGGTTTATCCTGCGGAACCTCAAGGTCATATTTCCGTAAGAACTGCAACGGCCCCTTATACAACTCCATCATGGCAATGTCCTTGCCCAGACAGACACGCGATCCATACCCGAACGCAAAGTTGTACTTGTTGTACAGCTTCGCCTGCTCAGGATCCAGCCATCTCTCTGGCCGGAACTCCTCCGCATCTTCGCCGTAGAGCTCCGGGTCGCGCTGGACGAGGTACGGATTACAGGAGATCTCGTTTCCGGGGGCCACGAACTTGCCGTAGAGCTCGAGACCGGGGTCAGAGACATAGCGCGGGAAGATGTTCGGTGCAGAGGGGCAGAGACGCATAGCTTCCTTGACGCAGGCGACGTAGAAGGGGAGGTGCTCGACGACCTCGTTGTACTGCGGGATAGCGGAGAGGAGGTTGTTGTCGTCTGCGTCGTCGATCTCGCGCATCATGCGCTTGAAGGACTCTGGGTTCTTGAGCAGGTACTGGATCATTGCCTGGAAGGCAGTTCCCGTAGTATCGGCGCCAGCGAGAAGGACGAGGAGGGTTTCTGCACGAATGTATTCCATGTCGAGGGGTTTGTCGTCTTCAGTGCGGGCTTCAAGGAACGTCTGGAGGAGGTCGACGCGCGTGATTTTCTTGCCGTCTTGGATGTCCTTTAGGCGCTGGTCGATGAGGCTGTCGCGGAAGCGCATGAGGACACCAATTCCGGAGTCGTCGGCGGGTGTGGCGACGAGGTACTTCTTGAGGAAGGTGGATTTCATCCAGTTGGTGAAGGGGTAGAGGCGGGCGAGGAGGCCGAAGGCTGGAAGGCCATCGTGGAAACCTTTGATGAGACCGCCGATGTCCTTTTCTTGTTCGATGAAGCCGAAGGGAGCGCCGAATCCTATTTCGCTGATGATGTCGTAGACCAGGTACCTAGTAGCGATTAATTATCAGCCTGCATTCTTTACTTGATGAAACTAGGTCAGCAGGAGACTTACACTGCCCACCACGAAAAGTCAAAGGTAGCACCAGTCTTAGCAAAGTTCTCCTTGAGCTTGCCATCCCATCGCGCAATGTGCGCATCCACCAATGGCTCCATCTTCTTCATGTTGCTGAAGCTGTACTGCATGCTGTTAGCCCCAAAGTCTCATAGACTAGATTTCTTCCGGTGGAGGAACTTACAGGACCAGCAACATGCTTCCTGAACGTAGCATGGGTCTTGTGGCCTCTCATGTTGAACAAGCTCTCCGACTCTCCAAAACTTCCTGTAATATAGTGGCTGGTCTTGTCGACGTGGCGGTGGTAGACCTCAGGGAGCTTCTTGGGGTCGCTGACCAGCAGCATTGTAGGAGTGATGCGCACAACGGGGCCTGTAGGTAACGCGAGCGATTAGCCGATGTCTGAGATTGTAGAGCCAGAGCTACTATGTACCATATTTCTTCGTCAGCGCGTGCACAGTAGGCACCTCGGTCTCCTTCAGGTTGTGCCATGCTATCCAGAGCCGAGTAACACTTCCCCAGAACGGACCGGGGAAAGAAGACAAAGAGTGGAAGAAGCGGTAGTAGACAATCTGGTAAATGATTCGAAGCGCAAAATATGTGAGCAGTCCCAGGATGACCTTGGCCACCGTAATCTGGGACACAACAGCCTGACCGAAGCTCATGGTGTCGACAAGGATGTCACCACAGAACAAAAAAAAAAGTGAAGAGTGAAAAACAATAGTATGCTACGAAGGAGCGAGGACGAATAGAAATAAAAAGGATTGGTCACAAATATCATTGTTTTAAAGCCCCGTACGATTGGTGGTTACGACTTATTCCAAGCTAGGGCAACGGGTCAATGGCCATATTTTCTGATTCGTTGCTCCTAAAGCCATTGGTAATCCTGGTAGAACTCAATGCTCAAGGCAGAAAAGGCAGCCTCGCATTACTCGTCAACAGTACATATCATGATTGACCCTCCTCCTTGGCCAATGCCGTGCCGGAGTTCATCCACTATTTCGTTTACCCTGAGCTCCGTACGGCTTTCATGGACTCGAGCCATTCGCTGGCCTTTGAGTTGTGGTTAAGGGAGTATTGTTTCTATAGAGAGCAACAGGATATGGACCGTTGCCTCGTGGAGACAAGCGCCGTTTGGATGCGTTATGATCATCACTTGTCACCAGTCTCGGGCCAGAACCGGTTGAAGGACATATTTCCGCAGGCAGTATGGATCGCCTGACAGATGGACCCGAAGGACCACCCGGACCGAGTTCCCCTAATTCCCACAGGATCAAATTATTGATATACGAGGGGAACGGAGGGAAGTGGAGTGGGGAGTTGGCGGATTGGAGAGCAGGAAAAATCATCCGGCTAAGCTCCACAAGCAAGAAGTACGATGCATTGGGGGAGGCCGGATAGGTAATATGATTGTGTCCCGTTATTAATGAACTGCGGCAAGCATTGTTGCATTCCTTTGGATATTATTATTCTCTGCACATTTGTAGACATATCAGCGACAATCCGTATGTCCGTGTTATTATTGAACTTATTATTGTTATTATCTATAATTACTCACGGAGTAAATTCTGGGATGTTGTCAATTAACTCAATTTATCCTCAACATGACAGCTGATGCTCCACGTCGTTGAACTCTATCCCGGTCTTACAGATGGTTTCCGAGTTACATTCTCAACTGTTGAACTCTCGGACAGGTAACAGCTCACTTCAGCCGCAATCGGATGTCTGTGACCTGTCCAGCCAGATAGCAAACGCCTGTTCTTGGGTGCCCCTGCTCAGCGAACGGCCCATCGGTTCTTTGTCAACATCGCTCGACTCGTCCGAAAGGACCGAGATCTGGCGGGAAAAAGAAAATAAATATAAAAAAAAGGATAGCAAGGCTTCTATTCTTGTCTCGCAAAATGAAAATGGGCAATATAGGCGCCGAAGCTCGAAAGATTCCGTGCTTTTCCACTAACTAACGGAACTGTTCGGTTAACAATTGATTTGGTCAAAATATTAACATGGGAGCATGGATCTTGAGACGACTAAGGACACTAACACTAGTCCGTCGTTAGATACTGCCGTTAGTCCGGGTGTCAGCCCGTCCCGCTTGTTTAGTCTAGAAATCCTGGGTCCTTTTCCGATCCATTTGGTCCGTGTGCATCTTTCGGATGCCGGTCTATCACGCTGTAGCTTTCTCCTGCTCTTGAATCACAATGGCGATAATATGTGTATTAAAAGGACCGTAGAGAGAGTTCAAAGTAATGGATACGAACTGCCATCTTTGACGGTATATGGCATGGCTGTTCAACAGTTGGGCTCGGAAAATTTATCAACTCCACGAGTCAGCCGGTTTTCGCTCAATTCTCCCAACTTCCATAAATGTTTTCAATGGCGGCACAGCAGTTTCAGCCCCTGAACAAAACGTTGTTGCAACAATTTCGGGCTGGACTCAGATGCTTATCCAACTGCATGTTGGATTTGGCAAACATCCGGGCGCCGCATTCCAAGGCCACCATAAGGCAGAGGTGACAGAAGCTCTGTTCACTACTGCAAATCATATTCCCTTTTTGTCTAAGCCGGGCTGTTGTCGCTGTGCTTCGAAGACACGACTTTATTATGCACTCCGTATTCTGATTTAGCATCGTGATCTCGGTCGATAGTTGGTCGATTCTCGCACGGCCGTACCCACTTGTTTGCCATCTCAAATAGAATAGAAATGCGAGGCTGGCAACGACGATCATGGACCTGGGCCGGAATTGTGACTAGACATCAATAATCTCTGAGCCAGTCATTGACAGCGATATTCAGCAGGCTAAAGGAGCCTATGCAAAGGATTTTCAGCTATCGTCTTCGGGAATCGAGACAAAAAAGAACGCCAACACAACTGCTTTGAGTTAAATTCGCCATCGCGATTACAGGTCGATTCACTTTCTGCGATGAGATCTGTACAAACCATACGGAATTTATACTTTCAGGCTGGGACAAACCTGGTTCACCATTTGTATCCCGATTTCTTGCTTGCATGTTCCACCCATTCCTGCTGTGGTTCCGGCAGGCAACGATCTGCAAAGGCCAAATAGTACTCTGACACAGAAAGAATGGGGTATCTACCCCCATGTGTCCTGCAGGAGTCAGGAATCAGCGGATATAGTTTCAATCGCGTCGTCAAGGATCAGGTTCCGCGGCCTCGACCGCCATTGGAACATAGGACAGCGCCGTTTTACTCGTCAGCGGTCTTGCAACGAAGGATTCAATATGGGTCTTGCCTAGATAGCTGTGGATACGGCACAGAAGCCGTCTCAGGTCACGGCCAGACGAATCATTCTCTTTGTTCCCCTGGTCAAATCTCCGAGATCCTGGATGGCGAAAAGGAACAGGAGAACCGGCCCCCATTCAGACTCGCAAGTACTCCGTAGGAACAATAGACTTGTGAAGGATATGAACGATGCGGTACGATCATAACGGCCACACGCTAGAGCAGTTAGTAGGTATCAGGATTGCAAATCCAGCACCTGAAAAGGACAAGGTGCCGGTAAATGGCACTGGATAAATTCCGATGGTTTGGAATTACTTTTTCAGGAGCGCATGCACGGCATATCATTGCCTCTTTTTCCTTTTTCTGTTTAACTTCGGATGTGTATTTGTACTTTGGATGCTGGCAGTGTCGGTGCGAAGTGGACCAAGATGTACTCTGTAGGGCCTTTCTAGTCGCAAACACGCAGGGTACACATCCGATCGAGCTTTCCGCCAAACTGTACGGAGTAGCTCTTTTTATTTCCTTTCTGTCTTTCTCTCTCCAGACTCGTTGCTGTTTTTGGTCTGTCAGTTCATTTATAGAGTATCCTCCCGTGGAGCGCTACTCATCTCAAGACCCAGTCTAACCACAGCGAAGAATGTGAAGTTGGTCCCTTGCAAGTCAGAGGCCAGAAAACACAGAGAACAAAATAAAGAGAGCATAGCGGCATAGTTTATTGCACGTCATTTCCACATCCTCATCTGGGAGGTATCCTTCGCCATGGTGTCCAGTGTGGAAGAATCGCAGGCCCCAGTGCTTGTTGGGATCTCGATTGGGTTTGCGATATTGACCTTCATCGTCATTTCTCTCCGTCTGTTTGCCCGAATATATGTGCTGGGGAAGATGAGTGTTGATGACTGTAAGTTAACCTTGATTGTGGCTGTTTTGGGGTCTGGAATACTGACATTCTTTAGTCTTGATTATTGGTGCTTGTGTGAGTTCCTGTCAACCACGCTTTAGGCAAGGGAACTTCCTAGACTAACTTGATGGACTAATTAGCTTCTGGCATGGGCATTTATTGCAGTCACCTTAGTTTGTAAGTGTCTTAATATTTTCTCGGTGGTGGGAGTGGATGAAAAAAGAGAGAAAGAGGCTGACGAGGCGCAGGTGTCAAACATGGAATGGGAAAACACATTGACGACGTCGACCAGAGCAAGCTGATGACATACGCTTTTGTATGGCTCAATTCTCCTTCTTTCAGTATTTGTGTTATTTGCTGACTATTTCCAGTCTGTCTGGTTGAGTTCGATGTTCTACCTGGCTTGCCTAGGATTCGTCAAGACCTCCGTGCTCTGGTTCTACACTCGACTGGGTGATCGCTATCTCACTCGCTTGTCTTACACCATGTTCGGAGTTGTCACGGCACAGGCTACGGCCAACGTTCTAGTAGCTGCGTTTCAATGTCAACCTGTGGCCAAAGCCTGGGCGACCACCTTGCCCGGCCACTGCGTCGACATCAACGTCTTCTATCTCTGCAATGCTGCTCTCAACATCTTTACTGATGTCCTGACCTATACATTACCTATTAAGGTTATCTTCAACCTTCAGATTCCGCGGAAGCAGAAGATTGCGCTTGTCTTTACCCTTTCGCTTGGTTTATTGTGAGTACTTACCGGACATCTCCTTCATATGTGAACTACTCTAACACAATCCCAGCGCCTGCGTCTCGTCCATCATTCGAATCACCTACATCCCCGCCATGCTTAGCTCTCCCGATTCAACCTACGTGATTAGCGGCGCCATGTACTGGTCGGTCATCGAAACCAACGTCGGAATCTTCGCCGCCTCTATCCCATCCTTCAAGGCGATTGCCTCCCGCTTCCTTCCCCGCATCATTGGCGAATACAGCAGTCAGAAGAAATACGGACCATGGTCGAACAGCGGAGAACAAGGTCGACGGTACGGGTACGGCTCGAACTTCTCAAAAGCTCGCGACCCGCATGCGATCACTTTAGGCACGATGGCTGCAGACGATGATCATGATTATGGGACTCAGGTTCACACCGGATACCATAGCAACTCGAGCGAAGAGAGAATCATCATTCCCGAGGGGAAGATTCTCGCTCAAACGCATATCTCAACCAATGTGGAGGTTCAGCGGGATTATTCGGATAGTTTGTCGTTCGACCATGGGCGTCGTCGGTCTTAGGTATGCATTGAATGAGTGATAGTTGCACATCTCGATATTAACATTCGACTCCTAGGCTTCTAGCGCACACGTTGCATTCTCCTTTCCTTCGTCATGAACATACACATGAACCATCAGACCGTTTCAGCGCTGGCGCCGAAACTCAATGGTTCCTCCATTCATTATTTCTGAACTACACTCTGGAAACCATTGCATATCACTTCGGGCTTTTACAACAACATTTTTGACCGGTAGAACCTTGCATGTTACGAAAAATATATACCCTTCTCTTTCCTCATGATCTATACAACCCAGGCTATCAGACAGTCTGACGCGGGTATCATCATTCGTGTGTCATTCTTAATTACATTCCTTTCTTTTGTCAATGCTTGTACAGGAAGTTACTATTTTGTGAGAATTACATCTATTTAATAGCCAGAAGATATAGCGCCAGCAGTGACTGGCACTTGTGATAACGCAACAATTTCTATAGCAATGTTTTGCCTCTGGATATATTCCTGAACATATAGATGTACATTATTTTATACCTACACCTCTTGCTCCCCATAGATCCACGGTCAGTAGTTCCTTTCTGTATTATTTCTATCACTTAATAGACTCGTTGTTTTACACTATTGGCTTGCCTCAACGCGGAGATAACTCTCGTGCTTATGGGTCATGTAAAAGATTGGGCAGCGACATTGGTGAAGAAGTGAAAATGTAAAATGTTATCGCCATCTTGTTAACAGAATCAAGGGGGTTCCGGGACCCAAGTCAACATTCAATATTCCTCGTTGTCGTCGTCCAGCTTATTTTCCATCGTTTGCCTATCCCAGAGAGAGTCCAAGACTCATTCTGGAGCGCTGTGCGGTATGAGCGAACATCCTCGGCAATAAAAGCCATTCTGACTCCCAAGCACAGCCATATTCTCTACAACATCACCGCCCATAGAAGCTATGTCCTTTAGGACAAACACTTCACCAAGCAAGCGTCCAGCCCACAACCAGTCATTTAGCAAAGTGTCTTTGGGGCTATCTTAACCTTCCGCTTTCCGTCGTAAGCACCATCAAACAAGGTCCAAATATTTTGCACTGCGCCATGAACCTGCATTTCAACATGCATAGAATTTACCCATGGATGCTGGACTGGTAAGAAACCCAGTGGGAGGGTTTTGGCAGACTTATGAAGCAAACTGGTGCGATGACGATGGCATTCTGGCTTTGGCGTACAAAGACAATTTCAAACAGTTCAACGCGACAAAAGGATCTTGCTAGAAAACGCGCAGCCATGCGTACACCAAGACGCCTTGACTGTGAATTGGGACCGTCATACCGATGGAACAAACCGGTCAGCGGCAAATTGAACCCTTGGTGATGAGATATCCTGCTATATATGCACACCGTATAGCATGCCGTCAATCTATCCCATTCGAAATTGATAACATAGTACAAGACCGAGAAACTCTTTGATGCTCCCAGCACCTAAGAGCGACAAGTGTTAGAACATTTCCATTATTTGACATAACACTCAGTCAAATTCAAGGACCCCGAGGTGAATGTCTCGGTCATGGCAAAAGAGAAGGTCTCACTTTTGCAGGATGACAAAATGAGTGCAGACTTGGACTCACTATCTTGGTAACATGCTGGCCAGGGAGCAGAAGAATCATCTACAATTACGAGCCCGGTTTGTACGGTCTCTGTCATAGGCTGCGTCCCCAAGTAAAGTCTACGCGCCTCGTGACAGAGCCTCTGGACGGCATTCACACAGCGTCACAAGTTGGCCATCCCCTTCCCTCCCCTCCATATGTTCTCTGTGATGATTGAATTCATGTATAGTTTAGACCAATTATAGCTTATGTAGAATCGTTGAAAGGTGTATAAGCCCTAAGTATGGGTCATATCGGGATAGAACGATGTCCCCCCGACGAAGAGCCCAAAGCGGACAGCCAGAGAGGTAATGCACGAGGTTTGTTGTATAGTAGGAGAATTTATCGAAAGAAACGAGCCCGAAATCATCACTTTTTACTAATTACTAGAAATTCCCTGGTCTGTTGATAGTCAGCAGCTGATTATACTCATTTAAAGTCAAACATGTTTTAATTTACACTATACATTAAATAACTGTGCACTCCCCACTGTTATACCCAAGGAAGCAAACAAGCCATTCTAACTGAATACAATTGTATCTAGAATCACTCTGACTCGTCCTGCCTTGTTTACCCAGCAGTCGCGATGAAATACAACCCAACTTACGACGACACTGACTCATGCCCCAATCGTACCACATAACACAATCTCTCTAGATAGTAACCGCCAACTGAAATAGTCGTATTTCACAGAAAACTGTAGTACACACTAGCTGTCAACTAAAAATTCGGTAACATGACTAGCATCGACCGTTGAGGTCTATTAATAGCTCCCCCACGGACGGAAGAGACATGTTTTACTTATGTTAGCGAGTACGAGGACGGTTCTGGGGAAATTTGCTTAGCTGTATTATTCGGCAATTAACATCTTATATTCGGGGGAGAACATAAATGATTTGTGGCTAGTGTAGACTTGGTGAGTTGATATTGATAAAAATATATCTGGTCAGGTGATGATTCATGCAGGTCATGTGATACTATCATCAGTCATTGCAAGTCAAATTGTACCAAAAAAAAAAAAAAAAAACCTGCTAAAGGTCACTAAGCCGAGCGACAAGGAATACTTGATTCACCTGGCCATTCTATCTACCTGAAAGAACCTAACCTCGGCTGTCCAAAACCAGAATTCCATGCCCAAGGGGTAACATCAACATAGCCTCTACGCATTGACAGGTTGGGCAACACAACCCTCGAATGATCGTGCCCAATCACTTGACAGGTCGTTCTCAAGGATGGATTGGGCATTGTAGACGAGCACGGAGCACGGGGTATTCCATTCTTTGCTCCAGGCATGGCCGTGCTACCGAAAAGAGGAGGATCGACCGGGCCGATAAGACGTACCACGGTCCCATTCAATATCAGTATCAACATTGATCGGAGACATTTCATTCAGTTTTGCACAGCCTGATCTGGGCAACTGGCCGAGGATTCTAGGCGGTTCGAGAGATTACTATCAGGCTACAATGCGACGGCCTGAAAAATTTTCACCACTAATTCTGTCCAGGTGATAGAAAGACGGCTGAACAAAGTAAGGGAAAGAATCCCTGTAATGCAATGCTGCAGTGCACTACTAGACATCGGACCGAGCATTCGCCGTAACCGATACCGAGTCACGCTGATTGGCCCGGTCGATATGCAAGACAAAATTAGAAAGCTTCCAGAAGGGCCTTGGAAGACCCAACCGAAGGGTTGTGTGGCCGGTGAAGGCCGACACTAAGTTTTTCCGGGTATGCGGTGCCATTGCATACGCTCGTTACGGCGTGAAATACGGAGAATGTTACCGTACCGCGGAGATCTCAAATCGATTCGAGTGGCTGTGCTGGGGATCTGCCCAATCAGCGGGCGATATCGGATCCGATGCCGTGTTTAGCGTAAGCATGGAAGGGAAATTTTTGTTCTCTTGCAGATTCCAATAATCCTGCAGTTTATCTGGGATTTAGAGTGCTGACACTTGGACTTCGGCTAATCGGAGGGAATGGGAAAATAGGCCTGTAATCGGTATCCGGCAATATTCCTGTTTTTGTTTTTTTTTTTTTTCTGGTTTGGATTTTGTTGAGTTTCGGCAGTTGTACACGAGTCAACCGTTTTCTTTGTGGGTGAGATACGGAGTACTCCGTGCGTAGTGTACACAGTAGTATATCAATTTCCCCGGACTTTTTCCGCTATGGCCAGGTCAGTGCCATATGTATCAGATCGGCTGTGTTCAGCTTTGCTCAGGCTGAGGACGCAGGAGCAGGCACAATCATTCTTATTAGCTAGTGTGTTGCCTCTTATGCTTCGGCTCCACGCAAAATCTCCATCTCGCCACAGTTTTCAGCTGTCAATGGATTATTTTCACCTGGTTCTCGGTCCAGGTACGTGCACTTTGACAGCTGTAAGTGTAGGCTTTGCAATGTGCAGGTGGCACCATCTTGTCTACTAGAGATATATCTCCGGGCCGTATTTCCCCAGGCAGATGCTACGGAGTAATCCGTACTTGTACATCGCATGTGACCTTCCTGCATTTCAGACGAGGCAGACCATCCCAAAATGACCCTCGAGCCGTCTTAACTCAACAAATCCGGACCACAGACCGTCTGCTCTACGTCGTAGCATCGTCAGACCAGACGGAGTCAGCCGACCTGGTTCGCGATCACTTTCCATCTACGAACTGAAATAGGCAATACCAATCAATTCGACCGTTCAAGTATCCGGAGCATGTACCTCCGTGACTCCGTATTCGTGCACTTTCTCGGATTGTCCGTGAGAGTCGACGGTGCAGATATGCCTAGTTCGGCTTAGACAGCCGGCTCGGCGTCGGATCGGAGAAAATATTTCCGGGACTTGTCCGGGATCGTCACTGCTTCGTGGCTGGTGACCTGGTTCTCACATGAAGATGCAGGCGCAAGGGCCGTCCGTACTCAAGCAGAAAGGATTGTCAAGGACAGCTGTAACGGTAAAATCTGCGAATGAGCTTTTCGTCGTGCAGTGCAGTGTGGATAGACGTGGTTGATCCATAACGTTTATTCTACATGGGGAAACCGGGACTTGATTCATCAGCCATGTGTGGCGCAGCATTGTACATGTGGCTAGTGAGGTGTGAAGAAAACTGTGTTGTTACAATACAGTATGGAGCACTCTTACAAGGGTCATCGTACGGCCCTACTTTGAATGGAGAAGCACAGGATCCAATGCGACCAGTAAGGGCTGCCACCTGTAGATCGGATCTCCTGAATGTGTGGCTCAGTCGATGATTCAGTTTTTCATTGGCAGCCTTGTGTTCTGATTTTGGTGGGGTCGAGTCATCTACTCCGTACTATGAGTCCCACTTACGATGAGTACTGTTTTTCATAATGATTTGTGTACAATCTGATCTCTAATTCAATTCCAGATCATTCTCTACTATCTCTACAGTAGATGAGTCAAAAGAATGCAGAACGTAGACTATTCTAGAACAAACAGCATAGCCCTAAAAACTTCGGACCGACCGAGACTCTCCGGGGTGGTTTTAGTGCGACACAAAGCTCCTAACTCCGCGCCTAAAATAATCACCAAAAAAAATGTACTGATACAGAACACGTATCATCCGTATTACCGTATCGTGGCTGGTGTGTTGGGCATTGACCTCTTTTAAGGTAATAATCAGGTGGGGCAGTGTCTGCCCAACCACCAATGAGAAAATTTTCACTCCAGATAGATGTATACTGTAGATCCTCGTACGGTATGGTATGTAATATGTATCATTACTAGTGACTCAGCACTTTTTTAATTTTTCTCATTTTCATTTTCGGCGACACGGCAGTCAAAGCAGCGCCAAGACTGATGTCATAGCCCCATCGATCAGTGGTATATCTCCCACCGATTTCCTTCTTTGCAAGAACTTCACATCATCCTGATACATTCCCTCGTCTCTTTATACACGACCTTCATATATCCACTCTCAAAGTTCATTCTTTTCTTGATATACCCTATCTCCAAAAGGGTAAGTGATTATCTCTTCTTCCCTCCTTTATTACATAAGACGCCTTTCCTTGGTTCTGTGGACGAGTAACCAGAGAAGGCTTACCAGCTCGTTTCGACTCTTTTTCATCATTAAGCCAAGAAAGCAGGACTGACTTTCCAAAGAATCCCCCAGATAATTCCAATTCCACGGATTCACTTCCTTTTGTCCTATTGGATCTCTGGTTAGCCCCGACGGTTCCAGAGTCTTCCGCCTCCCAAACGCCGTGTGCTTTCAAATCCGGACCAGACGCCTCTGATTACCTGGTTTCCGGGTCAGCTCGCAAAGAAACGCGTCGGATTTCTTGGTGCTTGAGGGCCGGTGGTGCCAGCCTATAAATTTCCTCTGCTGTACTGGTGGCAAACTCGCCGCGTTCTCGCCCACCTCCTCTTCCCCCGGACACTGACGTCCCACACTCCCTCTCCGTGTGGATCACCGAAACAAGATACATTATGCTCACTTACCCTACGACTGTACGTAAGGGTCTCATCACTGAACCATCTTCCGCTGTCTACCATCCCGACACTGTCCACATCCTACAAGACGACCACTTCCTCCCCGATCTTCCCCACGACGCCTGCTTCCAGCCTCAATTGCAGTCTCCTTTCCAATATACTCCTGACGTCCACTTCGTCTCTCCACCCTCTTCTGCACCTCCATCGCCCAACTTCTCCCTTTCCTCCTCGCCGGCATCGTCGCCTCCGAATCCGGTCGCGACAGACTATTCGACTGCCGGCGGTAGCAGCAACAACGGCTCTTTTTACGAGGCTCCTTCGATGACACCTTCATCTTCTTACAACCCCTCCATCCAGATTCAGCAGTCTACGTCACCATCTGCTTCGCAACCTTATCTCGCACCATCGTCCCACTATTATCAACAACCCTATTTCTTTGACGACGCTTCCATGTTAGCGCAACAGCAACCTGTGACCAACAACCACGGCTGGGACAGCAACCTGCAGCTGTTGAGCCCGGCTCACGTCTCAGCAAACGGCCTCCCTCGGGTACCGTCGCCTAACACGAAGAATGCCCATCGGAAACCCAGCAGTAGCAGTGTGCCCGTTTCCAAGCCACTTCCCACACCCGTTCAGACCCCCATCCAGAACTCGTTCCTTGCAACACCTTTCCAGAGCTACGACCCATCGTCGCAGAATGGGAATTCGGATGCAGAGATCGCGATGAGAAATGCCATGTTGGAACAACAGCAACAACAACAACAACAGCAAAGGTCGCACCAGCACCAGCGCAGTGATCACTCACTGGCGCCTTCAGTGTCGACTGTCAGCCATAACTCCCCAGTGACTCCGCAGACGAGTTATGACGATCTCGACGATGCGTCCAAGGTGATGGCCAATGGTGAGGACCTATCTCTCGGTGTTGACACGTGGATGAATGGATACTTACAACTCGATCCGCGATCAGAATACAATAACAACTTTAACAACAATGGGACCACGATGGGGATACCGAAGTTGAACCGCACCATTTCCGACATCTACCAAGATGAACTCTATAACACGGCCATCATGCCCGCCTCGCAGGTTTCTAAGAAGCCTAGCGGCACCCAACAGATGCTCAACCCTTACCGCAACGTCTTTGCCGATCGACTTCAGGCAGCCAACCAGGGCCACTTGTCTGCACGGCAGTCTATCAACCGCGAACGATCTCCCTTCCGGCAGAACTCGCCTCTGGCAGTAGAGTTCACCAACGCCGCTATGCAGCCGTCGTCGCAACTCAACACTAGTATTCCTATTACTCAGAACGGCGTGCACATGCCCCAGCCGGCTGCTCCAGGGGAGCCCAAGACCATGTCCCCTAAGGATGCGCTTTTGGACTTCAACGAGGGCGAGGACGCGGTCATGCCTCCGCTGTTCTCGCATCAATCGGACTTCAACCTGGGTGACGCCTTGGGCCAACTACGACGTGAAAGTTCCTCATCGTTCCGACAGCCGCAGAACTTCAACACCATGGAGTCGTACCCCAGTCAGTACCCGACTGCGGGAGTGCCCCAGCAATACCCCTTTGCAGCTCCCCAGGCAGCACCGCAACATGAACGACGCCTGTCGCAGCAGCAGCAGCCGCAGCAAAACAACTTGTTGCAGCAGACCCCTGAATTCCCTGCGTCTCTGCCGAGTTTGGAGTCAACTGGCAGTGAAGGACTTCCCAGCACTGAGATGTCACCGCCGCAAGCGCCTTCTAAGGTCAAGAGTCTCGCGCGACCGGCCAATACGTCTTCTGACAGCGGCACTTATACGTGCACCTACCATGGCTGTACACTGCGATTTGAGTCGCCCAATAAACTTCAAAAGCACAAGCGTGAAGCTCATCGCCAGACCACCCCCGGTGGTCACCTTCTGACGCGGGAAGTGTCGGCCCGCAACTCCCAGGCTGGCCCCCACAAGTGCGAACGGGTCAACCCGTCTACGGGGAAGCCATGCAATTCAGTGTTCTCTCGACCTTACGATCTGACACGACATGAGGATACGATCCACAATGCACGTAAGCAAAAGGTCCGCTGTCACCTCTGTACTGAGGAGAAGACTTTCTCGCGGAACGATGCATTGACCCGGCATATGCGAGTGGTGCACCCTGAAGTTGATTGGCCCGGCAAGCAGCGACGCAGAGGCCGAGAGTAAAGTCCCTCTTGGTCCGAGCGAAAGTCCTGCATTGATCGATCGATTCCATGACGCAATGTGGATAACCTAAAAGCCTTTGACGTCATGGCTAGTCCACTTTGGAAAGAGATTGCTGGTGGGTCCGGATCTGCGGGTCGACTTTCCGTTTCAGTTATGACCTGGAATCATCCGCAATGACGTCAGTGGATTCCCCAACATTTACGGGAAAACGATGAGCACGCGTTACGTCATTCCACTTTTCCTAAGACCTTTAATGATTTTTCCTTTATCTCTATTCTATTCTTTTTCTTTCGTTTTCGGGTCGCAAGCGAGCATTGTTCTATTCTTTTGCATTTTGGGATTAGATTTCGCTTTTTGTGTTGCATTAAAAAAAACTGCGTTTGGGCAGGCAGACTGGCTCTCGTCATGATCATGTTATGAAGTCGTTTCGCTAATCCTTTCTATGTACTATATTATTGTTTGGATCTGCAGGTGTTGCATGTACGCCTGAGATTGTTTATTGTGTTGCATTGGGTCGGCATGGTGTACAGATTGGATTCTTCGTACAGTGGTTGGGGATTGTATACTATGGGAATTGTACAAATAGCTTACACATAGAATGTTAATAACTATTATCGATATCACTCTGCAAATAATTGAGCATTACCCCGGATCATAGGGCTATGGCGGTGCAGTGGCTAGTACCTACATCCCCGAGAAATAAACTGAAACACGCCGAGAATTTCAAATCAAATAAACTATCTATAGTTAAAAACCAAGCTATATGATTTCCCCATATTACACTATGTACTTATCTCCTGACCCCTGAAGAAAACGGCTCCATCGTGCCCGTGCTCTGTTCTATCGATGCTCCATTGGCGTATGTATCGTATGTATCGTATACATTAGGTGGTGTAATATAATACAATAAAAGCTATTGTATTGAAATACGGGGATTACAGTTACGGGTTGTGTAGCGAAGCAGATCATGATATCATCGCGCTTTTTGACCCACTAATATCGGTCGGTATCCACATGCTTATTATGCATGCTTATATGAGACTTCTCGGGCGAGTGCGAGGACGTACACTGCTGCTGTTTACTAATACGGAGGTTTATACGATTGTATGGTAGGAATTGGGATGTATAATATGGTGAGTTGTTTTGTTTTGGCCATTGTGGTGGCTAGATGATGCATTGTGTGGTCATGGTTATGGACCCGACGGAGTGGAAAGCCGTTGGATAGATCTATAGTTAAATGTCTTATACCGGTATTCACAGGTATATCAATTTAATCCAACTTACTATCAGAACAAGTGACCGACACCAAGCAAGATGGGGTAAGCACTTTTACATGACCGTATATCGCACATGCTAACGCATGTGCTATAGATATACACACTACTACAACATCCAAAACTGGGACTCACCTGAATGGACCCGCGCCTGGCCACAACTAATCCACGATGTACCCTCTATAATCTCCACCGCCAGAATTCCCCTCCAACGCGAAGACCCCACCCTAACCACCACCCCCGGGGACGCAGAAGACACAACCGACGAAGAAATTCCGCCTCAACCACCCCTCATTGACATAAAAAAGGGTATAAAGCTCAACGGCGTCGAAGACGAGGGGTATGAAGATCTAATCTTGTCGAGGAATAGTCGGAAGTGGAATGTGAAGACGAATCGGAGGCCGTATGATAAGGTCGTCGCCTGTGTGTTGCTGAGGGCGTATATGCTTGCGCCGGACGAGTTTCGGTTGAGGAGTGATGGGTATTGGGATTATGAGGACGAGTGGGGGGTTGTGAGGGAGTTGTATGGGAGGATTTGGCCTGGGGAAGAGATAAAACGGCCTTGGGGGGAGGAGGAAGATGATGGGTTTGGGGAGGCAGATGATGTTGAGAAGAGTGATTTTATGGGGTAATTAATTTCTTATTTTATTCTACAAGATAGACACAATATAGGAGTTGTATTAGATTATGCTGTACTAGTTTGGGATAACATCATAAATAATCACCCTTGGGTTCCGATCATCCATGAATGGGCTGTTGCTGTCTATCCTCGTCTTTCCACATTGGGCCGTTAGAGCTGTTCATTGTCCTTGTGTGGAAGATGCACGAGTGTAAATGATGTCGCGCACCGCCGTACATCCTGGGTATACTTTGTCCACTAGGTTCGCACTTTAAGCCCGATGTACTTCAGCCTAGATTGCTATACCTTGCTAATGCTAACTTGGTTTCAATTTCTTGGTGGAAATTCGACCACTCGAGAAGCTGGTGTTTCGAGAGAATCCATTGTCGTCGCGTTGTTTGATGTATCCATCACTGATGCGCGCGCATTTGGACCCACAGTAGGCCTTCTTCATCATGTAGAGGTCGCAGCATGGCTCTCAAGCTATCTATCGACTTGCTTCCTGTGCGCATCCGTCGATGGCGAATTCTCCATAAAGCCTTCGTAATTCCAAAGAGATGTGAAAGTTCAAGAGGCGAAGATCTTCAGGCAGATAAGATTGCATGTGTACAGTACAGTATCTTTCCTCGCCCGCTCCTCAGTGCTTGCCTACAACATGGCGGCGTTTTGTCTGGCTCGTTAGCAGTGAGCTGGAAGATATGTTTGACAGCAAAAATCACTTACCTCAGAGGAGGCTACTGGTACGACACCATCTGTTTGAGCCAGGCCATTTGGGTTCTGTAGAGACTTAAATGTTCCCTCGCTGTAATCAGATAGTCCTCTCCTAGTCAAATGTGAACAGATGGAGATTAATCCATGCTGAGTCTTATTTAAATTTTATTCGAGTATCCAATATCGTGTGATGCTGTGAGAGGGTCGAAAGATAAGCCTTTCAAAGGCAAAGCTGTTCAGGGCCTGTGTCAGGGAATGTACACCGCAAAATATACCAGATCTATCGTTCCAGTTGACTGATGCCCTATGACTCAACTAGCCCATGGGCCTCTTTAGATAACACTTGCATGAAAATGGCTCCAATGATAATTCCGGATACTTCATATCGCAACCGGTAAGGGTCTATTCGATTGCAAACAAGTGGTTCTCACTTGCGTGCCTTTTCGAACAGACATCGCTATATTACTTATGAAGTTACCGTGAATCTCAGCACCATCCTTATCATCCCCAATATGTGTGTTCGTAGCTGACTAGTTGTTACCAGTAGTACCCAGATCCTCCCCAACCACATTGCAGGTCCATGGGTTGCACCTCTCTTACCAGTCATATTTGCAGTGGTTGTAAAAGTCTTATTATCAGTGGTGGTTACTAAGATCTCTTGAGTATTTGTAGTTGAGACAGGGCTGTAGCAGTTTCATTGACGGACATGTTACTAAAAGCTTCCAGGCTGTTGCCAGTGAGCCCCTAGAGGCTGTCAATATCAGTGTCGTGTACGATCAAGTTGCGTATGGGAAACTTCTACCGCCATGTTCCTGACAATGTTGAGATTTTTACTTTGACAATCGGAGTCAATGGCGAGCACAGGTTACTGTCCGAAAAATGCATCTCATGTGTTTTTTTTTTTTTTTTTTTGCCCATAATCTAGGCGAGGCTTCAAGGGTTCAAGCTTGTGAGATCCAGAGCAATACATGAGCCCAGGGCCCCGTTCTGATCAAGTTGTGGTATCCCCCCTTTTCTCGAATCTTGTCATGTGCTCCACTAAGCGATCTTCGACTGCAGGCTTCGGAAGCAGTATCAACCAAGAGCTTGAATAGTTACTCAATAACAGGGCGTTAAGGTATGTGATCAGATCACATCAAACGACTTGCTGTGTGACAAAATAGGGCATGGTTAATAGTGTTCAGCCGAGTGCTGGTCCGATGTGATCATGAACTGTATGGTAGCCACAGACCAACAGTTCCAACTCTATCATCGGGAGATATAGCTTCATTGAACCCAACATCATACATGTTGTTCCAGTATTAGCAAGGCTGCCGAAGGAGGCCTTCAAATACCTTTAGGTAGCGTGAAGCAACCGAATAGAAAGGCCCCAGGCCTTGTACCTGGACAGACGATGGGCCCTCAATACTCAATCCAAGTGGCTCGAAAATGTCCTCGTCTGTCAACTATGCCTGTCCTTTTATATTGCAATTCGCCGCATCATATGGTTGACCATTGAATGACTTCTCCGGCGTATCTTGCATAAGTCTCTTATTGCCTGTGCCAGCTTCCAGTTTCGCTATCTGAAGTTGGCTCAATTGCCAGCACATCTTGTTTTTTTTTTTTTTTTCTGGAATTCCCTCATGCAAGCTGTCATCGTGCCGGTATATTTCTTCAAGCCGGTGCTTATCCATTTCAATGGTCGACTCAAAACGCCAAGTTGGAAGAAACCCACTTCCAGAACAAACTTCAGGGGATTCCCAGCCGCATTTAAGCCTTCCCTTGTACCCCCTATATCGCTCTTCTGTCATGCACGTGGTCACATGTTTAGGAGGCTAGGAAATAGGCAGGTTCTCCCTTGTATGTTATAGTGTTGTGCAAATCGTACTCTGTCGTTCGCTTTTTACACCGGCTAAGAGAGTCCGCTCTCCAAACCTCCCAAGTGATGTTGCTCGTACAGAAAACCAAGACCGCTGCCATTCAAACTGGGAAAGCGATAGGCGTACTACTGTCGTTTGTAGTGTGATCAAGAAAAGTAGAGCGGACCCCCCGAGATTGCGTTGTCTCTTGGTTTCAGATGCTCTGGCTGAACACTGTTCGCGATTGCATCAGATGTGAAGCACGCATTGTCAGGTTTGGATCGAGTTCATTCTGGCATTATATGAGCTATGTGCAGGATTTCAATTTGAGAATCTGACATTGTGGCTATCGTGCCAGGCTCTCTTAACTGGAACGAAAAAGAGTTGTTGACAATGCACACGGAACAACCATGAAGTCCTATGGGTTTAATCCTTTCAACTCCGCGTTTGTGAATATACTCATATCGTGGAAACGTCGTCGCGATGTCGGTTCAGTTGAAGGACATCTTCTAAATCCTTTGGTTTGCTAATGCAGCATATGTCTTGTGGAAATAGATACCGTGTTCTTACTGTCATTGACACATGTCCTTCATTGCTTTGCTATATGGACTCTCTGTATACCTTGTCCCAGCACTTTTCTATAATCCAGGGCGAGTTTCCCTCGACAGCGGTAGGTCACGATAATGGACGACAAATGCAGGACGATGCAGGATGTTCCCATTCCGCTCGGTTCTACTGTGACAATAGGTGTCGGTAAAAATGGAATACTTTTTTCGTGAAGAACGGCCTCGCCGAGTCAAAGATTATGGAGTTTTTATCTCAAATATCAAAGTCGCCTTTGTCGTCGGGTAATGGCATGGCCGTCATTCTTTGTGCTTAAAGAAGTCTGCTACTTGTTAGCAACGAACTGATGGTAAAGACACAAGGTGACATATGATATACTTCATTAGTGCGACGAGACTTCGAGACAGCTGCAAGCCCTCATCGACAAGTTTATTCCATTCATTAAATCGCCATCATATTTTTCAGTTGATTATTCAGGACTTCTTGAGTGGTCGAGGTGCAATGCGAGCGTCTACTCGAACACCTCCGTTCCATGAGCTGCATATATTCATTTAAATAATATCAAGAAGTTACGACAGAAGTCCCGCCGAGATATGGGACGCTGCTTTGGATGCTGTACCCAGCCTCTTCCTTCTTATCCGCGGCACTCATAATCTGATGCTCCTCGTCATTGGTGCTCGACAATCTGGTAATGTCTCGAGATGTCTAGCTGGTTCAGTGTTGCTGTGACCAGCCCACCACAGCCAGTCAGTGACTGTCGAAGAGACAAGAACATTATGGGCTCCGTAAGTCTCTGTAATAACTTCTGGGTTGCAGGACAGTGATGTGAAGTTTTAGTGGATCGGTACCATATCGTAGTGGCTTTAGTAATATCCAATCATATTCCGGATCTACTAAGCACATGTATCAGTAATGATCGGATTAGATGACCCACGGGATACAGACCTATCATACCTCATCAGGGTTAGGGTGTTCATTGGTTCATTAGCTGGGTGTTGCTCGCCAGTATCTACCTGCTTCTGGACCAGCTCGTCCCGTTTCTGGGACCAGATACCTTTTATCAGGCTTAACAGGACTCAGCCGCTTCCCTCGAGTCTCATTGTCAACATGGGCACTTCATGTATCCACGACAGTCCTACCAAGACTATCCCTGCAGTTCAACACCGAGAATGCAGCCGAGGTCAAAATCCTCAACCATAACCACTTGGATTTTTGTGCTTTGTGAGCCTCCTCTCTGCATCTGCCATGGTGTCTTCATGCACATACTGAAACCACAACCATGTGGTTACGAGAGACAGGTTATGGTAATGCTCCATATTCTAGACAAGAAGCTTCATTTCCATGTGATAGGAGACGGTCTTTAACCAGGCATCATACTGGTTTTGTCCTTCCACCACCTTGTGTAGACTTGGTGGGATGTCGCTCCCAATGACATAGCTACCTATAAATAGCACAGCAGAGTTCATGCAACATTGCAGTAGTATGAATTTCCATACCTTCCTGAAAATAGCCCCCGCTTGTACATATGAGCTTGTTTGCCGCATAAAGTCTTATTCCGTTGATCGAATCCACCGGGGACGAATCTCAACATAGTGTAGCTTCTATTGCCGTCGTTTGGTCGGTTGGTTTTTGCTCCAAAGCCCGTCGAGACCGACATAAACGATCTCGATACTTTTTTCTCCAAAACTTGTCCCTTCACTGCGAACCACATTTCGCTATCCACGAAGAGGTGGTAACAGCAAAATAGCCTGACACAGCACCCTACTTCACACACCCAGTGCTCATGGTCACATATTCCTTCTGCCATTCCTACCGTCTCCCGCAGACTCACCAGGTGCGTTCTAGAGGATGTATTCGTGCTTTCGGAAGTCAATCCCAGAAACGTTTGACTTTTCCATCATTACCCGTAAAGTTTTGTATTTGCATTTGTGACTCTCCTAATCAAATTGCAATACCATTACTACAAAGCACCACGACAAATGTACGTGTGATGGAGATACGAACTGACCATAAGTGATAGACCCCATATAACCACCAGTTTCGCCATTCAAAGTTTAGGTCTTGTATAATTAAGTTGAGGATATCTAGGGCAAGGTAAGAGGCATGTTTCGTTTCGGTTATATATTGAGCATCGTAGCGGGAACTGAAACTGACCCTGGATCCTGGACATGGAGGGTA
The DNA here is from genome assembly GCA_039880875.1 of Aspergillus pseudoglaucus. Classification (NCBI taxonomy): domain Eukaryota; kingdom Fungi; phylum Ascomycota; class Eurotiomycetes; order Eurotiales; family Aspergillaceae; genus Aspergillus; species Aspergillus pseudoglaucus. The sequence continues at coordinate 76,726 of JBDODC010000019.1, forward strand.
TATATAAGGGCATATGGTTCGATTATAGTAGAGTAGAAAGCGAATTAAGGGAGATAGTGGTAGCTTCTGACTGGGTCATGTGAGACATGCAAACACATCCACGTATCTCCTCGTAGAAACTTCCATTTTTATGGTTGTCTACAGTGATGAGTTCAATATTGATATACATGGATTGCAGTCAGTGTCCATATTGATGAATGCAACTTCCAGCTTCGTGTACTCTGGAAGGAACAGAGAATGTGGATTCATGACTACGTCGAATCATTTAATGTATACAAAGAATAAAATACCCGAATAAATGCAGTATGCAAAGCTCATGAGAAATCCTCGCCCATTTCCGCAGCCTGCTGGCTTAGATAGGAAATGACCACCTCAGACGTCAACAGTTCTTGTCTCTGCTCAAGTTAGCACAGTATATACGGAGCAGAACAGGAAGTCAAGTAGGCGCAGCTTACCCTCCGCGTAAGATCCTCAATCCCCCTCTCCAACAACTCTCCCTCTAACCGCTGCAACTTCGATACAGTCCGAAAGATCTCAGGCCGGAATGTAGGCCGCAAATTATCTTCTTTTTCCTCACGACGAATCTCGCCGATTGCTTTTTCCGTTGTCCGAAGGGTTTGGAGTTGTGTTTCTAATCGTTCTAGGATTAGTACGACGGCGCGTAACTGGATGACATCCCAGAGCGGGTCTATCGATATCAGGCTAGCAAGGTCGTCGGGGTCTCCTAGTTCTTCGTCGTTCCATACTGCGCGTAGTTCTTTCTCTCCGGTGGTTGTTTGGAGGACCTTAAAGTCTAGGCCGTCTTCTTCGTTGACGCAGGCCCACCAGACCAAGGAACTATCCCAGGTGGTGGTTTCTGAGCCGGGAGCTGTATTGAGGCGCATGCCTGGGGGCTTTTTGCAGTATAATTTCTTTGCGGGTTTCAAGGGATCGTCGTCGGGGATGTCCACGTCGAGTACTAATGAGTTTGCATCGGTTCGTTCACTTTCCAAGAACCCGTAGGAGAAGATCATTTCCAACGCCGGTTTATCATCGCCATACCTTCAACCATCAATATCCTGACTAAAGACGAGAAACGAAGGACTCACGTAATAGTAACCTCCTCGTTGGGAGACAGCTCCCTCCCCCCACGCAGTTCAAGAACCGCATTCCCATCTGCATCCTTATCATATCGTGCCTTCGCAGCATTCTCAGGGGCGTGATTGGCCATATCAACGCACGGAACCATCGAATGCCCAATTCCAGGCAAGTCCACCATGCGCGACCGGTACACCGCATCGATAAATTTCCAATCCTCGAGCGTTAACCGCCCCGATTCTCCATCCCACCAATGTTTATGGCACCATGATATGCGGTCCGTGGATTCTCGCAGGTGCGTAAATTCCCGGCCGAGGGAGGCAAGTTTCGCATCCACTGCGGACGCAAGAGACGTCCCGCGCAGGAGCTCCAATTCCTCATCTGTATAAGTCGTAGGCAGGGGAATCGAGCGGGGCATGAATTTGACGTATTCGGTCCATGGGTTCGAAAGGCCGATTCGTTGGGATTCGTTCGCAAAGTCCGGGCTCGAGTAGGAGAGTTGGATTAAGAGGAAGATAAGGATTGCGCCCCTTGCTGTCTGTACATCTGTCAGAATGCAGGCACAATGTCAATGCCAATTAGATAAGAAACATAGTACCTTTCCAAAACCCCCGACCGCTTCCAAGACCTCGCGGAGATAGCGGTCGGATTTGGCATATGTATCCACCGCTTCTAGCGAAAGGATTAGATCAGAGGGGATTTGCAATAGCACGTCTTTGCTGCTAGAATCCTGTTTCCCCTCCGCTACAATTGCAGATCCCTTGTCTGTTCCATCGCTCTGAAGACGTCTGAATGCGATACTGGAGACGGAGACGCCATTGAGTCGTGCCCAGGCGGGGAGGCTCTCGATGGAGACGTATTCGCGTTTCATGACTGCAATAATTGCAAATATTGCAATGGATTGGAGGTGGATGAATTGTCCATGTTCGCTGGGATCGATCGAGGAGAAGTCGATCTCACGATTGCTTACTTCGTCAGTCTTGGCGTACGCCAAGAGTTGGATGCGGAGTCTTACTTGCAGAGGATTAATTGTTGAATGACAAAGAACTAATAACATCAACAGTCAGGCTCATTATTAGGAGCCATTGACTTATACAGTTTATTCATGTCATAAGAAAGTCCCAAAACAACATCTCCAGGCTGTCCTTCAGCACGTAGTCCTTTTGCTCCAGAGTCTCATTCGCCACTTCATCAACCTGACTCTGAAGTACGGGCAAGAAGTGGAATCCTTGTCTTCCCCAGGCTGTATGTTCACTCATAGCAATTGCCTTCGTGGAGCTTCTGGGACCCAAAAGCAGGTTCAAAGATGTCAACCCAGAGATAAAAGATTCCGCCCAATCTGGATATTTAGACCGGATTTCATCCTTTTCAACTTCAACATGACGTGTTGTGTCCACCCCTCGTCGTATTGTATTTGCCCCTTGTCGCCAAAGACAGGAAGTGTACATGTAGTAACCAGACAGAGTCGATAACGCCTGTACTACGAGGTCATCAGTGCTATCGTCATGGATAGCTACGGCACCTTTTTAGTTAGTCGTCCTGTAGATAGGGGGAGCTGACATGGTGTCAGTGATGTTAGTAGTCGATAGTCTGTAGTCTTTTTTGGAGCAAAGTATGATGTCTGAGAAACAGTTGTAGCATGGAAAACTAATGCTACCTTCCATGGCACGTGACCTACTCCATACTCTATACCCCGGGGTCCTCGGAGCAATTCGCTCGCTCTCCGCAGTCGGAAAGGACCCGGAAAACTGAACAGCTCAATAGAATTAGCGGTAGGTTCCGAGGTACCCCCTAAGAGGGTGTGCGGAATACCCCAAGGTATCCTAGTGAGACATTAAAACAACTACCGAGGATGGGGGAAGATCCAAGAATAAACTCCCGATCAGGAAGCGCTTATGTGTACCACAGCGAATACAGTCCGGAGCCTCCCGAAAAAAAGAAAGCCCCACCGAATCAGTTGGCGCTAAACCAAATGGGACTATTCTAGACCATCAATATGGCCCAATGGGGCAAGGCGTGTGAACTAGCCTGCATGATTGGCCGGAGGGATTTAATGCAGAAACTCCACAAGGCTTGATATTCGCGACGTCATTAGAGATACGTATATAGAGAGATCACATACTATGTACACTGTAGTAGACTGCACTAGGTAGCATATACTGCCTTTACAGAGTACCATGCAACGAGAAGGACAATAATACGAAACACGAAACGACCTGCCTAATTCAACTCTGATAGACAGATCAACCCCACTCCGTACATTTCTCGGCCCAAACTCGCTCGGTGCTGGCTCGGGATCGGCAATAACTCGCAATGTGGCCCAAACACAACCCAATACGACATTGCAGATTACAAGACATGAGTCTATTTGACCAATTTGTGACGGATGATTTGCTGGCCAACGTGGGCGCATTGTTTGGTTCTCTCCACAAATTTGGAGACTGTATTGCATTACTGTACTGCATACTCTGTACAGAGTACTAACATCGTATTATTCTATCTGGAGAGTAAAGGAAGACCAGAAGTCTGGTAGCAGCAGACTATTTTCAGTGGTTTGGTATGGATGATGAAGATGGACAGGCTACATACATCATCGCATCCCTGTTTCTGCATAAACGAGCAATAAACTCAGATCCCCCGCGCTGCGAACGACCGGGGAAGTGGCAATTGGCAATTGGCCCGATGATATGGCTATGATCCAGCCAAGACGGTACAAGTCGGGTGCTTTACTTCCAACAGCGGTCGACCATGTGCGATGCCATGTACCATGTACTGTACCATGTACTGTACCATGCACTGTACCATGCACTGTACCATGAGAATATTGTGCAATGTATATGATATAGTCATAAGATGTAAAATGTTGCCTCTGATTTGATCCCGCAAGTTCATAGAGATTCCCCGGATTCCTCTCACTATGTGCCGAATTCAATCGTGGTACTATATGTATTTTGTACTCCGTTACAAGTATGGTGCACAAAACCTGTTCCCATGGCGTTGGACCCCTCTGGATCGACTGGCGGGTGAAGATCCTCAACAAATCAAGATCGTCGTGAGCGGTTCGAGGACTGTGTACGTGAGTACACAGTAGAACACACACAGCTACTTGTATGTATCTCTTGCCATCTACAGCGGTATACACAAATAAAATGCAATAATAATAAAGAGAATCTCCAAGGACCCAACCAAAAGTATAAATTACAATACGGTAATTACACTCCAGATGGCAGCGAATCATGTGGGGCAACGGTCTCTTATTGGCTCGCGTGGTCACCCGTGACTCCAGTGGCCCAGAAAAACCCGCCGCCCCTGGCCGGTTCGGGAGTTCTCCCAGTCAGGCGGAGGTTTACTTGTAACTCCCCTCTCCCTCTTTCTTCTCTTCTCTCTCCTCTCTTTCCATCTTCTTTCCTGCTTCTATTTTTCTAGATCCTCTCCACTCTTCTATTTTTTACTCTCAAAAGAGAGTTGTTTATATTGTTTCTCACGAATTGACGAATCTCGAGTATATACACACTTACCTCCACATACAATCGGCTATACTACAAATCAGCGGATGCCCAGGTGACCTTCAAAATGCCTGGAATCCTGCCTATGAAAGTCATCAAAGTCGGCGGCGGTAGTCAAAGTCGTATCGCTCAGGCATGTGATCGCTGTCGAAGCAAGAAGATTCGCTGCGACGGCGTCCGACCGTGCTGTTCACAGTGCGCCAATGTTGGCTTTGAATGCAAAACTAGCGACAAGCTCAGTCGTCGAGCTTTCCCTCGGGGGTACACAGAATCTCTCGAGGAACGCGTGCGAGCGTTGGAGTGCGAAACGCGCGATCTGAAGAGTCTGTTGGATGAGAAAGACGAGAAGATTGATGTGTTGTCCCGGATATACTCTTTTTCGCCCCCATCACAACAGCAGCAGCAGCAGTATAAACAGAAGGCTGTTTCACAATCACCGCAGGCGCCCTCGCCATCAGATAGTGTTACTCAGAAAGCCGCGTCCGACGCGGCAGAGGGAGTTATTCACGTGAAGCCATCGTCACAATCAACGACTTCCTCGGATGATGCTCCGATTGCCAGTGGATTGTCCAGCACGCGTGGTTTTACTGGTGAGTACCGAGAGGCTCTGAACTGGCGAGATCCACACCGCTAATATCTTTAGACGCCTTTACCGGCAAATTGAACGACCAAGGAAAACTCGCTTCCGAGGCCTCAACACAATCCCTCACCCAATCCCCACCCGCCGTTTGCCATATTCGTGGACACCAGACGATCGAAACGCCGCCTCGGCTGGTTTCGGATCAGCTTATCAACATCTACTTCCAGGAATGGGCCCCTCTTTACCCGGTGGTCCACCGTCCGACCATCCTCAAGGCTTACGAACAATACCTCACGAACGCCGAATCTATGCAAAACACCCCTCACGACCTGGCACAGTTGAATTTGATTTTTGGAATTGCCGCGCTGGCCTCAATTGTATGAAATCCGTCAAATCTCTCGTGGCAATGTGGAAACTAACCCCCTCCAGTCGAGGACCAACCAGGACCCCGCTTTCTTCGAGAAGAATTGGACCTCCACCCTCGAGTCGCTCTCCACCGACATTTCCGTCCCGACTTTGCAATGTTTCATTCTGGCGCAGATTCATTGTATGACCAAGGCCGATTACGCTAGTTTGTTGCGCTATCGAGGTATTGCGGTTGGCATCTGCCACCAGCTGCGGTTGCATCAGAGCCAAAAGCACATCAGCAACCCCCTGGTTGGTGAGACGCGTAAGAAGATCTTCTGGTGCCAATATGTCCTGGATCGGTATGTTTGAACTTTTATTTGTTTTTTTTTTTAAACCCCCGTTCCGTGTTCCACCGCTAACGGTTTCAGATTAACTGCGGCCATGACTGGTCTGCCGATCCTCCTGCGGGAGGAGGACATCCGTACCGAGTACCCTGAGGACGTCGATGATGAGAACATTACCGAAACTGGTTTCTTGCCCACCCTGCCTGGCGAGTCTACGAGATTGTCCAGTGCGATCGCCCTTTTTGCCGCTTCGAGAATCCTGAACACAGTTTTGCACGATCTTTACTCTTCCGAATCGGAATACGACCTCTATGTTTCCAAGCTCCGTGCCGCCTCGAACCAATTGGATGAGTGGGCGCAGAACCTGCCTCCTCACCTGCGTCTGGAGTTTGCGCAGGACAAGCCCGCCACTACTGTGACGAGTAGCCGTTCGCCGCTTCTAGTGAGTACACTTGTTAACTATAATGCTACGATTGATAACTAACCTCTGCAGTCTTTGGTGTACTACTACATCCGGTCATTGGTCCATCGCCCCGCCGTTTGCTTTGCTGATGAGCAAATTCGTTCTCCTTCGGTTTTGGCCGTGTCGGACTCGAGCAAGCACATTATCCAGATTTTGGAGCTTCTCGACGAGCGACGCCTCTGCCTTTCTGTCAGCATGAACCGGAAGGAAATTGTCTTGATGTCCGGGTTGGGTTTGTTATGGCAAACCCTTAGTCTGAAGCGGGACAGCAAACTTGCCAAGGAAAGCCAGAAGTTGCTTTCCATCATCATCGACCAACTAAAGTCTGAGTCTGCGTCTGCAGCCACTGAGTTCAGCAATGTGGCCGGTACCTTGATTTCGCTGGACGGTGGTAAAGGTGGTGTGAAATCCCAAGACACGAGCGCAGCGGCTCAGAGCTCTTCAAAGTCTCCCAAAAAGCAGTTGCAGTCCTGGAAGCAGCGCTTGGCAGCCAGCATGCCCAACCAGGGACAGAGACAGGAGTCGCAGTCCCGCCGGGCCACCATTTGCGGCGCGAGCTCGTCTATCGACCATCGCCACATTCGTTCCTCGAGCCAGACTAGTCTCCCGTCGGTGCAACCCGAGCACATCCACAGCCCTCACTACCAAGGCGCGTATTCAGTTGCTCCTTCATCGACCATGTATGACAGCCATTCGCGGGCCATGTCCTGCTCGGGGCCATCTGATGTTTCCAACGGCGCCATCACAGTGGCAGATTGGGAGTTTGTTCTGAGTGACATGGATCGTGGTTACTCGAACATTTTCACGGGTATCTACGGTGGCAAAGAGTGCGGCGAAGACACCGGCCCATTTGCCTCGATAACCGCTGAGTATGGTGGTCAAAAGCCGCAGACCTCCATGCCCATGACAGCACCGCAGGACATGCAGGGTCTGTCTCCGGAGGCGTGGTCGGCCACGAGCAGCGACATTCCTCTGAAGCAGGAGATGGCACCGCAGAGCGTCCTCAGCTACTCTGAGGATAGCATGGCCGGTGGCTCTGACGACGGAGTCGCGTTCCAGGATTTGCACATGTCGCCAGAGGATCACGCCAACATGATGGATCCGTTTCGGGGAATTGTGATCCCGACAGAGGAAGAAATGGGCAATTATGGTTTGGCTGACGGAACCAGCTGGGAGAGACGGTTGGCCGTTTAAGCTTTCTTTCTTGTTTTCTATTGCGGGTGTTGATGTTTTCTTCTCATGGTTGGAGTGATGGATGGTATAGGTTTCTTTTCGTTATTCGATTGTTATTATGATACCTGGTTTGGGCTGGCGATTTGGTTTATTGTTTTCTCTGTTAGTACCTGGTTGATTTACGCTTGACGCTTGGTATATATATGTTTTCCCTTGTTCTATATGGGATTTAATTCATGGCGAATGTTTCGAGTTTTGGTTCTAAAAATAGGAGGAATGCCGTGTTTTCTATGTATAGCGCTTCTGGATCATTATGCAACTCGATTTTTCACTTGAGTCGATCTCATTATCCTACATATTAGATTGTACCTTGGCGATGGGTATCTCGACCAAGCGAAGCTCTGCCCTCAAGGGATCTGTATGCATCATCAACCTCAATTACAGTAACTACCCCGATTTCCCCCCCCCCCGGCGACGACTACACTAACCTCAACCCTTCCCACTAGCGAGCAAACCCTCCACAACCTTCGCATCTGGCGGCTGCGCACCATACCCCGCATATCCTTTGCCAGCCTCTTGCGTATATGCCAACTAGCCCACATTAGCCTGCACATCGCCCATCTTAAGGTAGAAGTGGGGGGAGACCTCACCCGCCTTAACCGGCGCAGTACACACCGGCCCCTTCGAAACGAAATTCTCAAGATCAGAGATAGTAACACCGCAGTCTATGTCAAAATCGGAGGGTATCGTGTAGCGTTTTTTGGTTAGGTTTGAGACGCAGTGGATGGTTGGTTGATTTGAATTGGTTGTTTGTCCTATGATGTTATTAGAGTCTGCATTTGGATTTGGGATGTAAGCTTTACCACATCGCTAAGCAGTCTCCAATATCCACAAATAATGTTCCCGAGATAGGGTCATGCCCGCTGTTGTTGATGACTTGGAGACCGGGGACGGTGCCTTGGGATAGGATGGTGACGCATTCGTAGTCCTACTACATCAATTCATTGCCAGAGCTACGCGGAAGGGAAAACCAAAAAGTGTGCCTACCGTATGCGCAGCAATCCCGTCCAAAAACCCTCCCAACCAGCTGCGGCGGATAATGCACCATCCTAGCTATACATCCTAGATCTCTTATCATATAAAAACCCTGCCCTACACCTAGCACCGCTGTATAATACGCTAGAACCCCCCTCCTCCGCGAAAACCCGGACAATCCCCTTCGCTTGGCCACTGGTTGTCACCGTAGAGATTGAAGCGGTTTGGTGGGAGGGTGTCCCCTGGGTTCTTGGTTGAGGGTTGAGTCCCCGTCGATCTCGGCCTATTTCGAAGGCTTCGGAGTAGCAGGCTCGATCTTGGGTTGTGTAGCTGGGGCCGATTCCTGTTGAGAATTGGGTGAATAGGGGGCTGAAGCCGTGGAATTTCTGTCCGGTCTAGGTTGGGATTCTCACTCTGGGCAGTCGGGCAAGGGGTGAGTACCTTGGATTTTCTTATGAAGCATTCCATTTTGGTTTCCCCTGGGAGGGCAAAGAATCGTTGGGCTGCGTTGTGGGCGTTGTCGATTAGGTCTTGTGGGATGCCATGGTTCTGGTTGAGGATTGAATAGCTTCTACCTGGATAGATTAGACCAAGTGTGTCTCACCTTGGTATAAAAGAAGCCAACCTGCGTGCACATCTCATACACGTGCTGTGTTAGCTACTGGCACTCCTTGTGATCGGGGCTTCGCCATGCTGCAAGATCGATAATGGGGATACTTCCAAAGTCGTCCTCATCCGCGAGTCCGGTTGCGGTGACTGTCATACTTTTGGGCATGCAATGCATTTATGCGATGGTACATCTCATCACAAATTCTTGCTTTACTACCTCTCTGTATTGATTTTTTTTTTTTTTTCCTGCAGGAGAGACCCGGAAAATCCATCATGTAAGACATGTAATATAGAGTTGTACTGTGCGATACTACATCTCCTTAAAGCCAGCTTCAAGCTGTTTCTGCATAATGAGCAGTAGCGATATTCAGCTATGTATCTAGCTCAACCAAAGGAACCTGCTGCGTGATGCAATGAAGCCCACCACCTGCATTAGGCAAACCATGCAAATAAACAGGGACAATCCTCTTATCCGAAAACAACTCTCCCAAAACCCTCAAAGCACTAATATCTGTCTCAGGTACCCCAAACTGCGGCACAACCACCGCCCCCTTCACATGGAGATAGTTCACGTAGCTGGGTATCATCTCAGCATCTGCTCCTGGAATCGCTTTGATATCAGGCTCAGGGACATCCGCAAATCGCAAGCTGCGGCCCTGTACATCCTTCGCTGCCGCCAGGACGCGCCGGGCATCTCTGTAAACAGTTGTCCAAACCTTTTCTCTTGTGGCAGGCGGATGGCTCAAAATAACCACACCGGGGCCAACAAATCTCGCCAGTGCGTCGATATAACAGTCCGTCATGTCTACGCCAACCACACCCGGGAGCCAGATGACCTTTAAGATGCCCAGCTCGCGTTTTAACCCGTCTTCAACCGCGTCGCGATCCATGCCTGGGTTACGGTTGTGATTCACCAGCGCAGACTCTGTTGCTAATAACGTACCCTCACCATCTGTCTCAATCGCACCGCCCTCTGCTACAAGGGATGTCGGAGACTCAGGAATCTTGAGATCACGGAGGATGTGACTGGCTAGTGCACGATTACTCTCAGAGTGATCTTTAGTGCCCCAACCATTAAAATGAAAGTCCACACCATGAATACCCTTCCCATCCCGTGGAACGACAAACGTCGGCGCAATATCCCGCATCCACGGTTTTGTATCTTCATTTCCTACAACCCGCAACTCGATAGCTGCAGCTTGTTCTTCGCTGCAATTCTGCAACATCCTCCGCGCTTCATCTTCTTGCGCCCGCGCGACATAAATGATCACATTCTGGAATCCTGCGATGGCCTGCGCGACGCGAGTGACGTCGTCATTCAGTTGCTCGTGGTTTCCCGGTGGCCAGTAGCTGTGCGATGCGCGGCCGGGCCAGGCCATGATTGTTCGGGAGTGGGGAAGCCATTCAGCTGGAATGTAGGAAGTGGAATTGGGTGGCATGGTTGTTTGGTTGTTGGTTGTTTGAGATTGTTATGACTGATATCGATCGTGGTGAGGGGTTGCATGTTTTTTGTCTTGGTAATAGTGGGTTTGGGATGCATAGATCTAGTTAATGCCGTCCCCTCAGGTCATCACAGTTTGAACTAGCCATAGCAGTAGGCTACTGATGGCGTCACCTGCGAGGCTCGCTGAGCTGGCCTGAGTTGAGCTGCGCTGAATGAAAGTATGACTTCACGAGATGGTCCCGAGGTTCCTTCTGATGAAGCAACAACCAGTGGGGGTATGAGCTTCGCTGCATATTCCTCCTAGCTGAATCAAGGCAAGTCACGCATTATACCTACACCGCTGACTGCCTAGAATTGCGTAGATTGGGGCCCAGCCGCTCAGCCGCTCAGGTCACTACGGAGTACATGGTCAGCTGAATTGAGAAGCTTTTTAGAGCGCCACCCCCCAAGTTCAGGAACGAAATTAGATGGTCACAGTATAATAAACCCTACCCTCAACATGGCATCCCTACCAGCAGTACACGCGGACAACTAATGGTCCCCTCTCCGTGCCATCATCGTGGGCCGAGCTGGAAAGTTATGCTTTCCCAGTGCTCCGAAGAGAATGATTGAGGAGACCATGCCATCAGCACATGTCCAGTGTTTCCAGCCCAGATCTCCTTTCCCTGGGGATCTCATCGCCAAAGCAGAAGCCGAGTTAGATCAATTCGCCACTGTTCTGGAGAACGAGGGTGTGAAGGTCTACCGGCCACCTAAGGATATCGACTGGCTGGACGTAGATGGTTGTTGAGGCGGGAGATGAGCGGACGGCGGAGTGGTTGGAAGAGCTTGGGATGGAGTGTATTCGGTGTCCATTTCGGCATGTTAATAGTATTGATGGGTCGTTTCATTGTGCGACGGTTGATTTGGTGCGTGAGGTGTGATTGTAAATTGCACTCCTAGGCTAGAGTTCGGTATATACTGCATGAATAGAAAAGAGGATACATGAATATCATTTTCATAAGATACTAAATCCAGCTAAAAACACTATATTGCATCAACAACATTCTGTCCAACTAGTCATCACTATTAGGGTTGAATATACATACCGGAACCAAACCACCGCCCCGCAAAACTCCTCCAACTCCAACACCCTGCGCGCCAGCAAAAATGCCACCCCGACCCAGCACCAAAAAGCCCAATTCAAATCCCTTCAAAAAGCGAGCCTCAGAAAATAAACCCCAACGCCAACAACAACCGCAGAAAGAAGAACAGCAAACCCCCCTCGACAACCCTATCAACACAATCCCCCTCACCCTCCAACAGCTCCTCCTCAACGTCTTCCAGTCCGCCCTCGTCCCTAATACCCCTGCCTCACATGATCAACAAGGTGCGAGCCAAAGAGAGGTGAATAAAAATGAAGGAGAATTGAACTTGAAACCGCTCATCCAGACGATAAAATCACACCTTTACAATCGCGATTTCGACTCGGCGTTCACAGATGCGAATGAGGAATTACTGCGCGCGTATGCGCTGCGATGGAGTGCTAGTCGGACATTGGGGTACGCGGGTGTTTTCAAGGCTGTGCTAGGCATTCTCGCTGAGGATAAGGAAAGGAGGGGCGTTGATGGACAGATTGTGTGTATTGGGGGTGGTGCTGGGGCGGAGATTGTGGCGTTGGCGGGGGTTTGGAGGGATATTGTCGCTGCACCTACGGATATGGATACGGATGGGGCAGAGGAAGATGGAGAAGGGAGGGAAATGGAGTTGAAGGTAACGGCAGTTGATATCGCAGATTGGTCTGGTGTTGTTGGGAGGTTGGATGTTGCGATTCGGTCATCGAAGGTGTCTGGGTCGAAGAGGCATCCTGCGCCGTTGTTACCTGATGGCAGCGGGGATAAGTTTGACGTCGCGTTCCAGAAAGCAGATGTGCTTTCTCTTCCTGAAGAAGAGCTGAAATCGCTCTACGGCCGGGGAACGGTCATGTTAACGCTCATGTTCACACTGAATGAACTCTTTTCGACGTCCATTGCGAAAGCGACTGCCTTTTTACTGCGTACGACTGATGTCGTTGAGCCGGGTACGCTATTTCTTGTCGTGGACAGCCCAGGAAGCTATTCCAGCTTGTCATTGGGCAAATCAGAGGAAAAGACGGAACGGAAGTATCCGATGAAGTTCCTGCTGGATCATACACTGCTATCTGTTGCAGAGGGGAAATGGGAAAAAGTGCTGTCGCAGGACTCAAGATGGTGGAGGAGGGATGCAGCACGGTTACAATACGATGTTGGCGAAGGGGCTGGGTTGGAGGATATGAGATTCCAGGTTCATCTTTATAGACGGTTGTAGACGTATTAAGATATGGAGATGCATGCTATTGCTACAGGTAGTTCATCTGAACGTAAACATAACACAATTTTTTAAACCATTAACCCCTCAATCCCAACAACATGCTCGTGCTCTTTCCACCCTCCTTGCCCTCACCACCAGGCAAGTAAGTAACATTCGGGTTAGTCGACAGCGTATTCGCAATGTCCTTGCTCGCATCAATCCTCCGAATCTCGATCAACCCACTGCCTGCCTTGGCCACTGCCTTGCTAATAATATCTGCACTCTCGGCTTCACCCTCCGCACGAATGACGTTCGCCTGTCGTTCCTGCTCAGCCCGCTCGACGATGAACCGCGCCCGCTCGGCGTCCTGCTGGGCAATCTGCTTCTGCTCGACGGCGCGAGTGAACTCCTTTCCGAAGGTCATGTGGGTGATGGAGACGTCTTCGAGGGCGATGTTGAACTGCGAGGCACGCTTCATGAGGTCCGTCCGGATCCGGTTGGAGACGGCTTCACGTTGGGTGATGAGTTCGGCGGCGTCGAACTGGGCGACGATGGCTTTGAGGACTTCGTTGCCGATGGAGGGGAGGACACGTTCGTCGTAATCGGTACCGTAGGACTGCCTCGTCAGCCCTTATCATCATTTTATATTGGTTTCGGGAAGGGGGGTTACCTGGTAGATCGCCGGCAGCTTGGGAACATCAGGCCGGTGCAAAACTCTCAGCGTCAAGCTAACCATCTGCAAATCCTTACTCCCCGTCGTTGTCGAGATGTTGCGCGGCTTCGTGCGGACATCGTAGATAATGGCTCTCTGCAACCACGGGACTAGAAGATGCGTGCCCTCGTTGACCACTGTCTCCTGCACTCCCGACAATCGGTCGAAGATGACTGCTCGGGTTCCGCCGCGGACATCGTACAGCGAGGAGTTGACGAGAGCCGCACCCGTGGCGACGGGGATGGCTAGGCGGTAGAGGTTTTGTAGGGCGTTTGCAGCCATTGTGTGTGTTGGTGTGAGTGAAGGTGGGAGGAGGAGGTGGTGGTATATTATTTTACTGGAGAATGAAGTGATGTCGGACCTTTCGCAGTGTCCCGATGTGGACTAGCGCGGGTTTGCCAAACCTCCAACTTCACCCGACCGCGATGTCTCTCTTTCTGCTCTACAACTTGCGCTGTACTACATCCCTCTTTCCCTGTCCTGTACTTACAATCGTCACAATGGTTGGCACTGCTGACGTTAAGAACGGAACGTGAGTTTTCTTTCTCCTGTATCTTTTCTATTGCTTGCACTGTGTCTATTTAAAGGCTCCGGCACCAATGAACAGCCCCCATTTATAAGCGCTATTCAAACAAGACGATATGGACATTCTAATTGTGTTATGAGATTGTACTGACGCTGACATTTTGTCCTCTACAGTTACATTGGCCCCTGGGGTGCCCTTGGTACGTGACCCAGCTTCATCACGATCCCCATACCTCCGGACCAGCCTACTCATAACCCGAAACTCCCCATGAACCACGAGCTATATCTCGGTGGATTTATCCTTTATTCAATCTCCAGCCTGCGACATATTATATCCGATATATACAATGCCACATGCACTGCCACATACAATAGCACAAGTCAGCATACTAATCTGACATGACAGGCTGCCCTACCCCCCAGCGGATCGCCACCTACTCCCTCTCTGCCAACCGCCAGAGACCTCTTGCCGGAGCCTTTCACAACGCCATCTTCAACACCTTCCGTCGCTTCCGCCACCAGGTTCTCTACGTGGCTCCTCCGTTCTTGATCGCTTATGCCACCATGAACTGGGCTGTTGAGAGGTACGCTCCTATGCCCGGATTGCGTTTAACAAGGGATTGGAGATTGCGAGGATAGGATGCTAATGGCAATGTGCACAGAAACGAGTACCTCAACTCGAAGCCCGGCCGTCTCCTCGAGGGTGGTGACGAGTAAATGCGTTGATATATAGGTATACCGTGTGAAGGTATTTAGGAGACGGGAAATTGCATTGTACAGTACCTACTAGAACGCAATCGAGTCTTGAAATCTTGCTTTCTTCGTTATTTTTACCCTGCGGTTTATTATTCCGGAGTCGCAGCGTCGGGCACTTCAATTGGTCCAATCAGCATCGGGAGATTAGCCATTGGAATGGCGCGAAGAATGCGATTTTAGAAACTATTGATGCGATTGGTATCTGTATCCTGCTAAGTGTTTGCTTACCTAAAGGGTGTGGCATAGTTGAGTGCGCTTGTGCGGAGTAGAGAGTACCTAGTATGTATGACAGGACAGGAGCATAGTTTGCTGTGTCACTGGCCAATTGACCGAAGTGTCATATGAAAGTGCTTTACCCAGTCAATTCACTACTATTCCTCTATCCGAGACTATTTAAGACTTTGTAGTGACTATGTAGTAGTAGTAGTGAACCATACCACCATACACCAGACCCCACCCCCACCGGCGGAAAACTCTTCGCTTTTTCCTCCGCGTCTTTTTTCCCTCTTTTTATGCGCTACTCTCCCTCCCCTCTCTTTTCTTCTTTTCGTCTTCGCAGCTTTCTTCTCCGTCCTCGTCTTTCTTCCCCATTTAACAAACGCCTCCTATCTACCCCCAAAATGAGCGAAATCACCCACCCCACCATCCAGGGTACCCCGCCTCTCTCACCACCTCTACTCTAGCGACGAGAATGCTGATAATGAATAGATGGCTGGTTCTCTGAACAGTCCGGCATGTGGCCTGGCCAGGCCATGAACCTCAAGGTCAACCAGATCTTGCACCACGAGAAGTCCCAGTACCAGGATGTTCTTGTCTTCGAGAGCAGCGACTACGGCACTGTCCTTGTGCTCGACAATGTCATCCAGTGCACTGAGCGTGATGAGTTCTCGTACGACTTGCCCCCATTAACCTCCAGTTCTGTTATGAATGGTATTAATAGAAAGAACAGCTACCAAGAAATGATCACCCACCTCGCCATGAACGCGCACCCCAACCCCAAGAAAGTCCTCGTCATCGGCGGCGGCGACGGCGGCGTCCTCCGCGAAGTCGTCAAGCACGAGTCTGTCGAGGAGGCCATCCTCTGCGACATCGACGAGGCCGTCATCCGCGTCTCCAAGAAGTACCTCCCCGGCATGAGCATTGGCTTCCAGCACCCCAACGTTGGTGTCCACATCGGTGATGGCTTTGAGTTCCTCAAGAACCGCCAAAATGAGTTTGATGTTATCATCACCGACAGCAGTGACCCGGAGGGCCCTGCGGAGAGTCTGTTCCAGAAGCCGTACTTTGAGTTGTTGAGGGATGCGTTGAGGGATGGGGGTGTTATCACCACGCAAGGTTGTTCGTCGCCTTTCTTTTTGTCTACACATTTTCTCCTTTTTTCCTAATCCTTCTCCAAGTCATGGTTCACACATATCTTTGCGATGAAGAAAGCTAACCTATCCCGCGCAAAAACCACCCCGACCTTTCCCCCTGGAAAGCTCGGCTGGTTGACGCATTTCACACCATATAGCCGAGAACCAATGGCTGCACCTCTCTCTCATTGCCGACCTGCGCAAAGCCTGCAAGGAGGTCTTCCCCGTCGCCGAATACGCCTACACTACCATCCCCACTTACCCGTCGGGCCAGATTGGGTTCATGGTGTGCTGCAAGGACGCTGAGCGTAATGTGCGCGAGCCTGTTCGGAGCTGGTCGCGTGAGGAGGAGGAGCGTTTGTGCCGGTACTATAACTCGGATATTCACCGGGCTGCGTTTGTGTTGCCGAACTTTGCACGGAAGGCTTTGCAGTCGTAGACTGCTTTCCTTGCATTGTTGAAAGCATGGACTGGGATGGATATAGAATATGATTGATGGATGGATGATAAAATGCTTATTAGTTATTTGCAATTGATGTTGATACCTAGATCAGGGTTTTCATGAACTACGATACGGTAGACGATTTGTATGAAATGAAGATTCGTATTTTTGTTCATCCTCTAGATCTTGGATGATATCAAGTTTCATAAATCACTAGATCCGCATTTTACCATAACCCATTAAATAGAAACAACATAACAAAGAAAAAATATCAACATGCTAGCTTTACAGAATCTGCTGGAAAGCACGGTTGATAGGCGAGCGCACAGAGTGACCCTTGTAGAAGTCAATGGTGGCAAGAGCACGCTTGCTAATGCCCTCAGGAGTGAACTCGAACTTCTCGTACACCTGCTTGTAAGGAGCAGAGGCACCGAAGCGGTTGAGACCGAACTGCTCGTGCGAGTAGCGCTCCCAACCCATGGTCGAGGCGGCCTCGATGGAGAGGACGGGGATGTTGTCGGGGAGAACCTGGAGCTTGTACTCCTTGGGCTGAGCGTCGAAGACCTCGAAGCAAGGAACGGAGACGACACGGGCAACGACACCGTGCTTCTCCTTGAGGGAGGTGGCGGCGTCGATGGCGATGCTGACCTCGGAACCGGTGGAGATCAGAGTGACAGCAGCGTTGGGGGCATCGACGGCGACGTAGGCACCCTTGATGGCGGACGCGATGGTCGAGTTCTCCAGCTGGGGCAGGTTCTGACGGGTGAGGGCGAGGATGGAGGGAGTGTGCTTGGAGGTCAGAGCCATGTAGTAGGCAGCGCTGGTCTCGTTGCCGTCGGCGGGACGCCAGACCATGCAGTTGGGGAGGGCACGGAAGTGAGCGAGGGTCTCGACGGGCTGATGAGTAGGACCGTCCTCACCCAGACCGATGGAGTCGTGGGTAGCGACGTGGATGACACGGACGCGAGAGAGGGCAGAGAGACGGACGGCACCGGCGGCGTAGGAGACGAAGTTCAGGAAGGTACCGGAGGCGGGGATGACGGTACCGTAAGCAGCGAGACCGTTCATGACGGCAGCCATGGCGTGCTCACGGACACCGTAGCGGAGGTAGCGGCCGGACCACTCACCGATGCCGTACTCAGGGGGCTGGAAGTCGACGGCGTTCTTCCAGCGGGTGTTGTTGGAACCAGTCAGGTCAGCAGAGCCGGAGACGAGCTCAGGGACGACGTCGTGAATCTTCTCAAGGACGGCCTCGCTCAGCTTACGCGAAGCAATGGCAGCGTCGCTGGGCTGGTAGGTGGGGAGGCTCTTCTCCCAACCCTCGGGGAGCTTGCCAGAAAGACGGCGGACGAGGTCATCGTGCTGGGCCTTGTGCTCAGAAGAGTACTTCTGGAGGAGCTGGTTCCACTCCTGCTCCTTGGCAGCACCCTCGGCGGCGTGCTGGTGGTAGAGGTCGTAGACCTGCTGGGGAACGACGAAGCTCTCCTCGGGGTTGAAACCGAAGAGAGACTTGACACCCTGGCAGTCGTCGGCCTTGAGGGGGTTACCGTGGACACCACCGGTACCCTGGAGCTTGGAACCGAAACCAATGGTGGTGGTGAGCTTGATGACGGAGGGCTTGTCAGTGACCTGCTGGCACTCGCGGATGGCAGCCTCAATGGCCTCAAGGTCGTTGTCACCGTCCTTGACGTGGACGGTGTGCCAGCCGTAGGCCTCGTAGCGCTTCATGACGTCCTCAGTGAAAGCACACTTGGTGTCACCGTCTACTCAATTAGCGTCTTTTTCTTCTGTCCAACGGGGATAAGGAGGATACATACCAATGGAGATACCGTTGTCATCGTAGATGGTAATGAGGTTACCAAGCTTCAAGTGACCGGCCATAGAGGCAGCCTCGCTGGCAACACCCTCCATAGCACAGCCATCACCGAAGAAGCAGTAGGTGTAGTTGTTAAAGAGGTCATAGCCGGGCTTGTTGAAGGTACCAGCAGCCTGGGCCTGGGCAATGGCAAGACCAACAGCGTTGGCGAAACCCTGACCAAGAGGACCAGTGGTGACCTCAATACCGGGGGTGTCGTGAGCTTCGGGGTGACCGGGAGTCTTGCTGTCGAGTTGCTGCAGGAGTCAGTACAGGTATTCGATGAATTGTAGTGGATAGATAGCATACACGGAAGTTCTTCAGGTCATCCATGGAGAGCTCGTAGCCGAAGAGGTGGAGGAGAGCATATTGGAGCATGCAGCCGTGACCGTTGCTGATTTCGTTAGCCACCATTACACTTATTCAAAATGAAGGAAACGTACGAGAGAACAAAACGATCCCGGTTAGCCCAGTCTGGGTTCTTGGGGTTGAAGCTCATGAACTTGTTGAAGAGGACGTGGGAAACGGGGGCCATGCCCATAGGGGCACCGGGGTGGCCCGAGTTGGCCTTGAAGGTGGCATCGACCGCAAGGGTACGGATGGTGTTGATGGCCAATTGGTCAACTTCGGAGTACGGCATGATGGCGGCTGGAGATTGTTAGTTGAGAGATGACAGAAAGAGAGGAGTCGATGGTTGAGGATAGAGGGGGGATATGGAGGATTGTATCAGGATGACAACAGAGGGGCAACATACTTGTTCCTTGGGATCACCGCTTAAAAAGAATTGACAGCCACAGAAACAATTGCAGCTGATCACAAAGAAAGAAAGAGGATGAAGAGGAAATATAAGAGAAAAGAAAAAAGAGAAGGAAGAGAGTGAAAAAGCGATGAGGGGTCTGAAGGCGGTGGTGGTTACTAAGTGGGGGATGATGTCGGTGGGGCTTCACCGGTGTGCAGCATAATGTCGGAGTACATAGCACCTGTATGGAGTACTACGTCCTACTATGCTGGACAGAGGGATATATGAGACTTGAGATAGCCTGCTATTGATTAATTGTAGTGCTATTTAGTGCTCAATATGTTTTACAGAGCAATTGACACTGATACCACCCATGACAGTTTGCCGTAAACGGCAATTGACTTCATTTACATCCGCCGGTGGTCCAGAGACATCGGAATGACATCCTGGCCCAACATCCGAAATCCCGGCACATAGACTAGATCATTATACAGCCTCTGAACATAGCACCACGAGCACACATCGGAGACTTAACTGAAGTGATGCGGAGTTCCCTTTTCCGATGTCTTCTGCCAAACAGTCGCCGACATCTCCGTTCCGGAGGACGTTGCTCCGCGACGGGCCGGCTTGACTAAGCCGGCCATTGTGAGAGACTGAAGAGAACAATGGGAGGGAGAAAATGCTACAGAAAGGAACAGTAGCATGGACACAAGAATCGATCAGCAGGACAAGTACAATCCTGCCGCCGGATTTACCATTCACGGCAATCCGATATATGCCTCAGGCATTATACAGATCATCCGAGACGGATAAAATCTCCCGTTGTATATATAATATATCTACCGACGTTTTGCCAGAATATCCAAGCACCAGGACAATATACTGACCGCCGTGCAATGCTATTCTCAAAGCGAGTTTAGATTGATGTATTCCAGGTTAACGCATCCAATTCATCAGAATGCTCTCGCTATCTCTAATAGGTAGTACCTCAGTCAGATCAGATTGACAATGGTAGAATGAAAACAAGAGAAGAATAAGTCCGTCCTCTAAATGAAAGATAGAAAAAGAAAGAAAAAAAGAAAAAGAAAAGGGTTGCACAATGCCAGCCGCCAAAAGAAAGTAGAGAAGAAGAGTAGAAATGTAAAAGAAGGCTCAATAATCGCATCCAATGGATCAATAACCAGACATTAACGAGAGACAAGAAAATATGAAAGATAGAACAAGCTCATATCTTTACGCTTGCTGAAAAACGTTCCCAGAAAAAGAAATTCGTAAGTTTTCTCAACCAAAATGATGTCAAGATCGAAGAAAAGTCAGAACAGTTGACAAGATGCTGAAGCTCCTTGGATGAGAAGGAAGACTATGTACAAGTGTGTATAGAAGGTGTCGAAGCCAAATGATGAAAAACCGTAAACGGACATGCGATGGTGGATGATATTAGATTATGTAGGTCATTGGTCGGTATCCCCGTGATTCTTTTCTTTGTCTTTCGTTCTCCATAAATGCTTGAGACGACCTATCCCCCGGCCTTTCTTTTTGCCCTTTTCAGGCGCATCTCCGGGGGGCTTCTCTTCGTAGCTCAGCTTGCTCCTTTCGTTTGCATGAGGGCTAACGACAAGCTTGGATAAACTGGCAAGACTGGATCTCTTTGCAGCATGTGACGCGCTGGTGCGACGATGCACAGCTGCGGAGAATGACGCTGCGCGATCCGAGGAGCCACGGCGAGGGAAAAAGGTAGCGGAAAATCGTTGCAAGGGATTTGTGGAGGTCGAAGTACTGCTCGTCAAGGATGGCACATCCTCAACCGACCCGTGGGGGAACTCTGCCGACATATTATTATAAGGTGGTATAAAAAAGGTGCGGTCCATGGTCGAAGGTGTCGTAACTGAACGTGGACCATCAGGCGGCGAGTTGGTGAAAACAGGGGACGGGAACCCCGAGGTCGGTTGGGAAGAGCCACCGTTAAGCGAGAACGGGGGGATATTAGGACCCAAATCAATGGGGGATGTCGATGGCCGTTTATCGGCAGGTAAGAAGCGAGGTGAGACATCAGGACTGGGGGGAGCCGGCGCCCGGTTATGTTGCCAGACTTCCTGCCTGATAACATCAACAGGAGTGCGTGGCGGGTTCGCAAACGGGTTTTTGGCGCTATGTACTTGCTCCGCAACCTTTTCTTGTTCAAAGCGCCCATTGTCAAGGTTGTTCCACAGAGGTGCAGCAACCTGAGCCGCTGCATCCCCCTGAATCCCCAGTCCCTCTGCACGAGGCCCTTCCTCTTCTGCAGGCTGTCGTGTGAGCGTATCAGAGCTGTCCTTGTCACTAGTGGAGGGTTCATCGTAGATAACCGAACCCGCCTGGGATACTCGTCGCTCCTCCTCCGGCGAGGGTTCACTGGTAGCAGCCAAGAAGGCATCCTCTTCTTCCTCATAGAAAACATCGGGGTTTTCCAGGGTAGAGTTACCGGTCAACCGATGATTACCAAGGGCACTGCGGTCAAACGGTGGCATCTCCGGGGCACTCTCCGTGCGGCGATGGTAGCGCATTTCGGGTCCAACGAATTCACCACGTCGTCCGCCACTGTACATGCGCTTCGTTGCAGCGGAAAAGCTACTAGGAGCAGTCTGCCCGGCACGCATGTCAGGAGTATTAAAGGGGCCAAGCGCCGCATCCAGATCAATGACCGGAGTTAGCGTATCATCTGCAAGACCTTGTTCATAGAAGCTCCTTGGTTTCCACGAACCATCGAGCGACGGCGTAGGCTGTGGCACCCCAGTATCAGCGGGAGGGTTCGGCGGTGTTTCAGTGTTCGTAGGTGCCCGGAGGATGACCATGTTATCATCGTCAAAATCGACATCCAAGCCCGAGCCTAATTCCGAGTTCGTCCTGGTGAGGGCAGGTGGCGCAGGGTTCTTGTCCTCCACGGGTTCCTTCTTCAATGGATTCCGTTTACCCTTTCCACGTGTCAGAATGGAGCCAGCCCACGATCGTACCTTCTTCTTCCTCGTCTTTGACTTGGATTTCTTTTTCGAGGGTTGCTCTGTGAATTCTTCATGGATTTCAGCAGAGGCGTCCGAGTCGTCGTCGGATGAGGAAGAGCGTCCGGACAAATCAGTCAAATGAGCATCTTCGTTGGCGTAGTTCTTTTTCTTCAAAGCAGCATCCAGCAATCCAGAGGATAAACTCTTGTGCCGCGTATGACCGGCGGACAAAAGGGGTCGTTTTGACTGTGTGCTATTGCCGGTTGTGCCGCTGCTGCTCTGGTCAAACAACCACGACGCATCAGCGGTTTTCGGTCTAATACGCGACTTTTCATCGTTAGATGGCGATATCTCGATGGCTGGAGGTCCACTATTTCTAGCAGCCTGTTCCGGGTGAATTTCGGGCGTGCTTCTAGGTGTCTCCACTAGTACGGGTGAAGAGGGGAGCTGCTCAGGAGCAAGGAAGCCACTGGGAACCGGGTGGGTAGGTTGAGATGCGGATGTTTCACCAGTAGGAGATGCCGGAGGTGAGCATCGAGGCAGGCTGGTAGCTGAATGAGACATAGGCCGTGGGATCTCCTCGAAGGTGGGATTATCCCGCTTCCTATCTGCGGGAACAACAGGAGCGCTACCAAGGGCGGGTTGGGTGTTCAATGCGTTAGAAATGGCGGTGAGATCGACACTGGATATAGCTGCTGAGCGACGATGGGCATGGCGGCTGCGCTTTCCCGGACCACCAGCACTGAATCCTGGCCCTGGCGCAGGGAGTTTCTCCGGACATTGCAGGGGGTTCTCGTCCTTTGTCTGATTCGTCTCAGCTACTGGCGGAGTCACCAAACGATCACCACCCACGAATTCACTAGGACGTCGACGATGCCCGGTTGGTCTGTTTGTCGGTGGGCCAGTCGGAGAGTGTTGCGGTGGTGATGGTTGAGATGCCTGAACGGAACCCGGGTTGAAAGAGAATGCGGGAAGCGATGGAGGAGTACGAATGCCCCGTGATTCCAGAACTGCAGGGGATGTCGATGGAGGAGTGTTCTTGGAATGATCTGGATCGCGTGCTGGGAAAACGAACTGAGGGTTAGGGAGTGGGCTCGACATGCTCAAATTGCGACGAGAGTGTCCGTGGAAGACCGGATGGGAAGATGAATGGAAATCCTGGGAAATCATGGTGGAATGAGACTGCGGAGGCAAGGAAATGGACGCCATGGTGGTAGTGAATACAGCGACACAATTCCGACCCCGTGATGGACAAGGCTCACACGCACGGGGACCTCCAGACCAAAGTGACTTTCCAGCGGAAGGGGAGGGAACGGAAAGCCCGGAAATGTCTGGAGGCCTTCAAAATTGCAGAAGAATCATTGAACGTCCACCGGGAGAATTCCTGGGATGGACCTGGCTGTATTTCCTCCTCTCCGGCAAGATCGATCAACAATCCAAACCAACCAGCTCGGGGCAATCCGGATAAGGAATCCAATGGGTTGATAGGCGAATTTCCAAGGAATTAGTTATTCTATTGTCGAGAAGCGTAGGGATAGATAAAAAGCGAGGGCGTAAGTATATAGAGTGGGAATTGTTGGAGCCGGCCAGTGTTTGTTTTCTTTTTTTTTTGTTGTTTCTTTTTTTTCCAAGGCACACGAATCAGGAGATTGAGTTTTCTAAGGAGCGGACGGCCACAAAATGGGCCAGAATAAGAAGAAGAAAAAGAAGAAAACGAAGTGAATAAAAAGCAGACGGAGAGAGGAAGAAAGAAGCGAAGAAAGTTGAGAAAGGCGGAGGTAAAAAAGAGAGAAAGAGGAAGTAAAAGAAAGAGAGGAATGGAGGAGAGGAGGACGAGTCGAGGAGAAGAGAGGAGCCTGTGAATACAATACCATTGCCGCGTATTGACTCGTATCACCGTGTTACTAGTGTCAGCCACCGGGCCCACCCCCATGATTCATCATCTATTTCACGGTATATTATTGGTTGTGACTGGCAATGGGCTGCCAAGGTCGTCGGCGGTTGGTGCTCGGATCGGCGATGCGGAGTATTTTATCAGGTACCATACGTATAAATACTGTTGAGTAAGTACCTGCGTGTACTTGTAGCGTACTTGCTACTGTAGTATTATTACAGACTCCATGTAGAGCTAATAGCAGGCTATGCACTATTATACAATGAAGTTAAGGTATGTTATGTATATGCACTATGGACATATAACAGGCACGGACAGGTCCTGACATCATGACAACGATACAGTGTCGGGCTTAATCTGCGATCCCCCAATTAACTTGAGCTGTTCCATGGTTGACTATTTTTCTCGAACAGCGGTTTCCTCTATGACGATATACAAGTAGGTATATCGCCTCCAATGTATAGAATAAGTGATTATCTATATAACATTTAGTGCTTGTAGAATAGTAGAAGACCGTGTTGATGCAAGTACCCTTGCATCCAAGGCCATCAATAACGCCAAATACATGCGCATACAGATGGAGTCCACGACTTGGCAGAAACACTGCAAAGACAACTGCAAGACAAGGCATTGGCCCATCGTCGCAGGTGTCAGATAGGATAGTCTCACTGCTATCGTGTCTTTCTTGATGTGTCTTTCTCGTTATTGAACTGATGTTTTGTGCTATATAGAAAAGTACAATTATGAACAGAGCTGAAAATAGATGATCGACTAGCAATAATACGCAATAATACGATGCCTGTAATCTTGCTGCATCCAACCCAAAACGGTGAAACACATGGCTCGTTCGCCCCCTGCAGTGAGACAATAGCCCAACCAGGTCGCAGTATTGCTGTACCTGAACTCTTAATCTGATGGCATAATTTATGCATGGCACCTGGTCTGTGCTGTGTGTATAAAAAAAGAATAAAGACTCGTATGGAGTAAAAAGTGCAATATATGCGGAGTATTAAGGAATAACTACTCAGATGAAGAGCTATTTATTCTTCAAACGCAGTTTTGACTTGTCTACAACTCCCTTTTGCGCATTAAGCGCCGAGTACAAACAAGAAGTTAGGCAGCGCTACAGAGTATGGATACTCCATATTACGACCAGTTCCTTCGACGATCCGGGGAGCTCCCAGATTTGAGGCGTGCTAATGTCCCTGACCACATCTTGTTCTGCCAAAGTCGACCAATGCTAGTCATGCAAGTCAAGTCTTGAAAGGGCAGTTTTACTGTCCACTGAACACGGCCCATACGCTGAAACGTAGTTTAGCGCTTTGGAGCGATCGAAAAGTTCGCCGTGAGCACTGCCCCATGTTTGAAGTCTGTTTGGGGCTTCGGCCCGTCTGATCGTTGAGACGGAATTCGGAGTTTCGTTATTTCCCGCGCCAGTCGGGTTGGTGCATGCCCCTTTTTAAGTCATTGTAAATTTGGATTCATCGCTCTGTTAAGAGGATCGGTTTTGTTGCTGCCGCTATGCCGCTCTATATTATTGGACGACTTTGTATTGCACTCAACGAGGCTCCGAGGACTGGGCCAGTAAGCGCCGGAGCCACCGGCGACTATCAGTACAGGGTGCATGTCATTCAGCTACGTATATGACAGCCACACATAGTCCACCATAGTGCACACAATCTCGCACTATTCGGCAATGAAAGCGCCGAATCACACCAGCAACCAGCTGTCAATAACGCCAAGTGATCGAAACAAGGACCAGCTGTTTGATTGTTTGACCCTTTAGTCCGTTTGACTGCGAAAAAAATTACAAGGGTAGAATATTCCTTCTCTCATCCCCCGCTCATTCCATCCCTATTTGACACATTCCATTCAAATCAATTGTGTCCATTCCTGTCATGTCCATAGCTCCGTAATTCTGCACGGAGGCCTTGAGTCTATTTCTATTTTTTATTGTAATCTGCAGTCTTGAAATGACGGAGGGGACTATTGATACCACTAACAGTATTGGGACAAGCGAGATTTGGATCCCCATCGGTAGACTTTGATTGGCTGGTTGCTACTTTTAGCTACTGGTGCCTGCCTCGTACTCGTATTTCACGTACTGGATACAAATATTGGTGCCTGAGGGTGCACGTTCACCAGTACTTGTATGCTGGACAAGTCCTGTGATCGAGAATACTGTTCGGTGTGAGGAAGGGAGGAATGCCAAGGAGGAAGCCTCTTCATCTGCAATCGTGTAGGCCCCGAAACCCGTCAAGGCCAGGACAGCGTACTTTATATCTGAAGTGACGACGCCTAGCTAGCATCGCCGATACTGCACTCGATTCCGAAAGATTAACATTTATGAATCGTAGGCTCAACCCATGCAAGTATATTCATGCATCGCTATACACCATGAACGCCTATACAATAATGCCCAAGAGCCACCGTCTCTTGGCGACGACCAAATAAAGTAGATATCTGTACACAAATCCGAAATCACGTCTCAACAGCCCCCGGAGCAACCGCAAGAATCACAACCAACGCAGCAATAATCAAAGCCGCCGCTACAAACGCGATCAATATCACACTGCCACGGCTAGCTGGGAACTTCCCCCGGATGATCCAATACTGACTCTCGACAAACCGATGAAACCCAACAAGAAGGATCAGGATGGCGACTGCGATAAACGTCGTCCCAAGAGGTTTTCCGAGATTTCGGAGGCGTTCAGTCGCACCATCTATCTGCAAATGGTCCAACGAAGACGAAGAATCCGTTCCATTTTGGTGCAGGTTACCAGCATTGCTCAGGCGGAAGAGCTGAGTTATTGCAATACCAATAGAGGCAAACGCCAGCGAAGTCCGCAGCCAGGCCAGAAAGGTACGTTCTAGACCTCGTTAGTCATATATTGACTCGATAAAGCAGACGACTAGCATATTAGACACACCTAATGCAAGATGATCGCGAGCTACACTACCCTTATTCTCCAGTTCCATGCTGCCATATCGATTGGCCAGTTGGATATACCAAGGCCGCTGGTGATTTTCCCCGGAGCCAGGAGCTACAGAAAAACCATTAGGTCCTTCGTCTTGAGGCTGGGATGGGTCCCTTGGCTTTCCCCGGCTGGTCCCCGATGCTGAACCCCGGCTTCTCATCCCCTCCGTAGACTGGTAGTCTGGGCGTGTTGAATTTGAGTTAATAGGCGTGTTCTCGCTGGCTGCACCTTCTTCGTTCAGTCTGGATTGGCTTTGCTGCGCGTGTGTAGAATGCGAAGATGACGATCGACGTGAGGGTTCTCTAGGCTTAGGTGCTGACATATTGGACGTCTCCATAACTAGCGGCGGCGTGTTTATTCAATAGTGGCAGACCTCGGCGACCTGGAATCCCTTGCCGGCGGTAGCCAAAATTAAGCTTTCGTTTTCTTTCTCTTTCTGTTGTGTTATACCTAATCCTCCTTTTTAATTGTTGAGTGAATACGGCAGAAAAAGATATCTGTATTCTTAATATCAGCCTTGAAAGAGCTATGCCGGTCTAGCCGAATCGGGCAGTATGCTGATCACATGTTCAATATGACCTATCCCCTTGTGGTTAGCGTATGCGCTAGTCCTGATTGGACCATGGCGTCATGATCCCGCAACGGCAGGCGGTGAAGGTCCTCATCGTCGTCCTTCCTAAGGTACTACTTTGCCATCAAATTATCAAGACACTTCAATAGACATCCTAATATGGCATCAGACGTGGCTAATATGAATCCTGAGTCAACGACCAAAGTTGACCTTTCCAAGAAATTATCCGAACTACGCAATACTCGCCGCAAGTCCAACGCGGCCCCTTCATCCTCATCCAAAGAGCCCGCACCGGTGACCCCTCCCCTCCCTTCGCCGCCAGACCTGTCATCCCATGAATATTCTCGTCCGATACGTCGAATCCTCTCGCACAAGGATCATGAATTGTTTGCTTCCTCGTCGACATATTCTCTCGTCCTTGCGTTCATATTCGGACTGTCGGATTCCGTCCGCGGGCGTGCGGTTACTGAGTTCAATGACAAGCCGGCCTCCCCTTCCATCTCGAATATTTTGTCTGTCGTGGAACGCATGAAGGCGCTGGTGGAACAACATCCGGCGCTAGATCAAGGTGGATCGAGATTCGGAAATCCTGCATTCCGAGATCTGTTTGATGATGTGACTGCGCAGAGTGCATCGTGGCACAAGGACATGCTGGGACTGCAGGATGATGCAGCGGTCGATGAGATCAAAACATACTTGATTCACTCCCTGGGGTCGCGGGATCGGTTGGATTATGGGTCTGGGCATGAATTGAACTTCATGATGTGGCTGCTGTGCCTTCGTCAGGTGGGACTCATCGCGCCGTCTGACTTCCCGGTCATTGTGTTCCGGGTTTATATCGATTATATGCACCTGATGCGACAGGTTCAGAGCACTTATTATCTCGAACCTGCGGGATCGCACGGTGTTTGGGGTCTCGATGACTACCATTTCCTTCCTTTCCTGTTTGGGGCTGCGCAGCTCGTGAGCCATCCGTACATCACGCCATTGGGTATCCATAATACGGCAGTACTGGATGAGGAGGGAGACAAGTATATCTATCTGGACCAAGTGCGGTGGGTTGACAGTGTGAAGACTGTGAAAGGGCTACGGTGGCACAGCCCCATGTTGGACGACATCTCTGGCGCTCGAAACTGGTTCAAGGTAGAAAGCGGGATGAAAAAAATGCTTGTCAAAGAAGTTCTTGGGAAACTGCCCATCATGCAACACTTCTTATTCGGCAGTCTTCTCCCTGCAGCTCCAGGCATGGGAGAGGGAGCTGACGAGTTGGAGGAGGCTCATGACCATGGACCTGAGTGCGGAGATGGTCACGCCCATCCCAACCACGCGCACGATAATTTTGGCGGTGATTGCTGTGGTATCAAAGTACCGAGTACCATCGCAGCCGGTGCAGAGATGCGAAGGCGCATGGGAGGAACAGGCTTACGCCCGATTCCATTCGATTAAGTCTACAATAATATGGTCCGTATGAATGATACCTTATGTTCATAATGCATCTAACGTAGACAGGAATTAAACGTGTTGCAATTTAGACCTATCTTGAACTGCATACATCTAGTCCTCCTTGACGACAGGGACCTGCTGAGTGGTACAATGAATGACACCCCCAGTAATAGGAATGGCATGCATATACACCTGTCGCACCTCACGGTCCGGCATAGCAGCCTGAATAACATCCCTCGCCTTCGAATCATAAGGCTCAACCCCAAACTTGGGAATGACAACACCCCCGTTGCAGAAATAAAAGTTGATGTAACTGCAAACCACCTCCTCATAATCGTCAGTCTTCGGCACCTCATCCCCATTAACCTCGTCAACGGGGATAATCTTCAACTTTCGCCCCTTCGCATCAGTCTCGTTCTTCAACGCAGTCAGAACCTCATGTGACACATCCAACCACTCCTGATCCGAATCCGGATGATGGCGCGACCACAGCACAACCCCAGGCCGAATAAATCTCACCTCCGCATCAAGATGCGCATCCGTGATATCCATATTCTTCCGTCCAGGACACCAAATGATTTTCTCCACGCCCAGCAACCTCTTCAACTCCTCCTCAATATCTGCCTTGCTCATCCCCGGATTCCTCGGCTCATCAACCATACAACTCTCCGAGACAATCAACGTTCCATCCCCATCAACCACAAACGCACCCCCCTCCGCCTTAATCCTCGGTACAACCCGTCTCACCGGCTTCGGCTCAACATCCCCTTCAATAACTCTCCTCGCAAACAACGTATTCTCCTCCAACTGCTCTGCATTCGGCGTCGGCCAATTCAACCCATAGTCATTCCCATTCGACACATCCCACGGCCTCTTCTCCCCCCACTCATTGAAATCGAAGCTGATCGCAAACCGCTCCCCTGGGAACCGCCCCGATGCATCGTGCACATACACGGGTCCCGTGTCCCGCACCCAGCAGTGGTTAATCGCAATCGGGATGATGCTGACGCGCTCCTGGAGGTTGGTCGGGACGATCTCGGCGACGTATTTCCGGGCGAGGGGGATGTCGTCGGGGCGCGTGTAAAGGCGGACGGGCTCGAAGTGAGCAATGGCGGCGGCGAGTCCGGTGATTTCGGCGCAACTAGGTTCGTAGTAGGGGGGTGGGACAGAGACTGGGGAGGGGAAGCCAAGGATGGTGGCTTCGTGGGGCTCAGATTCGGCAGGGAAGATGAAGTTTCCGTCTGTGATGGGTTCAGTCATGGTGGTGGTGTTGAGTTCCAGATGTAGTTGTAGTTGTAATGCTGTTGTGGATTGGTAATGGGGATCTTGTCTTTCTGTCTGTCTCGAGTCAGGTCAAGGACAATTGCACCGATATATATACATCTTCTCCGAGTCACCCTCAGGCAATTACTCCGGATGTTCCGTATTCGTTGGCCTGTGTCACTATTCAGCCAGCATCATTCTGAGGCTTATGGTTGTACATGAACCTAACCGGCTGCCTAGAAAACATGATATGGGTATCCAAACGTAGATGCTTTTAGCGAAACACCATACAACAACCGTGGCTATTCGGGCCTAACTAGGTTTATCCTGTTTCAGTATTACAAGCAGTATACCTATGTATAAACAACATTTCTTCAGCCTAGAAGGAATGTGTTGTCCTGCGTACCCCGGATTATGATGAAATCCATAGCACAGCGCACATCGATTGTAGTGCAAATAATGCAGTGTCATTGTAAATGGAATGTGAAAGCTAAACATATAGGATCTAAATATTTCCCTTTCTGGCCGTTTTCACTCCATTTTCCAGTTTGATTTGAGATTCAGCCGCACACATCAGCCTCCGCGGAATCATATCCTTGCCCCAGTAGTGGTTTATGAGAGAAATCACACGATTACTGTCCTTGTCCACCTTCCAATAGAGGCTCTCGCTCCGGCCCTTGTTCCGCATCCCGTTCCTCATCACCGTCACCGGCACCGTCATCGACACCGGCACCGGCACCACTCAAAAACATCATTGGTCCAGCAGTAACAGCAGTCAGCAACCCCAACGACCATGCCATAGCCGACCATCCAAATCGATCACTCAGAAACCCACCCACCATAGGCCCCAGCATAAGACCCGCAAAGCTCGCCATGACCTGTAAGCTGAATGCCTGTGCCACGGCACCCTTCTCACCAAAGATGCCTGGATTGTGGGCTTCCATGCTGTCGACGACTAGTTGGGTTTCGAAGAAGAGGGCAGGTTGGGCGAGGTCGGTTGCGAGGCCGGCGAGGGTTACTAGGGTTGGGAGGAGGATTTTATGGGGGAGAGTGTTGTTTTGGACAAATTGGAGGCTGAGGAGAATGGGGGTTGCAGTTGTGAAGCTGAGGATGGCCATTATGCGGACGCCGTAGCGGTCTGTCAGGTTTCCTGAAAGCATGTTAGTGTGTACTGGAATAGGGATAGGATGGGAACTTACCGAATACTGGGTCAAAGAGCGCAGGAATCGCGAGTAAGAGGAAGACAATTCCTCCTTCGAAAGGGCCCCATCCAAATGTTTTCTCCACGAAACTGATCAATGTCTATACCAATGTCAGTACGTAGTAAAACCCAAAGATAAAAGTATGACCTACCGCATCAAAAGAAGCCGTCACTATTCCCTCTACCACAAAAGCCCACAACGTGATCAACATCCGTGGTTGCTTTAATAGCGTCAAGATAGCAAAACCCCCCTTTCCTTCGGACTGAGATACAGCGTCCTCAATCTGTTCCCGGGGAAAAGACGCATAACCATTTCGAGACACCTCCGTAATAGCGTCATTTTCATGACCATCGTCAGGTGGATCAACCGGCTTGACCAAACGGTTCAAAGCTCGCTTCTCAATAACCACCACCCGCAAAACCAAATCGACAGCAATCATGGCAAATGCCAGAGCACACACGGCATAATATCCACCAGCATGATAAACCAACCCACCTAGCGGTGGTCCCGAGATGATACCGATCATACTAGCTGTTCCCAAGTATCCCAGTATCTCTCCCAGATGTTCCTTATCAACCACATCCACAACAAGTGCCAGTCCTGCTACATTAACCATAGCAGCAGCACAGCCTTGTAGAAGTCTTCCAACTATAAAACCTGTCATAGACCACGCGACTGTGAGGAATACCATGGATATAGTGAGGAGGAGCAAGCCGACGAGGAAGGGAAATTGGCGTGATCGAGAGACGTCGACGAAGTAGCCGAAGAGAGGGCTGGTGATGAAGGCTGTACCGGATTCGCAGATGAGTAGGATGCTTGTCCAGAAGACCTCTATTGAAAAAAAATAAATAAATAAGTGAGAGTACTAAGGATTGACGAGATTGTACTTACTCTCCTCATCCAGGACACCTGCGCGAGTCACGATGGCCGTGGGCATGATGGGAACAATCTGTAGGTCAGCGCTGTGTTTTTCCTATTTGTTAAGCAATACTTACCATGCCGTACATGAACATGTCCTAACGAGTTAGCTATATATTCTCAAGCACGTCAGAGAGATATATACCGTCAACATGGCCAGCGAAACCACAAATACAATAAAGCTCTGCGACGAGCGGAGCTGCCACTGCCATGGCTCATGCTTTTTGGACTGAAATGGAGTCATATTTAACGGCTAACAAGTTTAGAGAATAGTGAAGTATCTAATCAAACAACTTATATGGTAGACGTTGGTAGCATGAAGTTTCTTGAAGTTGGAGAAAATAGCCGTCATGTGATTATGTTTATATAGAAACACATTCTCCATTATCCACCATCTCTGTCCTACTAAAACGTGCCCGTCAGCCCAAATATTCATATTCCATTTCTAGTTCAGCCCAGCTGAGCACACATTGACGCCCTGTACAACATGAAGTTCTAATCTGGGACCGTCTCTTTACAGCTTACTATCCACTGACCTCCCGGCCAGCCAAATATCTACGCAAGACACAGGTCAGTCGTATTCCCAATGCCCAAAAGGAAAACCAAAGCGACGCTTCGATTCAGAAAAAAAAAGAGAAAATTCCTCACATACCCCGATAATCATTGACCATCACCGCCGGCGACGTCAACGGCTTACGATTCCCATTCCTCGCCTTATCCTGCACATTGCACAACTCCTCGAAGAGATAATAATCAGCCAACTCGATCAGTTCCTCCCCGTCATCACACATCCAACCCTGTCCATTAGACGCAGTCGGACACCGCGACTGACTCCCGTATGTTAAGTCGACGATCACGTCGCTATCTTCGAGGGTTGGATGTAGTTTCATTGGGTCGTTTTTCTCGTAGAGAGTGAATGTCCCTTGGCCGTGGGTTACAGCTAGAAGGGCGGCTTCGAGGAGTTGGAGGAGGTCTAGTGAAGTGTTTACTCGGCCGCAAAAATGGGTTTGGATGTGGAGGTAGAGGGCTTTTAAGAAGAAGGGCATTGTTTGCCTGTTAGGGTTGGATTTGGTGAGAGAGCCATGGAGACGTGGGGCTCATAGATGGGTGTGTGTGCAGAATAGAAAGATGGTTTGTATTTATACTCTAGAGCTGTCAATCTATCGCAGTATCAAAGAATGAATGAGTATTTCTGCTTCGTGATGGTATAACAATGGGCCGTTGTTCACTGCCGCTAGTTATGAAAGATGGGCGACGGACTACGTCTTGTTCATTGCCTTTGTTTGAGCAATACTTTGATATTTATATCTATATATATATTGCCAGGAATCTTACCCTTGTAGCAGGTCTATGCCATATCCAGCACAGCTTAAATAACTAAAAGCAAATGCAACTTCATCCTTGTCGTCAACTGACATTGGATTCGTAAGTTTTTTTCTTGACAAGAGCATTTAATCATAAGCCAAGAGCAAACCCTGAGTGAACGCCCAGGCATACCATTCAAATATTGTCCAATGCTCACTATCAATGACCGTCATCATTCACATAGAGAAAAGAAATTAGTGAGTAGGCTTAAGGGATCTGTACCATCTTTTTTCATTCAATCTATACAGCATATCTCAACGAAAAGGACAGATGTATTCATCTAGTAACATTCTCCAACGGAGTACCATTCTTCAGAAGAACCCCCTAAAAACTTAGTGAGACCTGGAAGTATAACCCGATCTGGTTAGCGCCACCCCAAACCAGGAAAATCACGTGTTCTCAACCGCGGAACGGCTCGTCTCGAGCAACTCTTCAAGCAAACTACCCCATACATACGAACGGACAAGAATCTAAATACGCCCAATCATCTCTTCTGTAATAATCACAGAGAGCCAGAAAAAAGCAAATCCCAAATCTTCTTGTCTTGTAAACCGCCCCCCCCACGTCCAGCGCAAACCCGATTTTCAGGCAAAAAACCCAAAATGCCCCCGGGGGACGAATACTCAACCGGCGGGGGCGGCAAACTCAAACTCAAAGGCAACAAAGTGAGCGACGGCCGGGTGGAGAAGAAGAAGACGAAAAAGGCGAAGAAGAAGGAGAAGGAGGCAGCTGGTGCTTCTTCCGGTGGTGAGGTTGTTCCGACAGTGGGGACTACGCCGGAGGATGGTGGCGAGAAGAGCAGAGAGGATGAGTATGGGTCGGAGACGGGGATGGGGACGGGGACTGTTGGTGTTGGGAAGACTGAGACGGAGAGGAAGTATGAGGAGATTCGGAGGAAGAGGGTATGTTTCTGTTTTAGTTCTGTTTAACGGGTGCTGATTGATGAATAGATGCAAGAACGACTGAGGCGCGATGGGTTCAAGACGCACAAGGAGCGGGTTGAAGAGTTAAACAAGTATCTCAGTGGATTGACTGAACACCATGATATGTATGTCTTGGATTGTCTAACACGCATTTATGGACTGGTAGCTGACGACATCTTAGGCCAAAAATCGGTCCCGGTTGAAGTCGATACGTTTTTTGCGCAATTTTGTTTGTTGCGGAGTTTCTTTGATTTGGTTTTGTGCAATCGTAAATGAATCCTTTTTAAGTTGCAAACTACAATCAGTCGCGAACTGAAATACGTCTCCGAGACATGACAACAGACGGCCAAGGGTTACGTCTACAGCAGATCATCCGGCTTCCCGGGATGGACGGTTACACGATCTTGACTAAAGCAGTACAACAGTAATGATGAGCGGATAGAGTATAGAATCACAATAGCCAGTTGAAATAAAGTATTGGTTCAAAATAGAACAGTATCACTCCAATATAATAACGCCATGCGTGTAATACCCCGGGCAATAAGTAGACGATAGACAAATAACGAGTAACCACCCCAACCCAAAATCATTGTAAACCATGTCGCTCCGAAACGAGACACCACCCTAGCGAAAGGGGGAGCTATCGCAAAAAAAAAAAAAGGTTGTAAATAACACCGCGCTAATTCAACGTCGGATAAAAATGGCAAGTAAATGCAATCGAAATGCGCCGAGATTGTTGTAGTAAGGTAGAAACCACCCCCATCATACACCCTTGATAACCTGTGTACGCTCGCTGTTCAACTTATCGGCATTGCGAGCGTGGGACTCCTTCTTGCAGTCTTCCAGACCGGAGCAGGCGTGGGCTTCGAGCATGCGATGCTTGGAGCAGAAGTGACCGCTGCAGAAGCTGCAGTCTCCGACGATGCGCTGGGCTTGTTCCTTACACTCCTTGAAGGAGCATCTGGGCTTGCGAGGAGCCATTGTTTGCGAGTTGGTTCCGGTGGCGAGAGGAAAGAGAGGGCGAAGTGGTGAGGTGGTCAGCGCCAGCTAGTGCGGAGGCGATAAGACGATCCGGTCCGGTTCGTGAGAGGCGGAAGATAAGGGATTCAAGCCCACCGGGAGGAAGAGGATTATTTGAAGAGTAGTTGTAGAGAGGGATGTAAGACGAGCCCTGATCAGGAGGGGACAGAAGAGGAGTCAAGGAATGAAGGAGGAGGATCAGGAGAGAGGATCAGGAGGACGGGTGCGGTGAGATAGATAGGGAGCCCCAACTCTATATACTCTGGCAACCCGATGATCGGAAGCAACGGGAAGGCAAAAGAAAGGAGGCGACAATGAAAGAAAAAAAAATCTGCAGAAAGAAACACAGGAATGGAAAGTCAATTGAACGTGGCAGTGAGAAGAAAAGAGAGAAAAGAAAGAAAAGAAAGAAAAGCAGCCACGGTTCGGATCCGACAGGGAAGATATATAGTGGTACGTAGTATGAAGCCGCTGAGTCACAGCGCCCATCTCCAATTTCCAATTCCCAACGTGGAGGCAACCCTGCTTATCTAAGGCGGACCATCGAAGCTTCGAGTCTTTGGGCAATTATTGGGGGCTTACAGGGAAGAAGCCTGGGGACCCAATTGACCGTGTTGTTAGCTTGTTTGCAGGAGAAGGATCCTTGAAACCAGGGCTTGTTTTGCTGGCGTTTGTACAGGGATGGAACTAATCACGTGATATAATACAACATACTACTCCATTCAGACATTGATTCATGTATTCATACTCTGTTTCTGGTAGCTACTCATCAGTAACATTTTTTGTAGCAAGCATTCTCTGTTGCTGTATACTACTAGCAAGTCTCCGAGATCCAACCACAACGCCAACTGTGCCACCACGTATCAGAAGCACATTGGTGCCAACTGATGTGACAAATTGCTGGTACTGACCAGGGTATTATTTGAGCTATCCCATTCCTTCTAAGGGCGCTCAGAGCACGTACTTGTACGAAATAATGTCGACGTTTAGGCTATTGTGCTAAGAATAGCACTATTCCCCTATAAGGTTAGTATATGCCTCAGGAATCACTAATAATTGGCAGAGACGAATAGCAATAATAACCAATAGCCGCGGTGCTAGGACGCGGAGAATACAAGGCAACTAACTTCTGCCTCATTCTGCAAATCATGCGCCGTCAACCCCTCACTTGGGCAGCAGTGATCATCCATCTCCATCTTCATCCTCATCTCTGTACATGTACTCTGCAGTAGCAGTATGGTCTACAGCTTACGGATGCATGCTCCGGCGTATATACGGAATCAGCTAGTTACGCCAAGTGATAATTAAACGGGTTAAATGAGATAGGCGCCGGGATATGATATCCATCCCTTAATTTCCCTTTCTCTTATTGATCTCCGTTGACCGTTTCACGATCGCTTCGACGTCCGTGCCTTCGGGGGTTTGTTCTTATTCGACCTGGTGTGTTCCCGCGGTGAAGGCGACTCCTCCGACAGTTGGCAGCGGTGGACAGCAAATCTACGGATAGACGTGGCAACTGGGCAGCTCAATAGCATCTGTCTGATGAAGATGGTTGCACACCGATAAGCGTCGGCAGCGTCGGACGCATTGCACTGACATGTTGGATTTCGACGGATCCTCCATTGAAACAGTTATCCATGTAACAATAATCCATTTCCTACGTGTCATGTCTTTTGGTATTAGGAGGAAAATGAAAACAGAAACGCCGAAATACACCAGACCGTGAGACATAGCAGCGGCATCAAAGTAGGAAACTCATAACAAGTGAAGATCATTGTTAAACGCCCATCTCCTTCTCATTACCCGCATCTGGGTCTAAGTAATCCTCCCGTTCTGCCGCCTCGTATTCGCCAATAAGGTCCATCACCACAGAGCGCGCTTCGTCAAACTCTCCCAGCCCATCAGAAAATGGACTCTCTTTCTTGTACTGCTCCAGGAAAGCGTTACGCTTTCGCAGTCGATCGTACTGCTGCACGATCCGCTTGAACAGTGTCGCCACCGAAGTGTGGTTCGCCAGCATCAGTCCACTGACTCGGTGGGTATTCTGCAAGTACGGTGACTTCTTCGTTAGTGCCACCTGGATGCTGGCAGGGCCCCATGGGATAAAAGACGCGAGCCGGCGCTCACGGATCCGCAGCAGCGACTTGTGTACGTCTGTCGGGTCCGCTTCGCCTTGGATGATGTTGAGAATGCTCATGTAGCAGCTGGATTTGCTGGGATTAATCGAGACCATCCGGTTCTTCGGCTGCAGGAGACGACGCATCACGTCCAGAACGGTCGTCTTGCGAATTGTCTTGGCCTGCTCGATGTTGTCTCCAGTAAACGGGGTGTATGATGTGATCAAGAAATGGCTGCGTGGTGTCGGAATAAGCGAGGCGAGGATTCCAGCCAGGTCATTGTGCATGTAGCCGGGATATCGGAGTGTGGTAGTAGAAGCCGACATGACAGTAGAAACCTGTAGTGGTCAGCAACACCTCAAACATGTGGAATGAGATAGAACACCCACCAACTGGTTTGTCTGATGGAAGGATGGTTCTTGTACGTGCAGTCTGTCTGCAACAATTCTCGATAGAGCGCCGTTATCCAGAACCACCTGAGCAAATCGTTTTAGCTTGATTGACAGACCAGAAGCAAAAGGAGCCTTACCACCGAGTCCGCATTCTGCGTTAGCCTTCGCATACTAAGAATACTGTTATACGGATTGACCACAACATCTGCAGCTTGCGTATCGGGAAACACAGAATAAGTTTGAATCAACTTCTTGGGAAATCGATCGTTCATCCGCTCCAAGATGTAACTTCCCATACCCGATCCTGTGCCTCCAGCAATCGAATGCAGGAACATGAACCCCTGTTACCCGTATGTGAGCCTGCATCCATTGAATCTTCAAGTTCCTTGAGGCCCTCCTACCTCTAATGAATCGCTACCATCCGCTTCTCGATCGATCATGTCGAATACTTCTTCATGCACCGCCTCGCCTGCGGAGTATCCAGCTCCCCAGTTGTTCCCGGCTCCGATACCCTGTTGTCCGATGAAGAAGTTCTCGGGGTTGTATATGTTTCGGTAGGGACCGGTTTGGATAGCATTCAGCACCTGGTTCGTTTTAGCCTGGTATCTTTTGCTGCAGCGAAGGAGACCGTACTCTAGGTTCTAAGTCGAGAAGAATCGCACGGGGGATATATCTGGTATCATCACTCTGGCATTTCCTGGTCAGCAATTGTCGAAGTATTTAATTGCACAGCAGTTGGAGGTACCTGATAGAAGAAGACATCCTTGCGATCATTTCCCTCCGTTGCGAATTCCTCTAGGTTCCCATCCTGACTGATTCCATGCTCCAAGCAGAGTTGCTGCCAAAAGTTACTCCCAACTGTATATGAAATGATTAGCAAAATGTATGCGATGCGTGATCATCGTGCGATATCGTGGTGATGGCATACCGTTGTTGCCGCATTGGCCGGCTTGGATCGTGATGATTTCTCTAGACCGACGTTAGCAGGAATGAAACCTCAGTCACGGGTAGCATGGGATCGAGGAGCTCAGTGAATCCGTGTAATAAAATTAAAGACATACCTAGGCATATTGACCACTCCCCAGCAAAGCAGTCGAGGTTAGTTAGCGACGCGTGGATCGCGTTTCTGCGGGGGAACTTTTTGGGGATAGGTGCCTGAGGCGTCAATTCCTTATACCAACGGCAAGTCTTGTTTTGAATTGCAACACAAGGTTCAGCGAGGATGAATCATTGTAGTATAATATTGCTAAATGCTATATGTACATATGTGGCTTTTGTTAACATCCACCATAGACTAGAATCCCGCTTTACAAGCCGTCATCAGTACCCCAGCCCCAGCCACTACACCATCCACAATCCTCACACGATTCCCTTGCTGTTTGCCATAAGCCTTAACACAGCCCTCGCGCACAGCTTCCTCCATACCAGCCATACCGGCGCATCCCATGCAAATCGCACTAACAGGTGTCGAAGTACCCTGAAGAAGTCGCTCCGTTGCATCGCTGATCCTCCGTCTCACCTCTTCTGGCGGGGTGGTATGAAGCTCAACAGCGGTAAGACCAGTAGTGGCCACGCCGGCAAATCGCATAGTCGAGGCCTTCATGTTGCTGCCGGAGCTGCCGAGCATGTCTTTGACTGCATAGCCGAGTTCAGCTTCCCAGGTGCTGCCCGTCGATACGATTCCGAATGTATCTGGGGCCTGGGATTTGTGGAGACCTGGCTCTCCTGTCATCTGGAATGAGCTTATCAAAGACAAAGAGGTGACGATGCTGGCTTCGAAGATCCCCGTGACGTATTTTCTTGGGCCCGAGGGGTATCTTTCTTCATGTTCCTGGATAGCCTCTTTCAGTATGCCCACCAGCGGGTGGGCTGAGTAGCAAGCCACTAGGAAGCCGTCATATTCAGATATGAGAGGCTCGACAAATGGCCTGCAATGTAAAGCTGAAGCAATTGAATCTTCCCCGGAGTTGATGCTGGTGATGCCGTGTATGGTGCGTCCGTCGAGAGTCACGGACTCTGTCGACGGTGCTGTGAAGTAATCAAAATGGATATCTGAATATCGGAGACTTTCTAGGATAGGCTTCAAGGCTTCTGTCATAGAAGTCGAAGTGTTGGGGTTGATCACCAGGATCGAGAATTGGGGCTGGTTTGCCATGATGGAGGGGTTTTGTGTTTGCCGCTTTAATGAAGCTGCTCGATGTATTTATTTTCATCCCGCCGCCGACACCACTGCTCGATATGTGGGCATAATGATGTTTGTTTCGTATTTAATAAGCATTATGTTATTTTGTTATAGCTGTTGACCTTTTTTCTAGTGCTATTTTGTTGACATGAGAAGGGTTCAGAGTGTCGCCTAAC
Source organism: Aspergillus pseudoglaucus (assembly GCA_039880875.1). Classification (NCBI taxonomy): domain Eukaryota; kingdom Fungi; phylum Ascomycota; class Eurotiomycetes; order Eurotiales; family Aspergillaceae; genus Aspergillus; species Aspergillus pseudoglaucus. The sequence continues at coordinate 117,415 of JBDODC010000019.1, forward strand.
ATGTATTGGTATCTCATTTGCATTTCTCCTGTGCCTTTAAACAGTGAAAAGTACACCTCCGTAGACGTCCTGAAAGACTTTGGGGAGCAAATATATCAATTCTTTAATTAGGCGGGTGTTTCTATTGCCGACTACTACTCCGGAATACCTCCATGACAACATATCTGCCCCGCTATTGTTCAAATCCCAACTACTTAACACCAACCTTGAACGCTCTCAGGTTTAATTCTCTTCGTATTGTCAAGTAATTGACCTAGAAAAGGGAAAGAAAATGCCGTTAATCGCCCAGAATCCCGTTCCCAGGGCGATCCTGGGATTGATGACGTTTGGTCCGGAGGGAACCGAGTCCAAGGGTGCCCGCCTGTCGTCCCTCGACAAGTGTCTCGACTATTTCCAACAGCAAGGTTTCAATGAAGTCGACACCGCTCGGATATACGTAGCAGGCGAGCAAGAGGCCTACACGGCCCAGTCCAAATGGAAAGAACGCGGTTTGACGCTGGCCACCAAGTGGTATCCGAAGACACCCGGGGACCACAAGGCGAACATTCTCCGAGAGAACGTGGAGATCTCCCTGAAGGAGCTACAGACCGATCAGGTGGATATTTTCTACCTGCATGCCCCCGATCGGTCTGTGCCCTTTAAGGAAACCCTGGAGGAGGTCAACAAGTTGCACAAGGAGGGGAAGTTTGTGCAACTGGGACTGAGCAACTTCACCGCATTCGAGGTCGCTGAGATCGTGACCATTTGCAATGAGAGGGGTTGGGTGCGTCCGACCGTCTACCAGGCGATGTACAATGCCATAAGTGAGTTCGGCCCCAACTCTTGAGTTGAACGGGCAAAACGACACCTGCATGCATTAGACCCACGCTAACCAAAGGCACATCAATCCATAGCTCGCTCTATCGAAACCGAACTCGTGCATTCTTGCAGACGTTACGGGATTGACATTGTCATTTACAACCCTCTTGCTGGCGGTTTGCTGTCTGGTAAATACAAAACCAAGGATGTGCCCACGGAAGGACGGTACAGTGATCAGTCCGCCACGGGCGCAGTGTACCGGACACGCTACTTCAAAGATGCGACCTTTGATGCGCTTCGAATCATCGAGCCTGCCGTGGAGAAGCATGGATTGACTATGGCCGAGACTGCTCTGCGCTGGGTCCATCATCACTCGCTGCTAAAGATGGATGGCAACGGTCGCGACGGCGTTATCATTGGCGTGAGTAGCTTCGAACAGTTGGAAAGCAACCTTCGAGACATTCAGAAGGGTCCGTTGCCCGAGGAGGTAGTCGAAGCCTTGGATAAGGCGTGGTTGGTTGCGAAACCAACCGCCCCTAACTATTGGCATCTTGAGCTGAAGTACACCTACGACACATTTGATGCAAGATCCTGAGCTGGAAATTGGCGATCGCAGAACTAGAACTATTCTCAACTGTGCGCGTAGACCCATTGTCAGTCTGCAATAGAATGTGGAAACACACCACAACAATTAAACCGGTTTTTTGCCTTTCATTTCAAACACATTTCTTACGCTCGTGCGGAGTAACGCAGGAGATCGCACATTCTTAACTTTTAGTACCTTGCCTGCAGAATACATCTCATTATTGTACGCCGCAGAAACTAGAAAAACAATGAACCGGAAAACCTTGATCAACAACTTTAGATCTCTGCTCGGACCAGGTGAAACAAACAAAAAAAAAAAACTTCAATAATACGGTCTAACGGAAGAAGCAACCGGGCAGAGCACAAAAAAGAAGCTTGTGAATAATGGACAGGCAGCTATTGACCGGTATGATAGGACGACTTACTCGGGACATTCTCCATATAGAGTTCCCCCCGTGGAGATTAAAATAGGACTTTTCAGCGACAGACTCTCTGGTTTAACCCTATTATCACCAATAGCGGAGCCGATCCCATCTCCCGGAAACTAGGTTTGCTCCGAAGGGCTTTGCACAGTGGAATCAAAAACAATGGTTTTGAGCTTCGGTGACCATCCAGCGCTGCGGTTGGCTCGGTTCCAGGGCAATGGCTCCATAATGCAGGAACCATGCCCGAATCAATCGCCGTCTGGTACCATAGATTTGTCGATACCAATTACGGGAGCACATGTCGTTTGGTCGTGCAGCAAACTTTCTCCGTACCCCCTGGGCCGATCCATCTTTTGCAGAAATGTAACAGACTGTTGGGCCTCTTTCTCTTTTCTTTCTTCAAACATCAGCATCAAGAAGAAGGGAAGAGAGATAAAAGTGCCGGCGAAGAGAAGGAGAATCGCTCATTGTTCTATCACAAGTCTTCTTTTCGCTGTGTGCTAACCTTCTTTCCAACTCGCCACCCCTGCTTCAATCATGGGCGAGGACTCGATTTTGCCGATAAGCGAGGACAAGGAGTTGAAGGCAATGCCTTCTCGCCTGACGCCGCCGCCCTCCTCTCTCACAGTCAACAGTGGGAACACAGTCACCGTTAGGGACGTTCATTTTGCCTTCAGCAATGAGACATTACGAGATGATTACCATGCCGACAACAGGGCATCCTGGTACCAGCCAGAGGTGACCTATGAAGCCCGTGTCCAGTCGGGGCAGTTCAACCACAGAATCAGAGACCCAGGATGGAGACGAATGATTCAGAATTTCACGCCTTCGTATGTCACCCTGTCATTCACCAAGATCCATAATGAAAACTAACGAGCCGTGATGTGAATAGGTGGTTCTCCGTGATCATGGGAACTGGCATCGTTTCAACACTCCTCAACGTCCTCCCTTACAATGGCCACTGGCTACGATGGATTTCGATTGTGATCTTTGCCCTTAACGTCTTCCTTTTCATAGCCGGTTGCATACTCAGTATAATCCGATACATCATGTACCCCAAAACGATCAAGGCCGTCATCTTTCATCCGGTGCAAGCGATGTTCCTTGGCGCATTCCCGATGGGTCTCTCTACAATCATCAACATGTTTTGTCTCGTGTGTGTACCGGCTTGGGGGACATGGGCTGCAGAGTTTGCACTGGCGTTGTGGTCACTTGATGCTGCCATTTCGGTTTTGTGCGCTTTGTCATTGCCATTTTCGCTGTGCGTTCCCGGAACACACTGTCTCAGGAAGGCTTGAGCTAACAGTGGTATAGCATGTTATCCAACAAGGATACACATCTTTCGACAATGACAGCCGTTTGGCTTATGCCGATTGTCACTTGCGTCGTTGCTTCTGGAACTGGCGGCATTGTCGCCCAAGTTCTTCCAGACCCGGACCAAGCTTTCGGGGTGATCATCGCAAGCTATATCTTATGGGGAATCGGAGTTCCCCTGTCATTAATGGTGTTTGTCATCTACTTCCAGCGACTCACGATCCACAAGCTACCACCGAAGGAGACTATTGTGAGCGTCTTCTTGCCAATGGGTCCTCTGGGATCTGGAGCTTTCTCGTAAGACTTGTGCCTGTCAACAACCTTACAAGAACTGTATGGCTGACTAGCTTCTGCGTCTAGGGTCTTGAAACTTGGACTTACTGCAAAAGAAACATTCGCCAAGTCTAATTTCCTATTTGACAAGTCCATCATTCCCACTGTGTATGCAATGGGATTCATGACGGCGCTTGTCTTCTGGGCATTCGGGCTGGTATGGCTCTTCTTTGCATCCGCATCGATTCTGCGATGCAAGAAGTTCCCCTTCAACATTGGTTGGTGGGGTTTCACTTTCCCGCTGGGAGCATATGCCCTGGCTACTTGCCAGATCGGTCTGGAGATGGATTCTTCATTTTTCAAGGTCGTTGGAACGGTATGTCAATAAACAAGTGAACCTCCACAATAACCCCTTGGCTAACTGGAACATCTAGATACTCTCGCTGTGTGTCGTCATTCTTTGGATGCTTGTCTCGGTGGGGACACTGAGAGGAACAGTCTCCGGAAAACTTCTTGTCGACCCTGCTCTGGCAGAGATGAGGGATAAACAAGAAAGGAAGAGGCTTTCAGCGTATTTGGGATAAAAAAGATTGTGTGTATTTGTTTTTACTTTCTATGAGATACGATCTGGATTTTGATATGGCGTTGGCACTTAGTACCGTTCAGGATTGACTTGTATAATATAATAGATCAAAATTGTCTTCATCTTGATAGTTGTCGACAGCATTGCTACCGCACAATGGCTGCAGAGCGACCCGCTATGACGGATCCCTACAACTTTATTGGCTGTAATCCGGATAAGCTCTTTTGGGCTAGTGCAGATCGGGAATAGTTCCTGGGAACGGCAGGGAATAAACAGTGGGGTTGAGTAGCACAGGGGTAGCATTCAGGTACGGTGCTACTCTGTACATACAGTTGTACTTGATTTGCGCAGATATATACCAGATATTTAATCTAATGGTATTGAGATATTAATATAGTAAGCGCATTTTCTGCTAAGTACACTGACGATCTATCATAGCAAAGCAGTTAGCGCTTCTCGTAACGCCAAAGAGGCTGGAGACTGACACCGCCCTACAGGGTTACATACTAGGCTCTCAGGCAAATCCAACATGCCCAGAAGGCGAGAACCCAATGCTACATAACAGGAATGGGTTTTGTGCACAAATTTGCAGGTGTTAGTCATGCCAACCCGGGGATTGCGTGGACTTCTCCATCTCGGGCCAGGTGTCTTCTTGCCGCATTGGGCAAATTAACGGAGAACTAAGCTCGTATTCGGAAAGCGGTCACACCTGTCTCACGTGCAGAGCGGGTCGCCTCTAGCTGAAAGTAGACTAGCGCGGCGGTGCCTCAGTCTTTCCCGCGTATGTTCTTTTTTCTGGAGTTCTTCGACGGCGTCGCTCTCCGGACCCTGACGGCCTTCCTGCCATTGCCTTTTCTTATTTCATTTTTTGATAGCCCAACTCATTATTTACCACTTACTATTCTTTCTACTTCTTCTCTATTCTATCTGCTAGATCCCTGCTCTAAGGGTGCCTTGTTGCGGCTGGACCGTGTATTCTCGTCCTGTTGCTGGCTACTGCTATTCTTGGCAGACGTGGCCGCAGCAGCATCACAGCCTTTCTCTCGCTCTTTTTCTTACAATAAATATTACTACTTGCATTTCCCCAGGCATTCGCAATTTAATTTCTATCGAAGCAAAACCGAAAAATTTTCGCTATTTTCGAGCGTCGCCTCTTTCTATGTTCAAGTACCGCTACATGGATGCTACTTCGCCTTCTCCACATTCCACCCTTTCCCGATAACAACTCGCCTCCAACAATAACCACCACTTATCTAACACTCCATTGAGGATTTATTGGGCTTTCTTAAGGTTCATATCCTTCTATATTTTTATATTTAAGAAAGAAAAAGGGGGATTAACTGAAGATGGATTCAGATCGCTCACATCTGCTGGGGTCAGGGGACAACGCAGGTCCCGCGCACGACCACGATTCTGACGACGAAATGGCTACCAGTCGCCCACCCTCTTACCGCCCTGTCGACGGTCATTCGCATCAACCATTACTGAAGGAGGAGCGCCACGGACGATTATCCAATTCCAGTGGCCATGGCGACGTCGAAGGCAGGCCTATGCTGCACCATGCGTCCATTCGAACCGAAAGTCCTGGTCATGAAGCGGACATGGCTACTCGTCGGAAATACATTATCGCAGCGATATTCTTGGTCTTGAGTTTGGTTAGCTTCGTCGCGCAGACTGAGGCAGCGGTTTATATTCAGCATGATTTGAAATATGACAAGCCATACCTTATGCTGTAAGTTGGCGAGAATTTATGTTACTGGGGGAAAGTTTATATGCTTACTGGGAATAGTTACCTTACGCATGGCTCTTGGATTGTCATCTGGCCAATTCAGCTCGTCATTCTTCGATTCCAAAACCGGAAGCTCTCGTGGGATGCGTTCTGGCGACGTCATATGTACCAGATCCGGACCACTGCGAGGATGGCCGAATTTCAAGAACTACACCCTAATCCGCATTACAACCGATCCCTCATCCCATATTTACTCAGAACAACGGCATTCGTCACCACTGCTCTTACTATTGCGGGCGGCTCATGGTACGTCGCAGTCAACTTGACCACGGCAAGCGATTTGACGGCAATTTACAACTGCTCTGCCTTTTTCGCATATGCCTTTTCTATCCCTATTTTGAAAGATAAACTGCGGTGGGACAAGGTTCTTTCGGTTGGAGTTGCGATTATTGGTGTCCTTATCGTTGCGTATGGCCCGGACGAACATGAGGCGAAGGATACACCGGATGGCACAGTTGGACAAGCGAAGGATGAGGCTCAGCATCGACTGTTAGGCAATATTCTAATTGGCGTCGGAAGCGTGCTGTATGGTCTGTACGAAGTGCTATATAAGCGATATGCGTGTCCCCCAGAGGGCACCAGTCCGGTGCGCAGCATGATCTTTGCCAACACCTTTGCTAGTTTGTTTGCAAGCTTCACTGTGTTCATTCTGTGGATTCCCTTGCCTATTCTGCACGTCTTGGGTTGGGAGAGGTTCGAATGGCCAACGGGCGAGGTTGGCTGGATGGTGATGATTTCTATTATTTCCAATGCTAGTAAGTCCACCTTTTCTCTTATGAAATTCGCGACGCTAACGGTATGACAGCATTTTCCGGTTCTTTCTTGGTTCTCATTTCCCTCACATCGCCCGTGCTTTCTTCCGTCGCGGCTCTTCTCACTATCTTCCTTGTCGCAATTGTCGACTGGATGCGCACCGGAGAGCCTCTCTCCCTCGCTTCAATCATTGGCGGTGTTTTGATTATCGTTGCATTCTTCCTTCTCAGCTGGAGCTCATTCCGGGAGATGAGAGAGGAACAGAAGAAGAAATCCATTGAGGATGAGATGGATTCTGATAATGACGACTAGAGGTGATAGAAGGGAGTACAGACTCGACATAGACGATTTCGTGTTTCGTTTCCTTTCTTTTTCTCTCATTTTTGCCTTGTCCTTTTGTGCTTTGAGTTATAGCAGGGCGCAAGGCGCGGACACATTTTTGGGCTCTTTTCACCTTCGATTGTTTTTGCGTTGTATGGATCATTATCAACCTGCCATACTATAAGGTGTTGACTTTTTCCCCCTCATACTTACGTGCTTCCATATTCTTCGTGTATATTTGGTTTGCTTACTTTTCTTTTAACTGCTTTGGAAACTTATATGTTGCTGGATTTATAGAGCTTTTGCTGTCTTGTTCACTGCTTTCGTTAGCAGAAGACATCATGTGATAATACAAGATACCCGACGTCGGGATTCCAAAATATACAACAACCAGTAACCGGTTAGAAATGTCCGTAAGAATTGGAACAAGAGCAGCCCTCTTAGCTATTATTGACTATTCACGTTTACATACAACTATACGTCTGCCATCATATTATCCACAAGCAGAAGAGAGAGAGAGAGAGAGAGAGAGAGAGAGAGAGAAAAGCTACAAACAAAATTCAGCAGTACTATGTCTTTCTGACAAAAGACACCTCATATTACAAGCCCGGATTGTAATCCCGAAGACCTCTACACCTACAGAGCCCACCGATGGATGTGGAACGAATCACGGCAGCTACAAAGAAGATACGTCTCATTCAACCTAAATGCACTGATCCAAATCGCCGAGGGGGCTGCCGGAGATGATGCAGTTTGCGCCAACGTCACTAAGTTACCGGAGAGGAGCTCTAATAAGATGTTATCGGTTAGCATGAGAGATGGGAAGGAGGTCGTTGTTAAGATTTCGACTCCGAATGCGGGGATGGGGGAATATGGGACTGCATTGGTGGTGACGATGCGATATGTGAGTTCCAGGGGGTATTGGATCAGAATACTAACCAATGTCTGTCTTCGAAGGCAAGAGAGAAACTTGATCATCCTGTTCCCAGAGTCCTTGCTTATTGTTCCCGGGTTGACCGGAGTACATTGGGCGTGTAGTATATTGTTATGGAGAAGGTGAGAGGGGTTGAACTTAAACGTGTATGGGAGGGTCTTAATCAAGGATAGGAATAAATTGTCTGTTGTGAGGCAAAATGCTTCTATAACTTCTAAGCTTGCTCGGACGATGTTTCCATTTTCTGGTGCATTATACCTGCGTGAAGATGTTGAAGAGGATGAGAGCATCGGTGTTGATGTCAATCGGAGATGTGAAGTTGATGTCCATAGGGATCCTTTTAAATGACCCAATCCCTCTAACTGAACAGAAACCTGCCTGACGACAACCAGGGACAAGCCCAACCGACACAATAAATGCCCTAGCCCAACGCGAACTAGCCTGCCTACACAAATTCCAAGCATTCCCCCAAGATACCCAATAAGACATCTACAATGGCCCTGGCGGGCTATCGTTTAACAAAAGAAGTAAAGCTATCCGTCCTCCAGGACTTCTTAAAGACTTACCAATACATCCTCCCAAAGGGTCCCGACAATGTGATTAACGCAGGCATACTCTGGCATAATAACTTACACATAGATAACATCTTCGTCGATCAAGCCAATCCCACCGAAATACCGGGTATCATCGATTGGCAGGTCGTCAATACCTCCCCGATGTTTCTGACCGCGCGTCATCCATCGTTTATAGAGTATGATGAAGCAAGGCTGGAGCGGTTTTTTACGCCCAGACATCCAGAGGATATCGATGAGATTAATGCTCAAGATAGAAAAGCCGCATGGGAGAGGTATATCTACCGCAGATGTTGTGGTTTTACTATGAGTTACATATCTATAAACAAGCATCGGAGTTGCTCCATGCATTCAAATATAGGAAGCTCACTTTTCAAGCTCAGATATTCAACTTAACCAGGTCGATATTCGATGACTAAAAACCGCAAGTCCAGAGACTTCTTGCTACTATTGTGAGAGATAACATCTGGAAACAGTTTGTTGAGGAAGATGAGCACGGCAACCCTTGTATGATGTCCTTTGAAATGCATACAGTATGACCTAGACAGACAACGCGAGGAATACGCTAAATGGGAGAGAGACATTGAGAGAAAATATCGAGTACTTGAGGAAATAGGTATGTGTATACAGGTTGGAATGGAGCCGTGCGGCCTGGGAATTATGCAGGTGTTTCCTGGAGACTTGCTGTTGCTAAAGAAAAGTTTTTTTTTTTTTTTTTTGAGTGGGAGTCAGAGTCGAAGACGGGGAAGGAGAGGATTTTGTAGTAGGCGTGGCCTTTTGATGATAAGGAGTGATTGAAAACTGTCAGAGGGAATATAAAGTTACCAAATGGATTGACCTGCTACTGCCTTTGGCATCGGAATTGACAACGAACACTATTGATGACGCATCTATACTGCTGCCTTTGACTTGAATTCTTATCGCTGCCCCATTCAAGATTTTTTCTCACGCTGAAAAGTAGGGTTAAATGCTTGAGCACCTCAGACATGAGCAGTATGAGCTAAAATCAAGCAAAATGGACGTCGAACAATCAATTGCGAAGATTAACAAAGTCGACGATGCCCCAAGACTATTAGATCCGCCAAGGACACACAGATCTAACAGCGAACAACATAAAAGCCCAAAGAGCATTACCCATCCTGGATGCACTGGTGAACGTCTCGTAGTACCAGACTGCGGGGAGTCTCTAGTCATCGGCATTCACGCTGACGAGCAGAATGCGATCCTGGCTATGACAAGTAAAAATGCCGTGTTGCTATTGCTGTTGTACCAGTACTAGTGAATAACTTTGCTAAAATGTTCTATACGAAACTAGCTACACCATTGACAAGAAACAAAAGCAAGGAATATAATCCTTAGAGCCTTATGTGACATCAACCAGGTCAAACGCTTGCTAAAGAAAGAAAGAATCAAGGGACCTAAGGCAACGTAGATAGACATATCGACAGGAAGGCGAATAAGTAAAGAAAATAGGAGACACAAAGTAAGAAAACGAAATTATCTGGGACCGAGCTTCTCCAGAGCCCGAGCACCCTGCTCCTCCCATTCTGCCTTGGTCACCCACATATCCTCCTTGTCGGCGATCAGGTTGGCCAAAACAGCACCACCCAAAAAGACCATGTGTCTCCGTCGAGGAGGGTCTTCGATGCGGACCTTGAATTTCTGTTGTCTTCATCAGTTTCTGTCTTGATCGAATTTTGAGCGAAGTACATACGTTCAATCTCTCCGGGTCCCCTTGCAGTACCCGCGTAAGCCACAACTGCTTAACTTCCTTCTCCAACCGCGATGGCAGACCGGGGTACATGCTGCTACCACCACTGAGCACAACTGCCCTGTACAGACTGGAACGCACATCCACATCAGCACCCTGGATGGTGTTGAAGAGCATTTCTGCAATTCCGGGTTGATCGACGTCGACCAGGTGAGGCTGGAAGAGACATTCTGGGGCCTCGAAACGCTCGCTTCCTACCCGAATGACTCGACCGTCGGGAAGGGTGTACGACTCAACCAGGACGGTGGTATCTTCGGAGAGTTGCTTGTCCAGCTCCAGGTCGTAAGAAACATAGCAAAGCTTCTCCTTGATCTGGCGCACTGTCTCGAAATCTGCAGTACGGTTCAGGGCGTATCCACGGCGGAGAAGGAGAGCGATCAGGTTCCGGGTAACGTCGCGACCAGCAACGTCCAAACGGCGGATATGGTGGTTCAAGACTGTGGATTCGTAAACGGGGATAATGTGGGTGACACCATCACCGGAATCAACGACCACACCACTGCTAAGACCTGTAGAAACTTAGTTTCTTCCTCCCAGGCACGAAGTGAGCAGGACGGCCTACCTTGAGCGTACAGTGCCAGCACCGCTTGAATCGCCACATAAACACCCCCAAAATTGTATCCCTCCAGCATGGTCTCGGCCATCCGTTCTCGGTTCTTCAAGGGGTTCATAGGAGGTTCGGTGAGGAGGATCTTGCGACCCGTGGGATCGATGTTCATCTTATCGTAGAAGGTGTAGTTCCATAGGTGTTGCATGTCATCCCATTTCTTGACGATACCATTTTCCATCTATTGGATTCCGCATAACAATCCGCGATGCGACAAGATTAACACAACTGACTAGAAACCGCTGGGGGAAGCAAGCGGGGTAGGGCAAACGAGACGCAACAGATGCGCAAGGGACCAAGACGTACAGGATAGCTGATTTGAAGCATGGATCTGGCGGCGGCAGCTTCATCTCCGCACATAATATCTTTGACGACGATGTCGCCAGCCTGTTCCTCCGTCCGGAGTATGGGCCGCCCCACTATCGAGGGGAACTGATGCTCTGGGAAGTTCTATAGGAGACAAAGTCAGAATTAAATACCGAGTCCAAGAGCGATTGGACGTACCTGTGCAGCATATCCGACCTTGAGGAAACCAGTTCCTCCGTCGAGGACTAGGGAGCTAGTTAGCTATGCTCGGGGATGTGATGCGGTGACGGAGAGGTAGAGGAGCTCACCAATGGGCATTTCCGCCATGATTGCGTGTCGTTCAGAGACTATTTAAATTCAAGAACGGTCGGATATAAGAGAACAGAAGGAAATGCAAAAGAAAAGGAGATGATTGGAAAATGACAGAAACCTGGGGAGGAAGAGAAGCAGGAGAGTCGAGGACACGGTCGATATGGGGAACTCCGGCGGTGGTCAGGTGCGGGTCTTGGCAGGAGTTTTAAATGGCTGTCAGTTCTGTCTCTCGTCGACAGCAATGACAACAACTTGCGGATGCCCCCTTGGTTAGGTTCAATTGCTTGGTACAAGCATAATGCTGGAGAAAATGCCATCTATTTACTATTATGTTGCTTACTGGTGAAAGCTAGAACCTCTACTACAGTATCCCCATACAACGCCAACATTTAACCAAAAGCGTAGTTAATGGCACTGTATACACTTACTTGCCAAGTGCACTTTGATAGTACAAGATCAAATAGCATAAATGCATACTGCACATATTATGCAAATGCAACCAGCTTGGACCAAGACGATATCAAAACCACCGGCATGGATCGGTGGCCTGAGGCTCCAACCGTTTCAATGGCCTGTACTCCGTGCAGCAGTTGCATTTCGGGAATGATGTAACCTATCATCAGTCAAGAGATCAATGGCTTAAATTTAATGGTCTGCAGAAAGCGGAAAGCAAGAATTGTCAATCTGTGGGCACGAGGATAGTGTTAGCACGCAGTGTATGGCATTGTCAGAATGAACAAACACATTAAACGAGTCCCCATTTCTACTCCGCATATGCTCTAAGGACAAGAATTGAACATTGCCCACGGCATCCAAAGGTATACGGAGCATAGGTTCAAGATAGTTAAAGCGCCTTTCGGTCGATATCGGGACAATTCGGTTATCAATCTTTATCTCGTCCATCAACGTCCTACCATTCCACCAAAACATCCCTCCCAAGTAGATCAGACAAAACCACCACAAAATGACCCGAATCGGCTGGGTAAGCCATCCACCCCTCTTCCGCACAGAGAAATGAACGAAAGCTAACAACCCCAGTACGGCCTCGGCTCCATGGGCCTAGCAATGGCCAGCAACCTCCAGCGCCATCTTGTCACTAAAAAAGCCCCCGGAATGATCTTTTCCAACCGCACAATGGCACGCGGCGACTCCCTGCAAGCACTAGGCGGCATCCCCGAGACCAGCTTCGAGAAAGTTGTCGGACAGTGCGGGATCATCTTCACCATGATCTCGAACGACGCCGTGCTGTCCAATCTTGTCTCCACCGCTGTTAACTCCGGGCAGTCCCTCCGCGACAAGATCTTCATTGACTGCTCCACTGTCCACCCGCAGACCGTGGGATTGACAGTCTCGAAGCTGAAGGAGAAGCAGGCGGCGTTTTTGTCGGCTCCGGTATTTGGGGGGAATCCGATTGCTGTGGATGGGAAGTTGGTTTTTGCGATTGGGGGGCCGAAGGATGCCGTTGGGGTGGTGAAGCCGTTGATTCAGGATGTTATGGGGAGGAGAGTTATTGAGTGTGGGGAGGATGCTACTAAGGCTTCGTTGTTAAAGATTGCAGGGTGAGTGTCTTATTTCTTGCTGTGTGCATATGATTGAAGGAAAGGGGGTTGCTAATGGAGTAGAAACATCATCACCGTCAACATGATGGAAGCAGTTGGTGAATCCCAAGTTTTCGCTGAACGCACCGGCCTCGGAACAGGTCCGATGGAGGAACTTATCGGGGAAGCTTTTGGTCCCGTTGCTGGTGGTTACTCTAAGAGGTATTGCTTTCCCAACCTTCCTCATCTCCATAGACACACAAATAACCAAGACAGACTGACAACCGGCGCCTACGCACCGCCTCTCGACTCCCATCCCGGTTTCGGCGTCTCCCTCTCCATCAAAGACGCAAACCACGCCTTGACCATGGCCAAGGATCACAACGTCGAACTCCCTGCTCTGCAACTTGCCCAGGAGAACATGGAAGCTGCGCGGAAGTACGGCGGCGAATGCCTTGATAGCAGCTCTATGTATGGCGTTTTGCGTCAAAAGGCTGGAATGGAGTTCTGGAATGAAAAGAGTAGAAAGGGAGGGTCTTAGATTAACTTTTATATAGAGATGTACAGAGAATTTCCTGTCTAAATACAGAAAAACAAATCCCCGGCTCAGTAATCAAATTATTATCCAAAACAAACAAAATGCCAGCCCTGCTCTATGCGCCAAATTATTCAAGATAGATGACGAGAATTACACTCCTAGTCAACCGGCCCACAAAGCGCCTGTTCAGAAACCATGTAAATATTGCCCCCCTTTTCCCTCCTGAACACACCCACCCAATATATATAAATCAGGAAAAAGGAGTAAGAAAAAGAGAAAAGATCACGGCGTCCGCCACGGAACTTTGATCTTAGTCGTCTCAACCATTTCCGGATACGCCTCCGCAAAAGCAGGCCCTAGAGACCAATTTTCCAGATTGCGGAAATGCCTCTCAAACACCGGGTTAACGAGCAGCTCATCGCATTCATTAGTCGACAGTAAACAGTCTGTAGCTTCGTAGGGCCAATTCACCGACAATGTTTCCGTGAACGGCACGAACCAGTTCTCGAACACATATTCCTGGTGTCTCATTACGAGACGGTCCCGCATCCGAGGCCACGGTAAGTAGTCTGTCCAAGGAGGGTGTGGTGTGAGAAGCTGCGAGGGTCGAGGTGTCAGCCATTCGGGCATTCGATCGTAGTTCTCTGCCGTTGGGTAGATCTGCCACCGCATCAGGAGAAACATCAGGTATAGGACAGCGACTTGCTCCGGGAGCGAGGCAATATTAGGGAACGTCCGTAGGATATCGGTAAAGACTTTCGAGACTGGATGCGAGTACATGCTCTTCTCTGGATTCAGGAGCGAAGACACGCTTGGGTATGGAGGCCCGACTAGATTCTGCTTCGGTACCCCCTGGGCCGCCTCATGCTGTCGAGTGTGGAGGAAATCCAGCAAGATAGCATCGAGAGTACAGGTAGGTGCGGAATTTCTGACCAATGTCAAGTTGGCAGGAGGAGGTTGATCAGTCACAACCGGTGGCGCGTAAATTGGAAGTTGATTCACTTGCGTAGCCTGTCTGAGATTATCCACCTTTGGGACTGTCTTCGAGGGGCCGACCAAGAAGTTAAACCCCAGTCGCTCATCGGTGCGAAAATCAAGTCCGTGCGTCAGATTATGTCGTTGGTAATCGAGAGCAACGCGAAACGAAGCGCTCCCGTCAACGCTGCTCCTGCGAGCACCGCCCAGCGTGGGCGCTGAGTGTGTTGGCGACGGTGTTCCTAAGCTTGCAAGCGATTCTGGATACGATTGATCCGCCGTTGCTGACTTCTGACTGCTGGGAGTGAATCGATTCTTGTCAAGGGGCGGCGATGGATTCGACGGAGGCGGGACGAGTTGGGTTTGAGCATTGGGAGCAGCTGTTGAGCCGTCTAAGACAATTAGTCAGGGTCAAGACGACTAATTCCAATAAAACTTTTTCTTTCAAGACAAGAATATTGAAAAAAAAAAAAATAGATAACAAGGGTCGCGCTCACTCAATGTAGGTTCCCGTTTCTGCAGCGGCTGGATAATATCCATCACCGCCTGTAACCTTTGCCTTAACTCTTTATTTTCTTCTTGTATTGCCTCATACCTCTTCACCGCAGCCTGCAAATCCACGATCGGCTTCTGCGACGACAAATCGCGCACCTGCTGCTCCAGAGCATCGATATGGATCTTGGTCCGTTCTCTAATGGCCCGCTGCGCCTGCCGGTCATTGGCACGCTTCTTCGCCAACTGATCGGGCGTGAGGTTCGCCACGCCACGAGAAGAGATGCTGTTTAGCTTGCGCTTGCGCCCAGCTTTCGATAAACCTTTTCTGCTGTCATCGTCTGCTTGGGAGGTCTCTGCTTCGGCGGACTCGAGTCGGGAGGGAGCTGGGGAGTCCTCGAGTTTCACGGATTCTGCGCGGGCTAGCGCTGGAGGCGCTCTTGATTGGTGTCGACTCGCATCATTGCTTAGAGGTTCGGTAATTATTGTGGATAATGAAGACTCGTTTTGGGTGGACGCTGGAGCCGCCTCTTTGTCCACAGGAGGTCCGGGGGAAGCCATGACCTCACTGTGCGCACAATCGATAAGAAACGGCCATCTAGTGAGACAGAAGGAGGAGAATAAATTGAAGGATATATCAGCACTTGACAATCTGGGAAATTAGAAAAAGAGAAAAAGGGACTTAGCCTATGTTGATGATGCAAAGAGCCAAATGGTTCCGTCCAGAGTATGCGATACGAGCTGGAACTCACCGAACCAACAGGAGTGGGACCCGTCGCAATGCAACACGATCTTAGATTTACTAGATGGCCATTAGAGATGTGTTCAATTTGTGCAAAAATCACAGAAAAAATGACCCCTTTTATATTCTTTTTTCCTTTTACATCCTCCAGGAAATGTGCATGTACAGAATGAAGAAGAGATGCCTGCTCGCCTGGAAAGTAACAAAATGATGCCAATCGCCAGCCCAAATATACAGAAAATAAATAATAGTAAAGAGAACATATACTAATAGACGACAAACAAAATGTTGAGTGTTTATGGATTATCGAATCATATGACCCATCTTTGCAATCTATACGAGTATTAGCCATTGTAGTCTCAAATTGAGAAAGGGTGCAATACAAACCTTTGTCTGGAGATAACCCTCGACCTCTGTGCTCTTGATGCCTGTCTTCCCACCGGTACTCCATGCCAAGGGAATCATTGCTACTCTCTCCTTGACCACCACCTCTCTGTTGGGACCCTCGACAGCCCGGACCTTGTCCGGGTTGTTCGTAAGCAGTCGGATTCCATGAGGGTTGGAGTCCTCACCCAGGCCCAGGTCGGCCAACATGGCAGTAGCTAATCCGTAGCTTCGTCCATCGGCAGGGTGACGTAGAAACAAGTTGGCTTCTACAGTGTCGGATCCCAGATCCTGTAGATTATAGGCTTTCAGTTTCTCCCCCAGACCGATTCCACGACCTTCTTGTCGTAGGTAAATGATAACGCCACCCGAAGCATTGGATGGCACGGACAAGCCTTGTTGCGTTGCAAGTTCGGATAGCGTCTCGATCGGAAGGGACATTAGACGTGCGGCCTCATCCAATTGCTCACCGCAGTCGCAGCGTGCCGACCAGGCTGTTTCGCCCGTGTAGCATTCCGAATGGATTCTCACTAAAGGCGCCTGGCTGAGGCTGCCCTGCAAAGCCGCTGGTGAAGTCGACGATGCTGACGATGGAGGCGGAGAAGATCCCGATTCCGATGAATCATCCGCAATGTCGGTCGCTGAATACTCTGCTGCTGTTGCGTGCTCGGGATCATACCAGCTACTTACACGGCCCGGATGCAGTCGGCCGACATATGCACCGCGGATCATCCGGTCCATTTCCGTCTCTCCTGGACGAACTTGATCCAAGCTTCGACTGCGAATGCTGTTCCCAAACACAATCGCCAGATGCTCTTTGTTGTCAATGTCATTATGGTATAGGTGGAGGAACATCTCGGTTCCGGTAGTGGTGGGGATCCGGGCGCGAACAATACACTCGACATTGGGCAGTCGGGGGAGAAGCTTCGGGTGCTTTGCGTGCATATGCATGCTCGTCAATCCGCTGCTGGGGAGTTGTTGGCTTTGCTGAAAGAGTTGCGACGAGTTCACTGTACCTCCAGGAGTCGCGGGTGGCGTAAAAGATGGCGAGAGCAAGGACGCAGGTACCCCAGGTGCCATCTCGATATGGTCATGTTCTGTGCTACTTGCAGGACTGGCTCGATCCTGGGGTAGGTCGGGTCTCTTACCGGCCGACTCCGCAGCGGGCAGGACGGGACCGAAGGAATCGGTGCCATTGACCGCTTCACTCGAAGAAGTAGATCGAAGCGATTGCGGAGAGAAAAAGCGAGAAACGTGAGAAGGTAGGCCGGCCATTGTGGGAAGAGGAAAGCGATGGGACAATGGGGGGAAAGATGGCGACTGATAGAAGATGGGAGAAGGGACGGGGCCAGATACATATACGGGAAGAGAGGGAAGCGCTTCAAGACGAGGACGAACGAACAATCCGGGAAGAACGCCAGACGACGCAGCCCATCATTCCGTAAAGGGGACGATCTGGAACTTCATCAAACTGCCGCCAGACGGTTTCTGGTTGGTGGTGATAGGCGTCGTGGATTCGTGGTGGTGGTAATTCCCAGATTCCAGTTTCCAGTGTCTGGGAGGAGGCAAAGTCCAGTGCTTAGTCACCGACAAGCGGCGGTTTCAAAGGTATTAGTCACACAGAAGGGGGGGATGATCGGCGAGACGGTTTATTTGCCGCGGTTGTCTATATGAAGATAACCGATCTCATGGCCGAAAAGAGCTGAAGATGAATACCAATAAAGTTGAAATTGATGGAGACGCGTGGTTAGTTAGAGCTTGACATCCCGCACGTCAGGCTGTCCCGTCCGCGTATCTCGGAGGTTTCATCAGTAGCATGGCAGTGGGGGGGACGTGGTGTAAAGAGATCTCCAGGGGATTTCTGTTTCATCAATTCACGTTACGAAAGAGATATATGAATATTATGGCCTAGTAAAAGAGGAGGGGGGGGGGGGGGGCGCGCAAGATGCGACGGAGAAGAGAAAAGCAAACAATTAGAGATGATATTCAATCCACAAGATAGAGTATTCCCAAGAGAACCGGTTGCGGTATGAGTTCTCTAGATCTACATTATCATCAGGTGTTCAGATCTTAAGATGTACTTGCATCCAGCGATTAAGCCGGAGAAAGAATAGGTAAGAAAAAGAAAAAAAAAAGCAGTTTGGCTCACAAAAAGGGTATCATGGCTTAATCCTCCTGCCAGCCCATGGCCTTTGTGGTTTCAAATTCGCCTCCAGAATGTCAAACAAAAAAGAAACGTGGGAAAGCGTGGGCTGGTATGGAGTAGAAGTAGGTCTATGCCGTAGGCGTCGTAATATCACTTTCCGGGAATCTCTAGGACAAAGCGTTTGTCCACTTCCATCTCCTTGTCATCTTCTTCACCTTCAAACTTGAGACGATAGGCATCTTTCCTCGATCCCGTGACTTCCGCGCGGTAAAACGTAGTCGTATCGGGATATCGGGCCAACACTTGCTTCCCTGGCGGAAACTGTGGTAGCGCCGATCCGATATGTGGGATTGGGATTAGAGAGGCTGCTGTTGTTTTGTAGACTGCGCCTTGTTCTCCATTCTCGTTCGGTTCGGGGTCCTGGACATCATACCTTTTTTTCTGCGGTCAAACAAAATATTCACCGGAGATAACAGTAAGGGTCAAGCTAACATACCGTTTTTTGTGTCCGTCACCAGCAATATTCTTGATGATGCATTGTATCCCTTCTCCTTCGACACCTTGCTTGTTCTTGTTATGCTTGAAAACAACTTCCGCGCCAATCACTAGGTGACCACTACGTTCCGCAATGGTGCCTTTGGTGCTTTCCGCCCCTTCTTCAATCTTAACAGCAACATTGTCTCGGACCTCACGATTATCGCGGGTCTGAGTACTGGATACGCTACCGCTACGTGGAACAGCGCCCTTGATGCGGCTGGCCTTGTCCGACACAGACGGACCGGTGGGCCCGGGAGATTCTGTAGATGACCCATCCAGTTCATTGCGCTTCTTGCGCGACTTGGAAAGAGATGCAGCTCTATTGAGCGGTGCCTCCGCTTCTGAGGCCTGGCGTAAGGCAGTTAGAAGTCCCAGATTTTTGACCACGTCACTGGGTTCGTCTAGCAGAATTGCTCTCTCTTCTTCACATAACTTGGCCATCTGTCGAAGGAGATTGTCCAGGTCGTTATGGTCAGTGAGAGTGGTCTCTGCGATTAATAGTTAACACATAGATCCATCTAAGCATCCCCAATCAAAATTAAATTTCTGAACAACGCCAAGGCAAAAGATATGCCCACATAAGCTACGATAGCCTCAAGGCATATGAATATATGACAATATATGAAAAAAAAAAAAAAAAACTTACTGCCTGTCTCTTTGCCCATCCTTTCATTGAGAGCCGCAATTTGTTCTGCCAGAGATCTCTGCTTATCATTCTTCTCTTTGGACTTTCTCAGATCCTGTAGAATCTTGTTCCACATGTCTGTCTCCTCATTCGCCGCCAGGCCATTATCCCGGGGCAACGGGGGCCCTCGAGGACGATTCCGCGACATGGCCTCTGCCGCTGACCGTCTCGACTTTTTGTCGTTCCCGGCGCTTGTGACGGGAATTGAAGGCTGCGGCTCTCTTTCGAGTTTCAGCACCTCCCACTCAAAAGCGGACACAATCCCCTGGCGAGCAGCGCTGCGTGTTCCGCGGGCTGCCCCCTGTCTCTGACTATGCGGACGGGGCTCCTTAACCTGAGGCTCTGATGCAGGGGCAACTTGCTTTTCAGAGCCAAACGCCTGTCCACCGTGTTGTTTGCGATGCTTTTGCCGCTGGTTCGGGCTCGAATTCTGAGTTTGATATTGATCAAGAGACCGCGTATTGTCTGGCAGCTGTTCTTGGGATGGCGGTTGATCCCCAGGCTGGCGGCTGCCCTGACCAATTACACTTCTTGCCGCCTTCTTGGCAATTTTAATCGCATTGTTATTGGGTATTAGGCGCTTTGTGGGCCAGGCGACGGTGTGATTGGGCGATGCCATGACAGTCACGGGGTGCAGCGGATAGATTTCCCAAAGAGGAATGGAGGGGTTGTGGTGGAGGAAACAGTAAACGGCGACCAAGAGGACAAGCTTCAACAAGCTACGAGTATTCGAAGAAGAAAAGAAAGTAAGGGAGAAGAAAGACAGAGCACCATCAACAGCAAAGAAAAGAAACTCTACAGGCGCCAGAGGCATCTTCTACTGGTCACGTCCTTTATCTACAGCTTGCATTCACTCATCTTCAAGCCATTACTCAGAATCAACGGCCAACAATGCAGGTCCCATTGCTTCGTCTCCAGTGTGGTATGTGTTAGAATTTACTGATGATAACTCTAGTGTCTAGAGACTAACTATACATTTCAATTGAATAGGTGTCAACAGCTATGACTGGGGTAAGAATGCTGGTTATCTTTCCGTGGGGTCCCCGTACTGAATATCGTCATAGGCAAGATCGGCCAGGAGTCGGCTGCAGCCAGATTTGCAGCCACCACAGCTGCTCCAGACTTTTCGATAGAGGCAGAGAAGCCTTATGCTGAAGTAAGTTTGCAGGAAAACATAATATAAAAAAATGCCAATGAACTGGCATGGTTGACTGATGTCATTCTAGCTGTGGATGGGCACGCATCCTTCGCTTCCCTCCAAAGATGTTGAGACCCAGAGAACATTGTTGGATCTCGTCCAGGATAACCAGGCGTTGATTTCCACAGAGGTCAGCGAGCGATATGGTGGAAAGCTTCCGTTCCTCTTCAAGGTGCTTTCTATCCAGAAAGCTCTAAGTATCCAAGCGCACCCGAACAAGAAATTGGCGGAGCAACTCCACGCCAAAGATCCCCGAAACTACCCTGGTAAGCTTGCTTTTACCAATACCTTTTGTTACATTTCTAATCAACGGCTTCTAGATGACAACCACAAACCGGAAATGACTATCGCCGTTACGCCGTTTGAAGGACTGTGTGGGTTCCGTCCGTTGACAGAGATCGTATACTTCCTTAACGCTCTGAAGCCGCTTCGGGAGCTCGTGGGCGAAGATGCCGCCAGCAAGTTCGAGAACGCTGTCAATGGAGCAGAAGAGTCCGAAGTTTTCGACGTTAAGCAGAAGAACAAAGATGCATTGCGCGCTATCTTCAATACGCTGATGCAGTCGACGCCAGAGAATATCGAGACAGCTACAAAGGACATCATTGCCGCTGCAGAGAGCTCCCCAGAGACCTTTGCCGCTTCAGATGGCTTCCCCGTTGGCAGTCCTAGCAGTCCCACGGAGCTCGCCGCCATTATTCGTCGTCTCAACGGCCAATTCCCCAACGACATTGGATTGTTTGTGTTCTTTTTCCTCAACTTTGTCGCCATGGAGCCCGGTGAGGCCATGTTCCTAAAAGCCGACGACATTCATGCGTACATTTCCGGTGATATCATTGAATGCATGGCATCCTCTGACAACGTTGTGCGCGCTGGTTTCACCCCCAAGTTTAAGGACGTGGAAACTCTTACCAGCATGTTGACCTACTCATACGCACCGATCGAGGAACAAAAATTGGAGCCAGTTGACTATCCGTATGCCGTGCTGAATGTGCCAGCGTACTCAAGTGGATCGTCCTGCGTTCTCTACGATCCTCCAATCGAGGAATTCAGTGTGGTGAAGACTGACCTGAACAGAACAGGAGCTAAAGCGACCTTTGATGGACTTGCCGGACCCAGTATCCTGATCTGCACAGGCGGACAAGGTCAGATCCGGGTTGCGAACAAGACGGAGGAAATCAAGGAAGGATATGTGTTTTTTATTGGAGCAACTGCTGAGTGTATCATCGAGAACACCGATGGAGGGGAGGAAGACGAGAAGGTCTTCAGCACTTTCAGGGCATTCTGCGATCTAACAGGCAAGGAAGACATGGCGAACGGCAACTAGTGGGAGTAGGCACAAATGTACTATCAGTTTCCATGAAATACTATGTTCAATAACCACAGATCATGTCTTCACTTTACGCTTGCAGAGCATGTACGATTAAAGTCAAGCGAATAATAAACGAGAATCAATGAATCATGCATTGCTGTTAAGGATCGGCAACAACCGAGGTCAATCAGCTTTCTCCTCATTTCGCTATCTCAGAACGCTGGCTGCAGTAGCATATCACGCACTAGACAAAAGGCTAAGGCATACATGCGCCTATTTATTACGAGGAACCTCTGTTTCCATGTTAAGATGTCATCAACCTCTCCTCCCTCAGAAACGCCTCACCGCTATCACCGCCATCCACATCAATGAAAGCAGATAACAAACCATCCCCATCTCCCGGTCTCTCCCTCTGGGAGAAGACCGATATCTTCCCCGCCCTTCTCTCCATCCTCACGTCGACCCTCTACGCCTCTGTTACAGGCTTGTTTCGAGGCAAGAACGGCACAAGGACCTATCGTTTCCATCTATTCCGCCAACTTCTACAAACGGGCCTTCAGCGGTTGTCGCTCAGACAGATCCAGTAATTTCTCTATCCTTTATTGACCTTGTCTGGTTGAAACGGTTGACATAGTTGTAGGTATCTGACCCCGCCCACGAACAAGAACTATGAGGACTGGTCTGTCAAGGAACAAGTCCAGCCGGTTACAATCTCTTTGAACCACGGCGCCTTTGGCCACTGGGTTGGTAAGAAGAATGCCAAAAAAGTGGTGGTTTATTATCATGGTACCTCCTTGCTCTCTCTCTCTCTCTCTCTCTCTCTTTGACAGTATATATCTAACTTCGTACTTTTGTATAGGAGGTGGGTTCGCACTCCCCGGCACAACTGAACATTTCGGCTTCTGCACAAAGCTTCTCAACTCCTTCAATACAACGGGTGACAATATTGCCTTTTTCTTCCTTACCTACACCTTGACTCCGAACGCCGTGTATCCAACTCAACTCGCTCAAGCGGTTGATGCTCTGCGCTATATCCTCACCACCCGCAAACCATCCGACGTCTTTCTCGGTGGTGATTCCGCCGGTGGAAACCTCGCTCTCACTGTCCTTACACATATCGCCCACCCGCACCCTGAAATCGAACCTCTCACCATCTCCGACGATGAGGAGGATGGGACGCTAGCAGGCGTGTTTGCCATCGCCCCCTGGATTTCTTTCCGCACAAACTGGCCCTCGATCAAATCAAACCACTACAGCGATATCATCTCGGCTGCAAACCTGGACAGTTGGTCCTCCGCTTACTTGGATGCGCGCAACGGTGAGGGTGATCCTTGGAGTGAGCCGTTGTCAGCGCCTGCGGAGTGGTGGAGGGATGTCAGGGCAAAGGCACTGTTGGTTACGGCTGGCGGGGACGAGATTTTGCTCTCGCCTATCGAGGCACTTGTGGATAAGGTGCGGTCATCGGAGACTGAGGTTGAGTTTGTGGTTGGTGACAGGGAGACCCATGCACCGATGATGTATGGTGGTGAAACAGGTACACAACAGGGAGCGGCGGTAGAGATGTGGTTGGCTGGTCGGATTAGCAGTTAATGAGGTATTTGGTATATGTTTGATGATTACACTAGGGATAGTTGAGCCGTCGTATGAATTCATTAAGTAACCCGGCAATCAATGTGGTATATCTATAACAAATGCGAATCGCAAAAAATTATTAAGACAAAATTCACGAAGACACCCGCGGAGCATACTTGGCAGCCGCTGTATCAAAAAGCTCGCTCTTCTCTTGGATATCAGACAAAAGGGTATGCGATGGCTGGATCTGCTGAAGACGCCTGCGAAACTGTTAGTCTCAACCTTCATAAGATAAACGAGAGTGGGAGAGGAAAAAGGAACATACGACTCGAACTCCTCGGTCGGCTTCCCAGCCAACACATTCAGAACAATCGTGTTGGCAATCAACTCCACATCATCGGGGTATTTCTCCAGAGCAGCCGACAGCGCAGCCTCAGCCTCGGGGATCCGTCCCAGGTGTAATTCCGCAACAGCCTGGCCGACAGTCGACAGCGCAGCAGTGGTACTGGGGGCGGCTGCGAGTTCCTCGTAGACGTAGAATGCGGATTGGTATTGTTCGCCGCCCTGTACGGAAGAGTAATCATGGTTAGAACCGAATCGCGATCAAAACCAGGGGGAGAAAAGATAACATACAACTCTCATTCCAACCCACGACTCAGCCAGGTTCACCAAAAGCGAATCCTGAGCCCAACGCTTCGCAGCCTGCACTTCCTTGATTGCCAAATCGGTCCGGTTCTGCTGCAGATGGATCTGTACGATCAGAGCGACCCTATACCCAATTAGCCCCTCCCCTCATCCTCCAATAACATAAGGAATATTGAAAGACTCACGCCTCAAGACTCCCCTGGTGCATACTCAAAACCCCCAACGCCTCCTCCTCCTTTCCTGAGGCTGCCAACACTGTTCCAGCACAAACCAGCACACTCGCATTCTCAGAATACTTCCCAACAAGCTCCTCCGCACCCTTCACTGCACTCTCCTCATCACCCGCCGCATGCTGTGCCAGTGCCTTCACAGCCGCGAGGTCTGGGGTGTCATCCTCATTCTGGATTTCGGCGAGGACTTGGTCGGGCTGGCCGAGAGCGATTTTGGCGCGGAGTTGCAGGAGGCGGGCGGGGAGGTGGTTTTCAGGGGAGAGCGCGGAGGTGTCAAAGTCGAGAACGGATTGGTATTGGCCTTGGTGGAAGGCGCTGTGGATGTTGATGAGTTCTGGTTGTTGGTGGGTTAGTTGGCTATGTGTACGGAGTACGGGATATGGGGTTGAGGAAGGGGTTGGTTTATTGGGTTTTGGGGAGACATACCACCCTCTGCTGAAAAAGGATCCATAACTGCGGTGGATTGATTAAGCGTGTAGTGTTGAGTAAGAGGTAATTGATCTGGGGTATCGTCGTTCCTGAGATGGTTGATGGTCGAGAAGCGTCACGTTGCCTTTTGGGACCGCTTCGGGAAGGTTGATCGAGGCGGTCAGTCTGGTAAGTCGACCAGACTATATCACAATTATACAAGTCTACACGGTATAGATGAACACAACTGTTTCTCTCGAAATCAAATCAATTTATATAGTACGTAATAGATACATAAACATGCAATATCGTCATATTTCGTTATATCCCGAAAATGGCCCAACAATTCGAGTAGCATCAAGCTACTACAATCTAATCATACAACATAAGAACAAAGAATGATAACATGATATGATATAAAAGCGCGATCCAGTCGCGCACGATCATATTAATAACACAAGTATCGGAAAATATAAAGATCGACATGACTCCTGAACCATGGCCGAGGCGAGATGTGTTCTCAGAAACCTGGTGAACGAGAGCAGGATAGCTCGAACACAAAATCTCACCATGAGGTGCGTGTATATCTTCACGTCCTCTATATGTATGAAATCCACCGCTATGCATATCTGACAATGCAACCCATTTTTTCCTTGGTGACTCCCACAAATGCTGTTCATCCTGAACGATTCTCTTGAACCAACCTGATGACCGAAATCCCATACCCGAAATAAACATAACATATGCAACGAAAGTATAACTCGAGCAAGACAAAGGAGATGCAAACATAGGGTATCGCCACAGGTATAGTAAAGCAAGGAAGAAGAAGTAGAAAACATATGGTAGTAGAAGGAAATCCAACGGTAATCCATGGGAGCGCAAGACACTCCATGTACAGCCCGTTGGTAACAGAATGAACAAAAGTATAAAAAGATGATGTTAAATGCCATGGATTTCAAGAACCCATGAATGACCGCAACGCGCCATAAGCTCCCATGAAGAAAGAAATGAAAAACAAATCGAAAACGCCGCTCCTTTTATTTGCACATGGTTGGAGATGAGAGAAGATGAGTTGTGATAATCGAAAAGAGTAAATCAAACAGTAAATGGAAATGATGAAAGAAAGGGATAAACGAGAGATAGATGGCTATCCGCACATCTATGATAGGGGCAACGACGATGTCGTCGATGTAGCAGAAACGGTAGGGGTTAAGACTGGAGAAGTAGCATATTTGTCCTCTGGGCTTGCGAGAGATTCACTGCCCTTCTCTGACTGTTGATCCCGTTCGGTGGAGGCACCGCGTTTAAAGACGGTTTGGCTGATTTGTCGGAGAATACCCATTCTCTCGGCTCTGAGCTCCTCGACCTCTAGTCGTGGAACAGGAACGGGCTCTTTTTTAGTGATCTTGCAGAAGAGGGTCGAGAACAGGAACTGATCTCCACTGCCGTCATACAAGGGCAGGTATCGGTAACCTTGAGATAAACTGCTTAGCTTCGCGGTGAAGGTGGCCAACTGGACACTGTTGTTGCCAGGGGTGCGTCCATCGACGGAGCTCCAGACGGCCCAGCGGACGAACACCAAGTCGGGATACTTTGTCTCAAGCGACAGCTTGAAACGATCGTTAAAAATGGGGTTGTAACCATTGCTTTGTTCGATTTTGGTGCGCCGCCTATGCGGGAACCCGAGCCCAGAAATGCCGTTTCGCGCAGAGGCATTCATGCCTCCTTCTCCGACAACCAGGCTCTGGCCACGGTCATCAGCACTGAACATTTCGATCTCAACATACGGGTTGATGTTATCATCGGGTCCGATACTGCTTGGGCGGGGCAGTTGTTGAGCAGAAATCACGTCAACTGAGAACTCGACACGCTTCCGTTCGGTTTTGAGCTTCTTCTCTGCATCAAATGGGTCGGAGACGCGGAGACTCTCTGGCTTTAGAATATACCCCGTGCGGTCGGTGCCCGCAGCAAACATAGCTTGGTTCAACTGCATACCGATGTCGTACGTTTGCCAATTGAGAGCTGCCATTTGCACACCGCGCCGCCAAAACTTGAGAGGATCAAAATTGGAAGATCGCAAGCGGAAACCGGACGGATAGACTCGCGTCAAATATTTTCGATTATGCTTTTCAAACATAACCTTGTTCTCGTGTTCACGGCAAATGCCTTCGAATGACCGTTCAGCAAAGGAGTACACGTGGTTGTAGCGCTGACTGTCAATAGACGTGAAGCTGTGCCATTTGTAACCTTTGGTGTAGATACCCAAGTCCGAGAGAGGCTTGGTAATCTTGCTCTTCTGCCGTCGTTTCTTGTCCTGTGGCATAGACATCAAAGCGCTATCGCTGTCATCAGTGGCACTGCTCATGCTCGTTGTTGTGAGCGACCGTCTTTCTTGGGTTATCATGGGACCTGGTCCATCGGGTTGAATTGTGTGAGGGCTGGAAAGAGGGGGAAGGCCGGCGGGCATAGAGATATCGGCTGGTGATGGGCGCAGGAAAGGTGAACTCGAACTACGCTTCCGTCCCGTGGTAGGTGAAGTGGCAGCGGTTGTAGCTGTGGAGGAGGGTGCCGAATCCTGTCGCATACCCGCTTCAACCTCATCACACGTCTTGACTTTGACCAAAATCCGACCCTTAAGTTCTTCAGGCGATGGAAGAACAAAGGTCTTCGCAATCAAAGGCTCAAGAATAAGCTTTTCCTTGAAGGCATCCTTCATGATCTTCACCATTGCCAGCTGTTGGTCTGGATTGCAGTGAACTTCAAGGGACAGAATGACGGGGAAATCGCAGGCCACGAACGCATAACGGTTAATAACAGAGATGCAATCCGCAAACAGAACGCTGGTGGTCATAGTCCTGCCGTGTGATACGATCGGTCGCCCATCGGTGCCGTCCCAGCAATCAATCTCTACACAACGGCAGCCCTGCGTCAAAGCGGTAATATACGCCTCGGTACTGGAGGCTCCAGCCACCTGGCGTCCCAAAAGGTAGGTGTTGTGAGAGCTTGAGATGAAATACTCGTTCAGAGGCCGATCGAACCTTGATTGGGGTGGTTTGGACGCATAGATACCATTACCAGCCGATGTAATGTAAGAAGAGAACGCGTCCAGGTCCATTCGTGGCGGTGCCTGCGTCATTGGGGATTCGGGAACATTAGGGCCACGCGGCTTCGATTTCCGAACGAACTTCTCGAATATTGAAACCCAGTGAGCACAATCCGAGTCAACGTCCTCCCCCTGTTCGCTGCGTAAGAAGGACAGAAATTCGTCAACGGTAAGGCCAGCCTTATGGTCTGCAGCCTGGGTTTTGTAGATCTCTTTTATATCTTTTCTCTCCTTTAGCCGCTTAAGGAAGTCCTTGAACTCGATAAAGTTCAGTCTCCCCTTTTGGCCAGCGTCCGCTTTGGAGAATTGGGCCCGAAGCATGTTTTTTGAGCAGTTGATGTGCAAACTGCGACACACGCTCTCGACAGCTCCGAAACTGAGGCTTTCTTCCTCATCGGACTTGCTGCCCTGTGGGAATATCCTCGAAATCTCACGCTGCCAGTGAGCCTTCAGAACTGCCTCACTCTGGCTGGAACCGGCCAAGCCAGCCATGAGGCCAATTCTATACCGCGAAATATGCTCCAAAGTCGTCGTCCAGAGCTGAAGAATGCGGCGATTTGGAGCGATTAGATGCAATGTTTTGACCGTACGACCTTTAGATCGTTCAGAATCGGAAATGATGATCGTGAACCAGCGACTTTCCGCATCTTCTGAGACCTGATGTTCTTCACGGTAGTTGCGGGCATCCGGTCCGACGCGTATCTCCTTCATGTCATCGATGTAGAACCGCTTAGTTGGGTTGGAGACATCCCAGTAAACTTTGGCGGTGTCGAGGTCCAGAAAGAACTGCACCTGCTTCCGCCGTTTCTTGGTTACTTTCGTCAACAAGGTACCGCACTGGATGGCTGGATCGGCCTTCGGGGCGGCCACGCCGCCATCAGGAGTTGACAGTATATCTTCATTGGAAAGACTGCACGGCTCGGTTCCGCGCCATGCACCCAGAGAATCGAGGGCCTCTATGCTGTCATCTTCGTTGCTCGAATCAAGGGCGCTTTCTCGACCTTGTGTGCTGGTTTTACTGTCCCTGCGACGACGCATGATGACAGGACCGGAGCTGCGATCACGCTTTTCATTTTGGGAAGCCGATGCCCTTCTCCGCGTGAGTTTGTTGGCTGCACCCCGAGATATACGACGCATCAAACCGGGACCTCTGAACGGATTGGGGATAATGGTGTCACCTGAGGCATTGGCATTGTCTGCCATCATAGAGTCACCGAGTTCGAAAGGACCTGGATTGGCGAGTGGGTAAGAAGGGACACGACAGCAAGGCTCGTCTGTGGCAGTGTGTAGGGGGGTACCGGAGGGACTAGAAGCATTAGAAGGAATGTAGGTAGGGAACAAGGAGTTCGGAGTGGTCGCAAGAGGTGATGTGCGAGTAGGAGCCGAAGCAGGAGCTGGAGCCAGCGGAAGCGATGTGATGACACGAGGGAGTTTTGTATGCTTGAGTTTCGGGATGGATGGACCTTTTGAATTCGGTTGAGTCTCGCCATTCACGGCGGACGGCGAGGCAGCAGCGTAAGCCATGTTGATAAACTGTACACTCGACTGCAAAACGCGGGGTTAAAAATGCGATTGAGACCGTGTCAATGGCTTTTGAGTCACCTGGACTGTGTAACACAAGACAGATGAGGTAGTCGCTAACGTGGTAAAACTCAATATGAGCCGAGGGAGAGTAAAAGAAGGGAACGTGTCTTGACTGTTGTGATAGGCGCAAGAAGAAGAGTCACGTCCTTAATGGAATTGCACAAGTCTTGTTCTCTGCATCTTGGCCCGCCTTTGATGCTATGCGGAGAGCCCTGCCGGAGAGCGCTCGCGGAAAGAAAAGAGAGCAGGCGTTCCTGAAGAGCAACGGGCGCAGGTGTTGTGTGACTGAGGTTTCACGAGATGGCCTGACCTCGCACGAACCGAGATAATAGGCCACTTGCGACAATGGCCGGAATGAAACAAGGCCGTTCAGCTCATCAAAAGGGAAAGAGGAGGCACGACACTGACCGGGAAATATCCCGAGTCCGTTTGCTTATTTCCCGCACGGTCGACTGAGCCTTGCGTCTTTTATATATCGATTTTCCTGTTGCGCGTCCTTTTTTGTTTCTTTGCCCGGCGCTTCCGTTCAAACCTCAATCCGGACTCCTTTCTGTTTCTTTGGATTACCCCTCTTCAGATTGTCGATCTTCTGACACGCGGGGAAAGCTGTGTTTCTGCAGGAAAACAGACAGCCAAGACACACGGAAACAGATAGACTGAGTGGATTGCAGCGGACAGTCCTGTAGACTGGAACTTGTCGGAAAGGCGGAGGAGAAAGACGGAGAAAGTACCGGGTTGCACGAAGGTTTCAAAAGACCGTATGAATCCTGTATTGCACAAATTCTTTATTGTCAACAGGAAGCCCTTGTTCGGAGATGTGCATATATGTATATTTGAGGGGGGGTTGTAAGGATAAGCACGTATTCCCAACAAGGCAGACCATAAGGCACCGTGCGGGAAATGTGATGGAGCACACGGGACACACACACACATACACACACACACACACACACACACACACACACACAGGCAGGCAGACGGATAGATAGGAAGGCTGAGAGGGAAAGATAGAGAGGGCTATGATCGCACCAAGACGAATCGGCCCCGATGGCAGACAAGGCGCGTGCAGAAGGATGGAATGACCTGCCTGCCAACACACCGTATATTGTAAGACGCACGCGGTCCAAAGCGGAAACAAGGAAGGCAAGGAAACGAGAAGGAGTCGGCGATTGGACCGAGTTGGGCAAAAGAAGGCCGGCTGCTTATGTCGGAAGTTGCTGCACTATTACGTGGGAGAAGAACTGCAGCGGTAGCAGAACGGATTGACAGCGATCATGCGACGGAAGGAGAAGATGGTGGAATGTTTCGCGGAGATGTCATATAGATCCGATGAGATGGTAAGAGAAAGCAATAATGAGGAAGTTGACGGTAGGAAAAGTGAAGGAAAATATACTGAAGGAGAGAAATCTGTGGCAGGAGTCAGAGAAAAAGAACAGGCACGAATAGGCATTGGAGGGCAAAAAAAGACGCCGTTTCGATGGAAATTGGAAGGAAAAGAGAAAGAAAAGCTGGGGTGGGCCCCCTGACGTACGGAGCAGTTACGGAGTATGTATGTATGTAATGAGTATTTTGAATGTATGTAATTTTTATGTACGTAATGAAATATGCATGAAACGAGTAGTATGTATTGATAATTACCTGTTATTGTTGCCCTTCCCAGTTGCCGCTGGAACAACAAGTCTGGATACGTGATGATGACAGTGTGCCATAAGGATGATGATATTTTCAAAACTACAAGACGATCTGGAACTCTGCTGGCAAGTTCTCGAAATCCGTCCTGGCTCCCCTGGAAAATCAAGAAAAGGAGAACGGGCGAAGGGAATGAATGCTTTCTGAAACCGGTGGCATTTACTTCCAGTGCTCCAGCAAGGACGGCAGAATAATTGCCCCTTTTCTGATACTAAAGCTGCTAATTAAGTGATAAAATTACGGAGAATTACCTGACATACCTGGCATACTGTATCAATGGACGACCCCACGATCTGCCGTTCCATTGGACGATCATTCCTGGGGCAGAAAAAGGATCCTGTCACTGTCAATCTCGCAGCCAGAAGATGGCTGAGACGCTGTTTCACTTTTTTCCATCTGCGTTCTGTGGGCAATAATGATCAACATACCCCCCTGCAAAACTATCGGCCCGTATCACACCATTTATTCTTTTTCCTACAATGACTTTTTCTTACAAAATAGTAACAATAATCATAAAGATAGGAGGGTCAAAGGAAAAAAGTAACATCTTTGATGAGTGGGATATAATAATAATGGAGCCTGTGGTTTTTCTTTTTGCTGTTTTCCCCACTCTTTAGGGCTGTACCGTGATAATTACATACATACGAGCGTGCTCGTAACTGCTGGTAATTGTACGTGTGTAAAATACATCATCATTATTCAGGGATCCTTCACTGTTCCCGACAGTGGTGGTGCTTGGGGGGTTTGCTCTATATACCAAGTAAACTTTTATGTGTATAATCCAAACGTTAAGCCAAGGCCAATAGTCATCAGCATCTTTCCGAGTCGATCACCCTTTGCTGTTCCAGCTGGGCAGTCCGTGGCGGATTAGCGGCAAAGCATGAGTCCAATGACTGCCTGTTAGGGCAAAGGGGAAAGTTTTATATTCTGTGGAGAAGGATCCTCGCAACGCTTGAGCAGTATGGACTGCATGTGCCATAGTACGGAGTACGTCATTATGTGAGTCTTCTTGGGACATTGGGCGGCTACATCTGGGTGTACGAGACGGATGAGGTCCTTCTTGAAATGCGAGTAATCATGTGATATGACAGAGAGAGCAACTGCTCGCGTCTTTTTCCTTCCGGGGTCCGATTCTCCCCAATCTTTCGTTTTCACCGTCACTCTATCTTTTCAAAAAAGAAAAAAAAGTCAAACAACTCGCACATCTCCTGGCTTAACACAGAGACCAACAGATATGTCACCTTCTAGATGGCCATATAGACGCCCATTACGGAATTGAGAACTGACTGGTTCTGATCTCGCCTATGATATCGTTCAGGGTGAGAACGTCAAAATATGGCTGGATTTTTAACCGATAGGAGATCTCATTAAGGGTCTAAACATCTAAGAGGCTCACTACTAACCTCTTGCTATAGATGATATGGATAAGCGCATTGTCGCCGGCGCATCTGCCCGGAATTTTGTTCTTTGTGAAGCCCTATATGCATTGATACAGGACTGACTATTGTTAGATCATTCAGAACGAGAGCCTTCCTGTCGGATCCCCGTTGACTAAGATATACATGAAGAATTGGTGACAACTGACCTTATACTTTTCAAGAAGCAGTCCTGCTGGGCTTGAGCTATTGCCAGTTGAACTGTTCTATGACACAGATCTCTCTGAAGACGGAAGTCATGTAATTTGGCAGAATGGAGGTGACAAGTTAGGTCAAGTCGTGCTGTTGTTGAGAAAAAGAGTATCGGCAAATTGTCTGCCACCAAAGTAATGGAGATATTCAAATATCTGATGGTCTACGAATTCGGACACCAACGCAGAACTTTGACCATCTAGGCGATTGCTGTACGCCTGGACCTGCTGTTGATACGGCACAACCGTCAATCAAACCTACGCTATAGTCTCTCGACATACTCTACTTTGCTGGTGTAATACCAATGGCCTCTGGTACAGAGTATTTCACGTATTGGTAAATCTTTGCCTTACAAAACACCCTGCTTTCCATATGCTGTAGGGTGTTTGCTAGTAGATACCCAACACGATCGACTGAGAATACGTCTACCGTCTCAAGTTCACTACAAGCGCATCAACCCCGCATCGTTGGGCCCGTGTTGCTGAGTTGGCCATGTATGATCTACCTATCCTCCATACTCTGTACAATCCTTTTCGGTATGCATGCCGGTACGACAGACCGATTGATGTCATGCAAAGATATTAGGATAGCAGTATGTTGTCTGTTGTCAGTGGACATGTCATATCGTTCGCTGACTGACCAAGCAGAAGAATTGCTGCATGTGGAATGGGACCGCAAATTCAAATGCAAATGCCTTATCAACTGCATCCACAACAATGGGTGGACATCGTATTCTGACCGTGTACAGAGTACAGAGTAAAGAGGTCGGCACTCGGGCAATCGTCGGATATTCTTGCCAATTATCGCAATATATCGTATCGCTCGGAATTCCTCAACAAGTTTTAGTGTGTTCCCTCTTTACCGTCTTTTCTTTCTCTCTCTTCATCTGCCGTTCGCATATATTTTTCGTGCATTGCTTACTGCCTTTATGGGAAGCGCACATTAGTCGGTATGTTGAAATCCCTTCATATACCAAAGCGCTGTACTATTGCACTGCTTGCTACGGGGTATTTTGATGAAAACGCCGCCATAATCCGGTCCTACCGCTACCGACCGAACCGTGCACAACGTGATCTGTACCATGTACTTATTCCATAGCAAGTTGCAATATGGGGTAAGTCGCGGCTGTAGCGGAACAACAATCAATCCATCAAGTAATATATCATCAATCCGAAAAAATCTCGCTGCTGTCATAGTGCAGAGATGTACAGCGGCGTAGCGCCCGGAAAGGAACGGCCGAGAGAGGGGGGTGAAGAAGTTAGCGGCTAGCTACGCTGCGGACCGTCGGGAGGAAACGAACGAAAGTGATTGATTAATTATTTTGCCTGTTCGCGGATCACTTCAGGGTCCTGCCTTGTAGGGTATTCTGTAAGTGGTTCGAGAGGTCAAGCCCGGTACTGCAACATGGAAACTTACCCCTCCCAAGCAGCGCCGTGCGGACGGAGTACTCCGTACGGTGAGCAGCTCGTACGCGATCATCTTGATCATCTTGATCATCTTTTTGGCCGCCGTTATCGTTATCTCGCGTGCTCCCCCCCTGGCGGGGGCGTTTCTGGGTCTGACCGCACACAGCACACAGCGTACTCGGCAGCGCCGGTGCTCCATCCAATCCAGTACTAATCGCCGTGCTTTGTACAAATAGAGAACGACTTGTGCGCTGACAATCCTGATGATCAAACGAAAAAGAAGAGAGAGAAAAAAAAACAAAAAAAAAAAACAAACACAACTTGATTGATTGCCAAATTGCCGCCGGACTCCCACGGGCACGATCAAGCCGTGCTGTGACGTGCCACGAAGCCAAGGAGGGTGGGGATAGATGAACAACGAGAATATGACTGGCTGGGGAAGAAGCCCTAAAGCACAGAACCCTGCCCCGTGACTTGACGCTGGTGTTTCAAACCTCAATAAATCACTGCCCTAACCTGTGATGAACTGCTCTAGTACTCGGTATCAAGGAGCAGCACTGCCAAGTACAATCCACTGCCGTTCGGTTAGCTACAGGGATATGATAATTTTTCCTGAGCGATTTACAGATATTGGTAGTTACTTCAACGCTGTGGCCCACAATTGACAGCTTTGTGTGTGTTTTCTGTTGTGATCTTGCATCCGAACTCCTTGGCAACGATCATCACATTTTTCTGTCTGCAAGTGCCCCCGGTCGTTCCCTTTCCCTAATGCGACCGACCTACCTCAGTAATTTCCTCCTTCTTTCATGCATGATTAGTATTTGTGCGCTCATTCTGTATATTATTTTGCAAGCAATCAAGAAACACGACGGAAAAGGCAAAAAAAAAAAAAAGCCAAAGAGATAAAATTAAGCAATGAAAAATTAATGACATCATAGATCCTCGATTAAGCGTTTCTCATTTTTTTTTCCGACGCGGCAGAGCACAAAAAGGTGAAAAAAAAAAAAAAAGACAATAATCCCTGCATCCCGCCATACTGGTTACTGCTGCTGCAGCATTAGCGTGTATTACAGTTATTGTTATGTCATAACTGTATTTGTACGTGTATTTCGCATAAAATTGTAAGCCTACTTCGGTTTGACTCAGGGGAAAACGCTTTTATGGGAAGCTCTCTGTATACAAATCACAGGTAATACCTGCTGCTAACAAGCAAATATTAATGACAAATAGAGCGATCTACAGGAGATACAAAAGAAAAGACCATAAAGCCTGCACAGTCCTCACTACTATCACTTGCTTATACGCCAATAGTAGACATAATCCGGGGATGTTTGTAGTGAGGATGCGCATTCCTTGGCATTTCCGATTCCCGCACCTTTGCAAAAGATCGCTCACGGAACACTGCATGAGTCATCTGGACGTTAATTAATTGATACTGTATGGTATTACGGAACTGGTATTGTATTTCGTACGACAGAATAATACATGACAGTTCCAACAATATGGGACAGGATCTCCTGTCATAATGGTAAAACCAGTCTATTCCATGGTCATCTCGAAACAGCTGGATTTTGACAGTATGCACCAGGTACAAGTAACAATAATACCGTAGCCATCATGAAACGGTAATCAAAACCAATAATGGCTGTTGTGCTGGGATTACTGGAGGATGACGTGTTGACTCATCAGTCACATTGTCTAAGGTGCAGAGTACGAGGCACGTGTCTGGGGGTAGATGCAGCTTCAGCCTCATCCAAAATCAACTCCTCGTCATCGTCAACATCATCAATTGTCTTTTTTGCACCATAAGCCTGCTCATTTACTGGATATCTGCAAGTGTCATTCGACTGCCCGTTATCCCTGATGCTGGTTGTGTTCGACCCCCTGAGACTATGTGATAGCGGGTGAGTGGTCTACTTGGGCCTTGCTGACAGGAGCCTGGTACCAATAAATGCTGTTCTGTTCCGATTTGGCTAACTTGACGAGCTTATAACTGCTACCCTGCCCCTCAAAAGCCCTCCTCGAGTTGCTACATCCACTATTACGATACTACCAACACTGGCAGATCTATGCTCATGGTGACTATTTCTGTCAGGGCTATGGGCCATGGACCCACTGTTGCTGGGAATAAACCTTTGAATCTGATATCCGGATAATCCGATACCAAATTCGACCCTCCCTCACTCCTCGTATTCTCTTGTGCCCTGTACAGAGAATACTATCGCACTGTAATATCGGCAACTGCGGATCCACGGAGTTGAGGCTGAGACACTCTGTCTCGCCTTTCTTTGGAGACACCTACCTCGAGGAGATACGCCGGTTTCGAATTCCAAGCTGTGGGTACAAGGCTGTGGGTGTATACGAGGTGCATACTGTCAGACGGGATCAATTGGTTTTTTTTTTTTTTTTTAAAAAAAAAAAATTATTAACTTTCCGACGTTTTCTCAGGCAGTGACGGTCCGCTCCGGTAACAAGCCACCTGAGGTGAGCTGTCAGCACTAGGCCACGATGTTACCTGCCATATCCCGACAACTTTCCCATCAAGTGCTCAGGTAAGGCTTAGACGAAGTTACAAATACAGTCACCTGACAAAAGTCTACGTAATTCCGCGTCGCGCGACGCGCCGCCTGATATTGTCCACCATCTTTTCAACCACCTACACCATGCCTCGCACCCCTTTACGATCTACTAGTTCTAATAAGTCTAATAGAAAGGAGCTAGAGCCTTTCCAACGGGGAATTATAGTTGGCCGATTCCTTGCAGGCCAGAAAAAGGCCGATATTCAACGCGAAATGAATTTACCATATACAACCATTCAAACCACCATTCAAACATACCAGTCCTCCACCACTGGCACTAGTTCTCCTCGCATTGGACGGCCAGAGATCCTTTCTGGTGCTGATAAGCGATATATTCTTTTACAAATCAAGCGGGATCCCTTTATCAAAACTGAAGATATCTGCAAATTACTTGGGATGCCCATCTCTACACGCACCATTGCACGCATGTTAAAAGAATCAGGGTATGGCCACTGGAGAGCACAAAAAAGACCTCAATTAACCGAGGAAATAGCTAAACAACGCTATGAATGGGCACACATGCGCAAGGATTGGACATATGAGCAGTGGGGCAAGATTATATGGAGTGATGAATGTTCTGTTGAACTTGGCAAAGGGAAGCAGAATCAATGGGTATGGCGGCTCAACCACTTCAACGAAAAATGGAAAAAGAAGCATATAATCCCATACACTAAAGGCAAAGGAATATCTATCATGATTTGGGCAGCAATCTGGGGTAGTGGCCACACTGAAATCTATCGAATGAGTCGGGATGAGGAATCTGCTCGAAGAGGGTATTCTTCGCAGTCCTATTTGAAACTTATTGAAGATTACCTACCTGCCATATGGGAATCTGGCATGGAATTCATGCAAGATAATGCTCCCATACATACAGCCAATATTATTAAGAATTGGTTTGATGAGCATGGTATTCCTCTTGTTGACTGGCCACCGTACTCACCCGATTTGAACCCTATTGAACATGCCTGGGCCAAGCTGAAAGAGCGTATATATATGCTTTATCCAAACCTTGAATTATTTAGTGGGACCAAAGAGCAATTAAAAGAGCAATTTTATAAGGCCATGGAGGATGCGTGGGAGAGTTTAGGACAGGAATTTTTTAATGGGTTGGTAATGTCTATGGAGAACCGTGTTAATGCAGTTTTAGAGGCAAAGGGGTGGTATACACATTACTAATACAATTTTTATCTAATTTTATCATTAATATGCTACTAATTTATAACATAATTGATTATCTAGTAATAAAATTGATGTTTGGTTGTTTTATGTGGAAGAGAAATATCTTAGTGATTATATTTTTTTCGTGGTTGCGGAAAATTACGTAGACTTTTGTCCAAGAACTATATGATCCGCTAGACACAACGGCATTTAATGAACCGAAATAAGACGCATTATTAGATGTTACAGTTTGATCAATCGATCTCCGAACTCCATCTCAGATCTCAGACTAAAAATAGCAGTGACCCCAGTGATCCAATCAACAACCGTCCTTTGGCCCCGTGTTTTGGGCCTCGTGCTTTTCAGTTTCCAGAACCCTTCGCTTGCACACTGTGCGGTATCAGAAAACCAAGTTTCGATTCCCGGGAATACGCTCAAGCCTGGCTATCACTAGCGAGGGATCCGTGTCTCCGCCACATCCGTGCTTAGGGCACGGTATCTTTAGCCTCGGTCAGCCTTGGTGATTGTCCGTGCGGTGGCTCTCTTAATTTCCCATCTTCCTTGTCTACAGATCCTCCGCAAAACGATCTTGGTGCTAAAAAACTTTGTTTTCTAGTTTCGGTAATTTCTCACGGAGATATCCGCCATACGACTGCTGCAGGAATTCTTGGCTCAAAGTTAACATCTGTATCCTGTCCAACTGCAAGGGTTGAAACTTTTTTTCAGGTGGTCCTTTCTGGGAATATTCTTCGCCGTTACGTCCACGCTCTCCACTTTCTATGCTCTGCCTCCGTGGACTTATACACCGCTTCGTATAATACGACGGCTGGAAACTTCATCCGAGACTATAATTATCATGGCTATGGTGCGGAGTATTACCGTGCGGATAACCGACCGTTGCTAAGCAAGACCGGCTAACCAAACTATAATATGTTTTGTTTCGTTTCGCTTCGAAACTCGCGTACGCAACAGATATCCTCGTACGGAATGTGTACAGGATAGGTTGTCTAGTCTATTTTGTGCAGTTGTACTTGTACGCCATACAACGTACCTACGTGGCTGGTATCTTTGCAATAGATGCATCCGATCTCCCACTATTATCTGTCAAGACCAATGCATTGCATTGCATATATCACATACCTTGCTCTGTAACTGCTTCGACTCATCTATCCCTGTCACTACGTCATGCTAAGCATTACGATTTTGGTGTCAGTACGCTACAAATGATTCATTCAATACTCGGTATGGTGTTCAAAAATCCGGGATTCTTCTAGAACACTTCCAGATGGTGCCTTGCCGTTTTTCGATAGATGTCCCTGGAGCATTAATTCCTTGTCTCTGGGACTACTCACTCCACCAAGCTGCTACTTATTGACTCGGAATGCTGTACAGTTGAGAATTGAAGTTTAATTGAAATAACTGTAAGGAACTGTAAGGCTGGTTGGTATGGTTATTTAATGCATAACACCACAATAAATATACATTACAGTCGATGTTTCAGCAAGGGATACGGGTACCTCTACGTGGAATGCTGCTGCCATGGTTCCAGACCATTTAGTCTTATGCGTTTACCCAGGTGACCAAGTCAAGTGACCATGTTACAATTGGGTCTATGATCAAAAGTGAAAAGTTCATTTATCATTTCATACTGCACTGCCGATTTCCATCGTAACTAGTAACACAAAGCTCCCTTACAGAGTAAAACTGTAGCTCTAATCTAATTCTCCCACCTCATGCGTCCCTCCTTCAACGTCTTGACAACGCCCAACGGCATGAATTCCCGGTTCACTGCCGCTAATCCACCATATCTCGTGAGCATCTCACGGTGATACAACTCTGCCGTCCAGCGCCAGTACGCCGACATGTCATCCCACTCTCCAGAAATCTTCACGTTGTCATCGTCCACGAGCTTCTGCTGCAGGGAAGACTGCGTGCCTCGGAAGTTGGGGGATTGTTTGATACTAGCTTCCTCGGGGATGCGAGTGAGGTCTTCATATGCCCTGAGGAGAGGAGCGCTGTAGGTTTCGGGGTGGCGTCTGTATTCATCCAGGGTGGGGAATTTGGTCGACGATGATGATCGGGGTCTTGCATCTTCGTCGTCACTGTCATCATATATACCGCCCACAACAGAGGTATTAGGGCCGGATTCCTCGAAGCTCTTCTTAGCCGCGTTGTATCTCGCTTCATCTTCGATGAAAGCTCGTTGGAGGCGGCCCTGTGGCGTCTGCTTAATGTCCTCGCGCATGGCTAGAAGGGGAATGTACGGGTTGGCGAGTTCCAAGCCCCCGAGTTCAACCGGGAAGTAGAAGAAGCCCTCCGGGAGTTCGTGGACGCCGAACCGGTCTGCGATCACTTTGCGAAGGTAATTCGTCACGCCACTAGGCGAACCTGTAAAGGATTCGACGACTGCACGCTCGATGCGGCCGAGGGTCGAGATCGCCATGTCGATATGGTCTCGCCCAAAACACACGGCGGGTTTGGCAAAGTTGTTGGGGAAGAAGCGCGCAAAGTAGCTGTTCCACGCCTGTACCCAGGCAAAGATGCTTTTGCACGAGGAGAGCTGATGCTTCAACTCTGCAATATGGTTTTCTACTTGCTCCTGATCGATAGTGAAGCGGCCTTGTTGCGCATCGAGTTTGAGGAAGCCCCAGCGAATGTCGCCGGTGGGCAGAGCAGCATCAGCATCAGCAGCCTTTTGCTCTTTGCTGAAAGTTCCTGGCGGTGCCTGACTGTTGTCGTTCGTAATCTGTACCGTGCCCGTCTTCTCCTCGTTGAATTCCAAGCCCACCGTGCTGGCAAAGTCCGACATTGCCTTCCAAGCCTTGACGCAGGTAGCCTCATTTCCCCAGAACCAAAAGTCATCGTGCAGACGGTAGAGGAAAGCCCCATCCGTGTGCCGGTTCACGGTATAATCCATGCAGAACAAGACAACCTCCCCGAAGCAATCCGAGATTGCATGGCTCATAGGGACACCGCGCTGTCGGACTCGGGTCGTGGCGTTCGACCCATCTTGGACAAATTTCATAGGCATCTCGAGGAAGATCTTGAAGAAGCGAATCCAGTTGTCGGGAACCCCAAAGTAAGACAGAACAGTCAGGATCGTCTCGTGGGGCAGTGACGGTCCAAAGTACTTGAAGTCGGAGCGGATAGCTGTGAACTGGCCATGGAGGGTCGATTGGATAATCGATTCGGTCACCAGAAGGTGAAGTAGAGAGTGCTTGGTCTCTAGGGGATTCTTTTGCTTTTGCGTTTCCCCCCAAGCTGAATCAATACTCTCCTCACCGTCGTAATCTGGAACGCCCGATTCCATTGAAGTGGGCAGTTGAGTCATGAAATACTGATCTTTGTATGTTTTTTGTCGATGGTCGTTGACACTTTTGGTGGTAAAGTCTTTCGTTTGATCGATGGAATAATAACGGCGACGGTTCTTCTCGCGCTCAGAGATATGCTCACGCAATGTATACCAGGCCTGACTGTCGCGGAACATACTGAACACCTCCCGGAACTTAACAGACCACTCAAGCCCAAGGAATTGGAACATGATACTATCGAGCAGGTCCTCATCCATGTACACACGGTACTTGCCATTGAGCTGTCGACGCATTTCCAAGGGGATAGCCTCGCCTGCGGGCCAATCCCAGCTATCCAGAGCCGCAAGACGCATGTTGAGCACGTCGACGACCTCCTGAGTGACTGCCGGATTACGCATGAATTCCTTCAGAATGATCGTCTTATCCTTGGTGAGAAGATCCGATTTCAACAGTGCCTCAGTAACCATCTTAAGCACATCTGCAGTGAACCATTTTTTCCGTCCAGAAAGGTCTCTCCCAAAGCGATTAATGCTCTCTTGCAACTTTTTGAGGGCTTGCTGTGTTAGAGGAGTCTTGGTGAACAGGTCATCTAAATAATTGCGGATGCGGTCCGCGTCGACAGTCGTCTTGTTGAAAACATAGCCCTCCCACGTCGCGCGCTGCTCATGCATTTCCGAACGGCCAGAATTGCCAGCCTCAGGCTCCTCCGAAGTAGTCTCATCCAGATTTGCCAACCACTCCGTAACCAAGCCACTGTAGAACGAAGCGTGTTGATGTTTCAGAACTAGGTGCTGGATCTCCTGCTCCAACTCCGAAATCCAATCCTGTAGCGCCCAGTCGGAAACAGAGGGGTCATACTGTCCCTGCAAAAGAAAACGGCGAATATTGATATGGGCAGCCCGCTCCGAACCATCGTCAATCATCAGAGTGGAGAGATCTGTCTCCGTAGCGTCCAGCTGCTCTCTGTCAAACGCATCATTCGGGTGTCCCTTGAGCTTGGTAACGCCTTCCAGCAAAACCTGGGCCTTGGCTCGCAGGTCCGGGGCGGCAGCAGCAGCATTGGCGATCTCGGTTTTCCGTTGATCGAAAAGAGCACGCTGCTTGGACAGCTCACCGATTTTTGTGGCCGTAATGGAGCGAAGAGTCTGAGGAAGAGCACCGGACGACATTTTCTTTCGACAAGGTGCAAATGTGTGATGATGTCGTGGCGTCGGCTGTGGAAAGCTGAAAACTGAGATCCGGCGACGATCAGCTGAACAGTGGAGACGCAGTGGGACTGGTGGCTTAACAGTGGATTCGGTATCGACTGCACGGCTTAAGGTGGAGTCCTCGGGAGAGATGGAGGGATGAAAAAGAGAGAAATGGCATTGTGGTTTGTTGGGGGGAGGAGGGGTTTATGTAGTTTCTACCTGGGGCTATAGCTCTCTTGCCACTTTCGGCTCCCCGACGTTGTTGTACTCATAAGCAGAGGGCGCAATCTCCAAACGAAGACCCCGAATGGTTCAATCGATCGGATTTGTTAATTTATTTCGGTTGCTAGCCCATTAAAAACCATCGTAGCATGGTAATGGCCCAGACATTGGTAGGGAAATGATGCCGGGCGATTTCGGGGTCCCAACAAGGAAATTTCCAAACACGGTTACGATATACTTGTACCACTGTTTATATCGCGGGCACCTTTTTGGTCATTTGGAGCTCTATTTTATATTCTATTCAAGTACAATGGTCAATTTTCAGGCACTCGGCGTATAATACAACATATTGAAGGAGATGCTGGGGCCTATTTTTCATTTTATTGCCTTGTACGGGCATTTATGTCCTGTAGCATAGTAAAAAAAATGCTAGTAAATCACTTGCTGCCTGTTCCTTGACATGCCAAATCTACAACACCTGCCAACTCAGCATTGTCTATTTCCAACACAGATTGCTCCCGAATCTCATTGGCCATACATGCGATAAGCAACTTCGTGCCAATCCTTCGTCTGCTAGAATTCAAATAGGACCTAAGTGAAAAGACCCTGAACAAGGATGCATCAAAAGTGATCCGGGATGGACTGAGCTTAATGCTGGCCATGGACCCGGAATCTCCCAAGCCTGAGATCGGTACTAATCCTCTCCCTACAGATTCCAGAAAATCGGCACCTTGATGATCGAGATGTGTGGAGGATCTTCAAGCTAGATTACCGTGGGCACAGGTCTTTCAAGATAACCGAATGAGGCGCCTTATCATATGGATATTGAAAAACTAGGTATGTTGTCGTTTTCCAGATTCAACATAAAACTAACTCCTGTCAAATCTAGCATCGAAGCTTAACAAGCTAGATGGCAGCGGTAAGATACGGTTGGCAATTATCTTCAAGAGGATCGAGACTATCCTCTACCCCTGTGCCGACGCGGTAGCAGGAAAGAAGAGATTTTTTTAAACAGGCTTCTATTCTGCAACATCCGAAAGTCTCCATTCCCATTGAAGCCCTATGGGATTTTCTGGAAAGGACGAGAGGTGCAATACGAGGGAGAAAACCGGCTTGTCAAGGCTTATTCTCAATACGCCTTTTCTTACAGCGCGCCAGAAAAGATGATTAAAGATTATGTTGCTATGTGTGTGGCGGATATACGGCAAATCATGGGGAGGAGCGTGGATGTTCTAGCTTATATGGCTGCATACTTTTATAATATCCCGTTCGCAGTTTGCTTTGCTAAGCATAAATTATTATTCTTGTAGGGATCGTTCACATGAATCGGAAAGATAGGGGGTGAGTAGAATAGCTTAGTATATGGGATTTGCACCGACACTTACAACTTTACATCTCTCAAGGTTTATAACGACTTGAGGGTCATAAGCAGATCTTCGGCGATCCTTGTAGTGAGAATCATCTGAAGATTGCTACTAGAAATATCCAGGATATTCTGAAAGTCGTTTATGGGGACTGTGTGGCTTGGTAGATTCTTCGTGATACGGATAATTCGCTTCTAGAATAACGGAAGTACCCACGAATTACTACGTTGCTCTTCTCTGGTTACCATACCCGTCGTAGTCACTTACCAAAGACATCTAATAGTTACCATATCTCGTTTCCTGTCTAATCCACGCCATCAACGTCAACATAAAGACCCAGTCGGCTACGCATATCAGCATCCATAATCTCAGCCACATCAGGAATA
Organism: Aspergillus pseudoglaucus; assembly: GCA_039880875.1. Taxonomy (NCBI): domain Eukaryota; kingdom Fungi; phylum Ascomycota; class Eurotiomycetes; order Eurotiales; family Aspergillaceae; genus Aspergillus; species Aspergillus pseudoglaucus. The sequence goes on from JBDODC010000019.1 coordinate 161,777, forward strand.
TCAAGGAGTACATATATAGAGCCATCCTAAGAGGAGCTCAGACCTCATATTCTTTGCCCAATACCTTTCATATTCGTCAGGATAGACTGGTATAAATGACATCGCAGGATGTAATTACTAACCATCAAGTCCTAGTTCTGGAAGTCTCGTGGTAGAGTTGAGGACTCTTCCGCTGACTTGTTCCAGGTCTTGAGTGAAGCAAACTATCTTATAGAGGTGTTATTCAGTCATTAGCATTATATTGAAAGATACATAATAAAGATGAGAAGCGAGAGAATTTACATCCGGACTCACAGATACTTTGAACATGCTGAAAAAGGTACGAACAGAGTCTTTGATGAGGATGTCATTCTGGGCAGACAACAAACCATTCGGTCTAAGGTAATTAGAGCCCATTGTATCCGCTATCCACGCCACATAACCCCTTTCGTCCCACAAACGTAGCTCTGAAAGTGGGTAGATATGTGTAGGGATTAAACCTAGCCATGGAGCTTCTAGTAGCCCTGGTCTGCCGCTGATCGTGCAGACGCTGTTTCTGTCTCTGTCTTTGATTACATTGCGGAAGTAAGCTTGTCACCGACCGATTAGAGAGTAGACTAGTCTTTGGGATTTGGAGAATATACATTTTCGCGTAATCGTGGCGTGGACTGTTGGGGAGTTTATATCCTTCGGACCGGTTTTTCGTCAGTCACTTTAACGCTGATCGATTCATCTTCTACATCCCCTACCATTAGCATTTATTTTGTGATAATTTTGTTAATTGAAATCTACCATTCTCCAATACGACATATCTCCCAGGAACCATGTCAGTACTGTCTCGTGGCACGCGCTTTCCAAAGCTGCTGTCTTCTCCAAGACTATGCGGATGCCATGCTATCCCAACATTTTCGAATGTTAGAAAATGCGTGTACATGTCGTAGAATAGGGCCGCAGTTATATGGGGGGTGGGGGGGGAGGGGTCATTCTGGTATCCCCCTTACTAACTGTTAGCTCACATGTGTTCCTGGCATTAGGACTAAGTATCCACGTACCCCCTAGATAGCCACAGTCTTCGTCAAATACATGGACGTATCTTGTACCGCCCTGTAGAATTGGCACTTTGAATGAACCTACCATTTTGAACTGCCGATTTAGATGTCTGTTGCTAGAGTATATAGAAGTGGATGACATGTCACTAGAGAATTCCGGCAATACCAAGATAGTCTGAAGTCATTAATGATAAAAAAAAAAAATCGTCTAATATACAATGCAGTACCATAATTTATGGCAATGCTTTAGAGTCAATCTTAGGACTCTTCCGTCCAGATTCCAACGAAGTCCTCCCCTCAATGTCATCACCCACAACATCCCTTCCCCAAGTAACTTCCTCGTCAATATCCACCTCACGCCACTTCTCACTCTTCCCCGGAATAGGGACAATCTTCGTCAATATAAAGTACACAGTGCCTGAAACAAGGAATCCAGAAAAATAATTGATATTGTATATATATTGTGCGCCAATGGGTACATCGCGGCCAACTTCTCCTGCGAAACCGACGATGTTGATGAGGATTCCGGAAATGTAGGAGGCATAGGCGTGCCAAGAGAATCCAAAATAGTGGTAATAGATTCCGGTTTTCTCGGCAGAGTAGAGGTCGTGGATGTTGAGGTAGCCGCGGCGGATGATGTAGTAGTCGCAGAGCATTACGCCTGCGATGGAGGAGAGGAAGATAGAGTAAGCGGAAAGGTATGTAGTGAATTGGTTTGATGAGGAAACGAGGTTCCACTATAAGTTGTTAGTTTCGCAAACTTGTGGGAAAATGGTGGTAAAGAAAAGACTTACCGGACACATTGCCAGACCAACTGCCGCACAGACATACGCACCACGTCTGATCGTGAGATACCGTGGAAGCAAAGCAGTCATATCCGTACCAGCGGACACTGAGTTTGCAGCAATGTTGGTTCCCAACTGAGCCAGGGCAAACCCTGTTGAAATAACAAAGATCCCAAATCGCTCTGCAGAGCTAGCACCATCGAGAAACATTCCCAATAGGTCGAGAGGATTCCAAACCGATTGACCAAAAATAACCGAAGCAGATGACGAAACTATGATTCCAATAAACGAGGTGATAGCGAAACCCAAGGGAATGGTGAACAACTGCGACCACAGAGCATCCTTAGGCTTCCGCGCGAATCTCGAGAAATCAGGGTTGTTCATGATCAAGGCTGCAAAGTTTCCCAAGCAGCTCATCAATGCTTTCACAACCGCCCAGCCTAGTGTACTCCCGTAAATGGTGTTTGGTTGATGCACAATGGGTCCAAGGCCCTTGGCACGGGCAATGGCCCAGGCAAAAAAGGCGAGGGCTGCAGCGGGCGAATAGTAAGCTTTAACGGTGAACAGATGGCGAATCTGGTGAATTGGGAACCAGAGGGCGGGGAGTGAACAAAGCCAGAAGAGGAAGAAGCTGACAAAGTTCATCGTGTCGACGCCGGCACTCGACGGGAGGGTGTTTCGTAGGTTCCCGTAGCTAGGCCAGATGGATCGGATCATCAATGTCACGCATTCGCCTGTCTATATATAAGTATTTGCATTCTGAATCAAGTCAGGAATCGCGTACCTCCAATGTATGATTGGACACCAAACCAAATCACAGCCATAACCACTCTGTTAAGAACCGGCCAGAATGATCCCCAGATTCCAAAGGATGCTCGAGCCGTTACGGGAAATGAGATATGGTAAACAGCTCCAATCCGGCCCGTAAGATAGACGAAGCAGGCCGCAATGAAATATCCCACCCAGACACAGATCCACGACTGCCACCAGGACAAGCCATCTTGAATCATTGACGAGGAAATCATCCATGTATTCTATCCGCAATATCCGTTAGCTCTTTCTTTTGAGATGTATATGGAGAACGCACAATATTTAACGAATCTGCCACCCAAAAAGCTACAAAGTTGAGCCATTTCCATTGACGTCGTTCGGGGTCGACTGTAGAGGGTTAGTAATTTTAATTCCCATGTGTCAACAGAAGAACATACCTGGCCGCAAGTCATCATTCGTTAACATCAACTGTCCATTGCTCAACCCAGGCTCATTGGCGACTTCAAGCTTCTTGAGAAGCTGCTTGACCTTTGAACGGGGCATGATGTATAATAATAATAGAGGATGACGAGAGAACCAGCTCGATACAAGATAAACAACGTATTTAAAGTCAAAATCAACGACATACGAGAGAATCCCCCGTGATAAAGATCCCTGCTGGCCAGTTACTGGGAAGGACGGGACTGGCTATCAGCCAGGCCCAACGACGACATCATAGCTGTCACCCGTCCCCCGGAAAGCCTTCTTGATAGGACATTCCGTGGCACGAACCCATTACAGCCAAGCGCACGACCGTTTCCTGCCTTCTGAACAGCTTATCATAGCGTTGTTTTCGTCCTCACGATTCTTCCCTGCATTTTGGCTATCGTACATGGCTGTTATCTCCGCTATCTAATCTGCGATCACCGTGACTCGATCTCATCGAGTAATCGTCATCAGCCAATCAGAGTGAGTATTAATCTCTATATGGTGGCTCTCTTCCTTTAAGCAGTACAGATATAAATATGTAATAGTAGAAACCCAGGACAAGAATAGCTGGTTTGATTGCTGTTAGCAAGGGGGCCGCTATTAGAAGACTGTTCCTCATTTGTTTCCTTCAACCCAGCACATCTACACGACCTCTTTTCACGGCCATCGCGCTCTGTTTCAACCTCGTCTTAGCTATCAACACTGGGCCTTTTATCCAAACAAGATAAATTGGGCAATGTTTACAGAGTTAATCGCTCGCTAATATATCATGATCTGGATCAATCGTATCATCGCAGGAGGTCGAAGTGTTAGCGTAGGGCGAGTCGTCAATACAAGACAACATAATCACAAGGTAAATGATATTGATATGGACGTTGGCGTGGTATACGGAATAGTAATAGGACAGAAGGAGGCTGGTAAAATTGCAGAAAATGTAAGCGCGTTAATTACCAGCAGTACCCTATTTCAACGTAGCCCAACGATACCAGATCTATATGCACCCTAAGGTATCTTTGAGGCATCAAAGCGCTTCTTTAGAACTCGTGTACTATCTCGAATACTCACCCGAAACCTGTTGTACATACAGGGAAGAAGAATGATATGATGACCACTTGGGCACTATTTGAAAGCATTCAATTGTTGTACAAGGCTTGAAATGGTTGTACTATCCGGACATGGCGCTAGTTTGCGATATGTACACAACATCAGCCCAGGGCAAACTCCCGATAACCTCGATTTTCTCATCGCGGCAGCTTCCAGTACATGGTAATCTCACGTCTAGTATCATTCATCTCCGTATGAAGCTGTGCTATCTTCTTGTAATCTCCCACCGTATTTCCAAAAGTCGATTCGATTTCCCGAAGGGTTGGTAAAGGAAATTTCCAGCCACAGGAGGACTCAATAGATCCGCACAGCAGCGGCTCAAATTTGCCAAGTAGCCAATGAGACCACTAGACCCATACTAAACAGCAAATTACTCTCAAATCCTACAGGAAGATAGCATACAGAAACAAAGGCGCTGGCTTGCAGAGTCATACTGGTCTGGATTTCCACTGGCGTTTGCTGTGTATTAGGGGGAAATAGTAAAAGATTCACTGCCCAAGCTCATCACAAAAAAATTTCCACTCTTATTTGTTATAGCTCTGGGTAGCTCTATAGGGTTGTTAGAAAATAAACAGGCATTCACTGTTTGGTGGCACACTATAAAGGAATTTTCATTTTAATCTGCTTTGTTTACAAACAACTCCATAGGGTTGGCAATCATTCCAGTAAATGAGAACTCTCCAGCTGGTCTGTATAAATGCGCTCGTTTTCCCTTGTCTTCCTCTTTCTTCTCTTCTACCACGGCAAATAGAAAGTCTCCTCCAAGGTAAGCTTGACATCTTCCCCATTCTCGCTCTCTTCGATAGCAACAGAACTTTAACAAAGATATCTCATCTAGATGCTCTTTGCTAGCAAGACCATCCTCCTCCTCGCGGCCGCAGTCAACTTCATCCGCGCCGGCCCTACCGCCTCTGCCAACGAGGTTGTCGGAATCGACACCTTCAATTCCACCATGGACACCCTCGACAACAATGCCGACATAGAAGGCTGGGCTGCCTTTTGTAACGACGCCGACTGCAAAAACTGCGGGATGTCAGTGTCTTTGACCAACCCGGGCTGCTTGCGCCAAACCGGCCGAAAGGCCGTCAAGTTCCATGGTAACCCGATCTGGAACACCTTTACTCTGATTGCGTCTCCGGACGACCAGTGCGGCTGCCAGAGCAGCTGCCAGCCCGGTCTCCATGCAGGCAGTGGCTGCTTCTCTCTTAATGACCTTCAGGGCGGATCGTACCGGTTCATCACTGGCGACGGTACCTGTCCGTCCAACAACTGTTAAGCTCCGGGCTGGATTGCGAGTGTCGAAGAAGCACTTTTCGAAAGCTGTCTTCCTGGTTATGGTTGAACGTATTTCTGTCTGGTTGGTTTATTTTTGGTTTTGGGCTGGTTGTGAACATGAAAGACAGAATACTGGTGATGATACTTTGTTGAAATGGAATACATGGAATTATTGGATGTTCAAATTGGGCATAATCTTCTCATATTCGTAAAAGTCTTTAAACTGCTGATCTCATTAACCTATAAGGAACGTAAGTGTAGGATGCCGTAACCATAAATCTATATCTTAGCCCGCATACTCTCCCGCATACTCCCCAAAACCCTCTTCTCATCCTTATCAGCCGACTCAAACTCCCGCTCGATAACCCTCTGATGCTCAGGACTTCTCACGTGGAAGTCAGCCTTCACAGAACCCGCGTTCGACTCTTCAGTTGGTTGTTCAGCACCCTCAGCGCTAGTGATATCGTACCCCCACAACATACGAGAAATGACGATAAACAAAGTTGACCGCGCCGTTTTCTCTCCCGGGCACCGTCTGCGACCAAAACCAAATGCTGAAATGGGAGGATCGGGGTTGCCAACATGTCGTTCGGGCTTGAAGGCTGTCGGGTTCTCGAAGACACTTTCGTCCATGTTGATTGTGTATTGGTTAGCGACGACGGTTGCACCCTTGGGAATGAAGTAGCCCATGTATTCATCGTCTTGAGTGACCGCATGAGGGACGGCAATGGGGGAGATAGGCTTCCATCGAAGCAGTTCCAGAATAAAGGCATTGACGTACGGGAGACGGTCCATATCTTCGAACGTGGGGAGGTGCTCAGACCCAATAACCGAGTCAAGCTCTTCGTGCGCGTGTTTCACGGCATCTGGATAAAGGATAGAAGCCAGAACGAAGATCTCCATCACCATCTTGCTGGTATGGACACCCGCCACATAAAGGTCTCCTAGTGCATAGCATAAATGCTCCCAGGGCAGCTCATTAACAACGTCCTTCTTCTGCATCGCTTCATGACACCAGTTCCAACAGTCTACCCCAAGAGCCGTGTTGCAGCACTCAGTATACACACCCGTAGTCTTCTCATGCAACTGCTCTGCCTTCTTCCTCCATTTCATTACAAAGTGCGGAAGACGATCCAGAACGGGAAAGAGTTCCAGCATCGCCGTCCCGAACGACGCTCCCTGCAGCACAAAAGCAACCATCTCATTAATATGCTCCAGCCGTCGATGGTCATCATCATTCCTCCCCTGTCCCTTCCCATAGACAAGGGTAAACATAACATCAGAAGTATACTGATGAAACTTTTCAAGTTCATTACTCTCCAGAAACCCATACAAGAGCATCCTACTTTGAATATCCTGCAAATACCGATACGAATCCGCCGCCCTCGAGCTCAACAGCGATCCATGCAACCGGCGATTAAGCCTCCATTCAGGACCATACGGCATGAACGCTGCGCCCATTTGCTTAGACAGGTAGTTGTCCAGCAACACCGATGGCGGACGATTGCTGTATATATTACCACGCTTTTCAAGTAAATCTTGCGCTGCCTGCCGCGTGCCCAGGATGATGTAGGTTCGCGTGCCGATCTTTGCGCTGACGATCGGGCCATATTGTTTGTTCCATTTTTGGAAGGATTTAAAGTCGTTGTTTCCTGCGATGAGGCCTGAGATGAAGCTGGGACCGGGTGGGAGGCGTCGTTTTGGGCTCAGGAAGCACCAGGAACAGAGTGCAATAAGCGTGACGATCAGGATCGAAAGCATCGCGATCGAAAACTGTAGTTTTAACCGGATTTATCTCTGCTCTCCGATTCTGAAAAGAGTGGGAAGAGAGGGTGCTGTATCTCAGTAAAGCGTCATCCATTGCGCTACTTAAAATCCCTTGATTCCTGCACTGGACATGGCCCGCGCAATTCTGCAAAGCCAGCTAGCAGGATCCGAGCAAAGATACTCGTGTGAGCACGATTAGTATTCTCCGACTCGCGATTGGAGTCGTCTTGCAGTTGACCAATGAACGCAATCGGGATGTTGGTGCGAAAAGCTGAATTAAGTCCCACTAAGATCGGCCTTGGTGGGATGTTTCGCCGTAGTGTAGTGCAGTAATCAATTTGGCATATGCGTTTGGAATCATTAATAATACTAATTGATTCTCTATTCTAATGCATTAATGGTATCTCATGCAAAATATATAGTCTCTGAAAGTACAGTATGCATACAGTATTACCCCTTGTTCCACTTTCCAAACTTCATGTAGTCATCGTACAAGGCCTTGAACACTGACCGTCCAGATGCGTCCAACCCTGCGTTCAGTGCCCGCATCGTCTCCCGCGACATCACGTCCAGTGCCGTATATAGTCCCGGAAGAATTGCCGCTTTCACTTCAGGCGTCATGGAACCACGGAGGGAGCTCTGCGCGTACTCCATAATAAGGTACTGAAGATACTGGCCTGCGATCCGCTTGGCTTTTTTCGTCTGATCCGTCAAGCCTTCTAGTCCTCCAGGACCGGACTGGGTGGGTCGCGATACGGCGGAGACGGTTGGGTCGCAGAGGGAGGTGAGTAAGCGAGTAAAATGCACAGCATGCGATGCCTGCAACGGTGCGAGCCAGAGCGGCTGCTCGGTCGATCCCTTCTCCGATCGCATGGATCGACTCCGTTTCCGAGATCGTGCAAATAGGCAATTCAGCAACCGCTGAATGGCCGGGAGAATCAGGTGGAAACGACCTCCAAGCTTCTGACGATGCAGGCCCAGAAGTACACCCATCAATCGACAAAGGCGGACGTAAATCGGGGCGGCGTAATCTGTGTTGATCCGGGGGCCTGCTTTGGAGGCAGCGACTGCAATCGCAGCCAGGACATTGTCAATGTTCCACTGCACGATGCATCGTGTATGAGTACGGAGAAGCATTTCCAAGCATTCCGTAGCGAAGGTGAAATGCTCGATGCTCTGGCTACGAGGCATCGACTCTGTAACTGCAGTGCACAGTGACGACAGTTCCTTCGCTGCAGCGTTTTCCTTGTCCTCAATAGCCGGCATCGAAGCAACTGCCAAACTGGCGACAAGCAAGCGGTAGGCGGCGTTGTCCCCTTCAAATCCAATACTCCGAATTTGCTGAATGACTTCGGTCAGATTGTCCACTGACATGGATCGGAACCGTTCCAGCGTAGCACGGATGAACAGTTGCTGCTGTTCGCCGTACAATTGCTGCAAAGGAAGAGTCTCAGCGACCTGCATGACAGGTGAGGTAATATCCTTGTCCGCTCCTCCTCGGCCAACCAGCACCCGACGGCGGATAAGTCTTCTCAGGGGGGACTCGGAGTCGATCGATTTCTCAACATAACTCTCAATCTTCGACAAAAATTTGTCCACCTCGACGTTGTCGGTGGTCAGGTCTTCAAAATCTTCCAGCGCATCCAGAACCTTGATCAGGGTGATCGTGTCTTCTAGCTTTTGCTTTTTGCATTGATCCTTGATAGACTTCACTTCCGCCACAACTAAGTCGAACACTTTCTGGCGGCAGGCTGCAAGCTCCGTTTCATCTAGGACACCGGGCAGTTGCTGGCGATGGATCCACAGCTGCGAAAGTGAAATCCGCAAGAAGAAGCAGTCCATAGAATCACGGTCGATGGATTTCAACTTGGACGTCTTGGAAGTGACTTTACGGTACATCTTCTTAAACAGCTTGCTTCGCTCCTCGTCCGAGAGAACGAGCAGCTTTGCGATAACCGCCTTGTGCAAATGCCGGAATGCTTTCATGATTTGGAGATCGACTTCGGTGCCCTGCAGAGTAACTGCTTTGGCAGCGTTCCACGTAGGCTCCCAATCACTGGTCAAAGCCGCTCCGGACTTGGGCATGTCAGCCAACTTGGCCATCAGTGACAGCATACCAACCGTAATTTCCAGTGGGTTATCCTCCTGGCGAATAACGTCTTGTAGTAAGTCCAAAAGAACTGCCCTCTGGCGGCGAGTAACCAAGGGGGCGGGAATCCTCTGCAGACTCTCAACGTAAAGCTTGCGGTTGGAAACATCACTCTTTACGCGTTCCGAAAGCACAAAAATCAAGTCACTGGTAATGGCTGGCGCGTTGAGGAGGTATTCATGACACACCACACTGGCCCAAGCTTGAAGGAATCTGGCATGGAAAGGAGCTCTCTCCAGTCCGGTCGAGGATGCGTGATACTGCGAAGAAGCCAGAGACAGTATATGTTCAAACAGGGAGCGTCTAGTGTCGTGTTTGATCAAGCTCCAGACACTTGGGCTTCTCACGAGTGCCAGGAAATATCCCAAAGCAAGCGAGACCTGGAGATCAAGAGTTTCGGCGCGACCATTCCATGGTGAGGCCATAGAGCTCAACGCATCCTCTTTGGTAATAACTTTACAGAAGTCTGCAATTTCACGTGTGAGTGCGTTGAATTTATCTAAACCAACTGAATCGATGGACTCCTTGATAGCCACAAGAGAAAATCTATAGGCTTCGAAAGACTCCAATGCTGCACGTGGCTTCTTCATCTGATCTTTGCGGTGCCGCTGGATGGCCTTTTTAGCAACATCGGTCAATTTCATCACGGCGTGACCGAGGATATTGTCGGTGGACTGCAGGTTGTTCTCCAACAGATCCCGAGCAAATCTCCACAGCCGCCATCTCCAATGCAGCGTTTGCTTAGAGGATAAGGTCGATGTTGCAATTCCAATTATAAAGTGCAAAGATTCGTTCGCGTCTTCAAAATTTAATTTGCGCTTTCTCATGCCCGCTTCCAATATCACGAACTGCGCATAGGACCCGGCTGAGTCGGACACCCGGCCATCTTCGTGCTGAATCTCGACCGAAGCTGCACGTAATTGCGCTTGGAAGTGTGCATTAGTGAGAGGATTTCGCATCACTTCACTGTAGACGTTGCACAAATCATCATCTTCCCATACTGTAAAAGAACCCAACTTGCTGTTTTGTGAACGTGCCTCCTCCACGGCAATGAGCTGCTCGTACCATAACTGCATAAATGTCGGCAAATCTCTCGCAGATGTGAACCCCCGAAGCAAAGGAATCACAATCCCACTCTTGATCAGTTCGTAATGGGGATCAAGGTGGGACTCGTTGCTCTTCCAATGAAGCAAGATGTTCTGAAATAAAGCATTCAAAAGATTGATGGCATCCGGAAGGCCCGAATTCGGCAGAAAAATGTCGACACCTAATTCAATGAGCAACGCTGTCAGGTTCCAGTGAACCTGTGTTAGCTCGTTCTTGAGGAGACCAGTGTATGCAGCGTGTGTGAGTAGGGTGTGCAGAGACAGTTGAATTTTCCGATCAAGGACTACACGAAATAATCGTTCAAGAAGCAGTACAAAGTCAGAAGAGTACGTAGCTGGGTTATCCTCCTTGGTAATGGAGAAAGCAAGCTCAGCTACGGCAACGAATAAGGTCTCCAACCAAGGAGCTTCGTGTGTCTGGAGCCGGAAGGTGTCCCGAGGAACAGAACGCGACGCAATTTCGAAAAAGTTGGGTAAAAGTTCAGCTGTCTTCCAAAGACCTTTCTTTTTCATAACATCTGCCCTCTCCGTAGTATTCTCTGTGGCGGAGATTGTGTCGCAAAGAATCGGCTTTAATGCATCGGTAATAGGCTTGACGGGAGTCCAGTCCGGATCGGCTGAAGAATAATCTATCCCTGAACCTCCTCTCTTGAAGAAGCCTTCACGCGCAGGAAGCACAACATGACGTGCAATGATGCGCTCAACTCCTTGCAACACCTGCGCTCTCTCATCAGTGTCGAGTTGCGCTGAACGCACGCAGTGCTGAAGTCGCATCGCATGTTGAAAACAGTGCTTCGCAAAACAGTCGTTACTAGAATTGTTCTCAGAATCATCTCGACGGAATGACCTCAATTCCCACAGTTCCAAGATTGCCGGAAGAACGTAGAGCAAGTGCTGGAGATCAGTTGTCTTCCGTCCATGCGAAAACTGGGTAGTAGCGAGAGCAGCCAATCTGAATGACTTGGCCATCAACGTAGCAACTGACTCCGGTTCACATCTGAGCGCATGCTTCAAGTGAGAACTGGCCACTTCATCAAGGACAAGCGTGTGATTCGCTAGAGTCACGATGCTGTAAAGGCAATCCAGCAAGCGGATGAAAGTCAAAAAACATGACGCTGGCGACTGCGGCGATTCGTCAATATCCATCGCATCTCCTTGATCCCTATCACCATTCTGACCGGACCTCTTCCTCTTTGTTCCCTTCTTATCACGCTTCGACCTTTGCTCCGGCACACCCCCCACCGTCTGGCTGGACTCCGATTCCGAGCATAAGAACTCTGCCGTACCATTCTCAACACTAGCAAAAATATCTTCCTCCAGATCGAAAATCGTATCGTTCAGAATAACAAGAAATTTCTGGTCCTTCAACGTCGTTGCTAAGGTTTTCGGGGGTATAAGATCCACGAGTTGCCGTAGAAGTAAAAACGAAGCCGACTCAACACGATAATTCTTCCCTGTCCGCAACTTCTTCAAAAGCCACCGGAGAACCCACTCTTCCTTCGGGGCCGCATTGTGTCGGATTTGCGCGGCTCTATTGATTTCCGGGTGACTGGCGCATAAAGCCAGATCAAGACCGATGATTTGGGTTGCCTCGTTGAGTTGGCTAGTCGGGGAGGCGGTGCCCTTTTCTAGTCGCAGCAGGGCCTCTTGCGACGAGCGCGGACGCTGCAAATAAGCACAGCCATTAGCCACAATCCTCTTGTCTCAAATCTCTGATTAGGAAACTCAAAAACTCACCTCCGCAACCGACGGCATCACGAAAGAAAATCCAGACGAGTCGGTCTAAATAATGCTCCCAGGTATTTAAAGCGTCTGGCACATCAGCAACCAACTCGTCTTGTCCTATACTGTCCGAATGCAGAACGTATAAAACAAGAAGCACTGGAGGACGTAGGAAAAGAAAAAGAAAAAAAAAAAAAGAAGCCCGACTGACGATAGAAACGCCGGCTCGCCTCCCAAAACGCCTAGTTTTTCCGACCGCCTTCGCCCGGCAGAAGCTCTGCCCGAGACGGACATCGCACCCGACGTATTCCTACTCCGCCATCACCAAACCCTGCCGTATTTTCTTGCTTGTTGCAGATAGTAAGTGGACTCACGCTCGATTAACTCGATACAAGGACTAACAGTGACATTCCTCGACTAGAATTACTATCGCAATGGCCGACTCCAACGAATCCAAGCCGGTTGTGCCGGTCCAGAGATCGACCAAGCCCGTCAGCGAGGCCTTGCTGAACGAGAAGGTACGGCGTCATATTGTGCTAGATACATCTCGCAATTCGGTGGCATACCTGGGAGATATATCTTGATAGACATTGGACGGGCGGAAGAGAAACCCGCAACGTCCAATTGAACCCTACACACACGTGCCCCTCCGTCAAACAGTCAGCTAATACGGCCCTCTTTTCTGCGTCTAGTGGGATCGCGCCATCTCCTCGATGCTTATCCGTTCCTCGCTCGGTCTCTCGTTCGGTGTTGTCTTCTCGGTTCTCCTGTTCAAGCGCAGAGCGTGGCCCGCGTGGGTTGGTCTTGGTTTCGGGGCTGGACGTGCGTGGGAAGAGGCAGACTGTATGTCAACGATCCCAGGTGCACTTTACGACATTTGACTAACATGTGTGTAGCTTCTTTCCGCCGGGGTGACTCGCCTCTGAGAGATGCGCTGCGTCGGTAAATGGATAAAATTATTATGTACGATACCTGTACAGCTGCGAACAATTTAGATGGAGACCCTTTGGCAAAATGAGGTATCTTTGCTTTTTTTTTTTTTATTCTGTATGAGCCTGACTTTAGCATGGTGACAATCTACTCTTTTTCTTCCTATCTCTGTGCTCTCTACTCAGTATCATAAGTACCATCCAATTATAGATCCAGTATTTTCGGTAGAATGCTCATGTGAGCCAATATTTTGAGGTTAATCCTACCCAACGATGGAGAATAATGCATTTTGAACGGAGCCCAATGGATGAAAGCTTTATATATGTTCAAGCGTCAGTTCTAGGAGCTTCCAAGGAGCCCAAAACTCCAACCGTAAAACTTGATGAGAAGTGTGAAAATAGAAAGCAATGCAAAGATATATAAGAATAAAAGCAAACTTAAACAGAAGAGTGGAGAATAACGCCATAGATGTTCCCATTTTCCAGTTGGGCCCAAGCACCGAAAGAGACATGAGACAAAAAATAAAAATAAAAGAAAGACGTGTTCAATAACCTTGGTTTTAGGTATCTATCGCAGGGGTATCATGATCATCATTAATGCGAATTGGAAATCTGTTGAAAGTAAAGGCATCACCATCAAGCCATAAGACAAGAAGACTAGTTACAGACTAGGCGAAGGAGCAGAAGAATCTCTCGGCAATCTGGGACTTGATTGTTGAGTCGGTGGGCTGGCGTGGAAGCTAACACTTTCTGTTGAAACCGGCTGGAGAGTAAAACCATTATGACCGCTGTGCGTAAGACAGCCAACGCAGCTGCAATCATTCCCGCATTGGCAACTGCCAGTCACATCGGAGCAGGAACTTGGCAATCCCACAGGGTACTCCAGAGTATAGTAATGGGAGGGTTCCATGAAGTGGTCTGGTGCATAGCCGAGGTGAGGCGAGTAGGCTCCGCCCATGTGGTGGGAATGAGTCTGTCCCGAGTAATTGTTCATGGTGTTGGATTGGACCCCGGTATCCAGGTTGTGGTTAATGGCGGTAACGGTGTAGTCCAACGGCGTTGGGGCGGCGTTCGTGGAATATGGAGAGTGTCGGTTTTGCTCTTCACCATTGATGCCTACTATAAGGCCCATCTCCTGAACGTGTTGTCTCGTCGTATTGTTGAATGGATGAGAGGCGCACCCCAGGCACTGGCAACCATCGCCGCAATGACATACGTGCTCTGAACATTCAGCAGTGGGCGACGCATATGAAATGCTCTGAGTTTGGGTCGACGGGAAACCTGGCATGGCCATTGGTGTGAATCCAACACTGTGTGGCATGTTTTGGTATGGATAGCCCGACGCTGTCGCGTATGGAGGAGAAAAATAAACGGGTGCTTGAGTTTGTGGCTGATGCACCGGAAAGGGTTGAACCAAATTTCTGTGGCCATGAGCATGGAAACCCTGCCACGTTGGTGCAGAGAACGGGGAGTAAGGTAAGTCATTTGCTGTTGAGCCGTTTGATGTTGCATGATGGTTGATGCCGTTTTCTTCTGGTCCAGGCTTGGATGCGCCGTGTTGTTCTAATTTCAGTTCTTGCTTTCCACAACAAGAACTTGGTTTCTCAGGTGGCGGTTGAGTCGGTGTAGCAGCCGCTTTGCCCGAGCAGCAGCTTTTACTTTCGGGTGCCGTGGCTGCGCTACTTTCATAGGCTTGGTCCTGTGTCACAGTCGGCTGTTGTTGGCCCAGCGGAGCGTACGGGGTCGAAAAGCTTTGTTTTTGCGGAGCGTACGAGGACAAATCGCTAGGTGTGCCGTTCTCGGGACGCTGGTTTTCTGCTTTGGCAATGGATTCCAGCGCTCTAGCAATATTTTCGGGAGCCGCCTGAAGATTGCTCTGCCTTCTTCCAGCTTTCTGAACCTTTCCTATAGCGGGCGGAGTTGGCGCAACCGAACTTGGAGTAATAGCCGGAGCGATCGTAACTGGCGTTGTCGTCGAACGGGTAGGCGCATGATCGGTTTCATCTTCAATAGGCACCTCGTACAACGGTCGACACATGCAGGTTGATCCTAGGACAACAGTAAGCACACGCGAACATGACACAAACAGCGGTTGAGCAGCTGACCTTTTGGAATGCGAACCATCACTGCATATGTCTTCTTACAACTACACGTTCCTTTGGGATGGGGACATTTGGCCAACGGGCGTCCAGCCTTCGGGACTTTCATCATCAGTCGATCGAAATGCTGGCATTTTGATGATCGATGACCCCGGATACATGGTTCACTGGAAACCAAAAACTTATCAGTATACATAGATACTAAATTCAGACGAGGACTCGTACCAGGACCACTTTGCGCCCTCTTCGTCGAGCGGCATGATGAGTGAGCGATCGGTTCTTTACAGGGTTTAAGATGACATCTGCGACCATAGAACCCGCTTTCTCAATTTAAACCTCCTCGGTTTTCATTGGATATAAGCCAAGAAAGCGCAAACAGACTATGCTTCAATCCAAGCAACCCCGGGAGATGTGTTACTGGGGTGCGACGAAATGTCGAGAGATATCGGGCGGATCATGCGGCGGAAGTGCTAATGAAGGTCGGGTAAGGATAAAAAAGAAATGACGTGAACCACAATGAAAGGAGCCAACGGGAAGACCCGACAACCCCGCTAGCACGCTTGAACGTCCAAAGACGGGAATTGGATAAATAATCCCTGCGGTGGTATGTAGTATGCTTATTCACTCGATAATAATCGCGGGGTCGCGGTTTTTCTGCCGGGATCTCGCAATTATCCGGTTCCTGAAGGCGGTGAGTTATCGTCGCCGCGGAACCGGGCCGTAATCAATTAACTTCTAACGACTATGATGTTGCGCGGTGGGCTTCATTTACACTAGACTCAAAAGGGACCTCTTGAGATTCGAGACCCTGTCAGGAACTTATTGAAACTGCATATACCGCCCTCTACATGGCCACGGAAGCCCTCACAATGCCGGACAATGTCGTTGCGCGCACCCGCGAATTCTTCTCCGTCCCTGCCCCGATAAAACGCATCTTCGACCGGTTTCCTCTGATCACATATCCTCCAAATGATCTCCCTGAACGGACATGGACAAACACACATGGCAATCGATTGTTTATATTTACAGACGCGACGAATGCCCGACGTGGGAGACCATCGTTCAACCCGCAATGTCTGAAGTGGCAGGTTAGTGCGGTGCCATTATTCATCTACAGACAGGATCGTAAAGAGCTAATAAACAATTTGATTAATTTACAGGCATATCTGAAATTCGTCGGCATTGACTTCGAGGTTGTACCTTCGAACAACCACGCATCCCCCACGGGAGCCCTCCCTTTCGTCCTTCCTGCCCTTCCAT
The DNA here is from genome assembly GCA_039880875.1 of Aspergillus pseudoglaucus. Lineage (NCBI taxonomy): Eukaryota > Fungi > Ascomycota > Eurotiomycetes > Eurotiales > Aspergillaceae > Aspergillus > Aspergillus pseudoglaucus. Next base: position 178,240 of record JBDODC010000019.1, read on the forward strand.
TGAACACACACGTCCCGATCCCAGCCAGCAAAGTGCAAAAATGGGCCATTGAGCAGGTTCACTGCGAAGAGGAGCAGCAGCTGAATGTCCGGTTTGACGTATACGCATCGCTGTTGGATCACCGGATACGGAATGCTTGGGTATGCTTATTTCACCACCATGTCCTCGAATGTCCCCAGGGCTAACATACGGTCGCCCAGTTATACGCCTTGTATCTAGACCCGGAAAATTTTAATGCTGTTGCACGGACGCTATACGTTGACCCAGCCACTACCAGCTCAGTAGTTCAGTCTGCTCTAAGCTACCAGCTACGACAAGCCGCGCGCGACGAGCTCCTCAAGTCGTACAAATACATCGATGTTAGTGATTTGGAAGCAGAGGCAGATAACGCATTCGAGGCTCTGTCGACATTATTAGGGAACCAGCAAAACTTCTTCGACCGTCCTAAGCCCGGGCTGTTTGATGCTAGCGTCTTCGCATACACGCATTTGATCCTGGACGATGGAATGGGATGGAAGCAGAACCGGTTGGGACAGTTGTTGAAGAAGCATAAGAATTTGGTGCAGCATCGGGAGCGGTTATTGAAATACTTCTAAGCTCCTTTGTACTTGTCAAGGCTCATGTATATTACCAGCGTTATGTGATACTATGACATGCGGAAACTCACCTCCAGTTTTATACTCATCCTTTCCATGGTGTCTTCATTCCTATCTACCAACGAGCATTCGATATATCTTACAACTAAAATAAAAGAGAAATAGAAGAATTCGAAAACTCTTGGACTTGAGTGTTTTGTATTTCATGTATCATAGACATCAACCAAAGTCCATCACTGCCCTCGTTTGGCTCTCGTGCTGTTTTCCGTTACCATAATTTATCCTCGCCCAAGGGCGTGGAGGACTGATATAGCAGGACATGATATGGCCCATGTTAGATGATATAATTTTCCGTCACAATCAATAGTAAACAGACACTGGTGCAGCTTTTGTCAAATAATAACCAACGACACCCGCTCGATTGGAATTCCATAACATAATGATCAGACGAGTAAGGACCAAAGGACCAAAGAAAGAAAGAAAGAAAGAAAGAAAGAAAGAAAGAAAGAAAGAAAGAAAGAAAGAAAGAAAGAAAGAAAGAAAGAAAGAAAGAAAGAAAGAAAAAGCGCGAACCTCCGTACCTGATGAGACGATAGAATGGGAATAGTAAAATCCAAGAGAAAGTAAGAAAATGGAAGTGAAAGGTAAAGAACCAATAGGCATAATCCAAACAACGCAAACAAAATGCACTCACTCCCTCGCTCAAATGCAAAGCTCATAAACGAGACCATTAACATCGTGCGTAGCATATCGTATTCCATAACCAGCCTCAGTAGACAGTCGCTCCAAAGGGTGCTGTTTCCTTGAGATCCTCGACCAAGTCTGCCACGTTATTCAGATACCTCCCCAGCAGTGCTTGTTTCTCATCTGTCGTGCGCATGCTGCGGCTCGCGTTCGCTGAATGACGACTTCCTTTGGGGCTCCGCAAATGTGGACCTCTGCGCTGCATCCCCGGACTAGGGAGATTGGTGGGGGTCTCGGGCATCAGGTAGAAATAGAGGAACTCGACAAGTTTCAGCTTGACCTCTCGCGATGTTGCGCGCTGCTTGAACAGGGATGTCACTGTGAACAAACCATCGAGTTGTTCAAAGGTGCGTGTATTGGCGGGGTTGTCCAGCAAGGCCGTCACGAGGGTGAGGAGGGTTGTAGATTGGATCGCTGGGCAATTGATCGGATCGAGGAGGTCAAGGAGTAGGTTCATATAGATCTCACGGGCGAAAAGGGTGCGCGACGGCGGGTGCAGAAGAAGAGCGCCTTGGATGAGGTCGAGAGTTGCAAGGATGAGTAGGTCATTGGTGCCATTGCTCCCACGGCCCAGCAGATGTTCCAAACAAGTAACCAGTCGCATCGCCACTAGGTTCTTCAGTTTCAATCTATCTGAGATAAAGAAGACCGTGCTAGAATGCTTACCGTTCCACTGAAAACCTTCTTGTAATTTGAAAAACTCCCGAAACGCAGGGTCGTCTTTGATCTCTGATAGCGGTCTAGCAGCCGGCTGGGGCGAACCTATTCCCATCATCGACCTTTTTCGCACGACTGGCGACTGTTTCGCTTTAGAGAGACATATCTGTGCGAGAAGACCTTCAACCTGGCGTAGGCCTTTGCGCACTTTGCTGGGCTCGTATGAAGAGAGGTAATCGAACGAATGGGCCAACAACGTCTCCATGAGGTTTCAGGGTAACACTAGACGGGAACCGGATAGTAGATGAAGCTAAGGAAACTATAAGGAAGTAAAATAAAGCAAAGAATAAAGCGTGCGACCTGATAAAAGAAGAAATATGTAGAGAGGAATAGTAGCAGTGATCGTAGTGGATGAGCGGGAACTATACAAAAAATAAATAAGATCTGGTTCGGATAGTCGATGCTCACCGCGTCCCCAGTTTTCGATTCCCACTTAATATAATCTTCTTTTCGCGCTCACCTCCGATAAATTCTCCAATGCCTTGATTCGTTTCCCGGGACGAGCGTCAATCATGGATCCTCTTTTATCTTAGCTTCCTTGTTCAATGTCGTTGCCCCGGGTGACCCAGCGCCCTGTTTGTCGATTGATTCCCGTTTGGACCAGGTGAAGGGTCCTTGATGGATCGGAATATGAAAGGAGGAGGCTCATTGGACCATATTAATGAACAGGGCCCATTATTTGCCAACTGGCAGTGGCTTGTTGTCTTTCTTCAGCTGGTGGCTGACCTTGCGGTCTATCAAGGAGGAATGTCCTCACGGACCATATTCAGTCATACAATTACGCTATCCTTGCAGTGGTCGGTTTCATCGACATAAAACGGCTCAATTAATGACTTCATGCCAAATAATAACGGCTACGGAGTATTACATAGTAGGAGCTTTATTGAAATGTCACGAGAGGGAGAAATAAGGGCATTGCATTGCGCAGCGCATATGCGGGGTGCATGTGATATCCAATCTCTGCCCCTCCATCCAGACCACAGGACGTCTTCTTCTTTTCTCCCGCGCGACTCAACATCTTTATGTTCACTCGTTAACAAGCAGCGAGACTAAATACCGAATACAGCACTAGGGCGTTGACTGCTCTAGCACAGATTCGCTGACCGCCCCTGTATTTTGTCGTCATCGGTGGCAGTTCCGCCAGGACATGCGATCCTGCAAACAAGGCGCTTCGACCACAAGTCGCGCAGCAGACATGATGATACCAAACGCTAAAGATCATGATATGGATTCTAGGCCAACAAAAATGAATGGAGGGCCTCTGCAGACCACATATACTTCTGTCCCGGACGACGCGGGCAGACACAAGCGGAATCGGTCAAGCTTAGATGGCATCAAACATAAGGATGGACAGTGGTCAGAGGAAAATGAGCGGATTCTGATGGGGCCATACGAATACATGCAGCAGCATCCAGGGAAGGATATTAGGCGGCAGCTCATCCATGCCTTCAACGCATGGCTGAAGGTCCCTCCAGAAACTCTGACCATCATCAACAGGGTGGTGGCGATGCTTCATACAGCTTCTTTGTTGTAGGTTGCCTTTATTTGAACCTTATCTACCCGAAAAGTTTCTTTCCCGCCCGGTATTGAGGCTAACGGATCTTTCATGTAGGATTGACGACGTCGAAGACAACTCCATCCTCCGACGCGGGATCCCCGTAGCGCATAACATCTTTGGCACTGCGCAAACCATCAACTCCGCCAACTACGTCTACTTCCTCGCCCTCCAAGAAGCCCAGAAACTCAACTGCCCCACTTCTATTGATATCTACACCCAAGAACTCCTAAACCTCCACCGCGGTCAAGGAATGGACCTCTTCTGGCGCGAAACCCTCACCTGCCCCAGCGAAGATGAATACCTAGAAATGGTCGGGAACAAAACCGGCGGACTCTTCAGACTTGCAGTGAAACTGATGCAAGCTCAGAGCAGCACAGGGAAAGACTGTGTGAACTTGGTGAATGTGATGGGGTTGATATTTCAGATTTGCGATGACTATCTAAATCTGTCAAATACAACATATACCAAGAACAAGGGTCTCTGTGAGGATTTGACAGAGGGAAAGTTCTCATTCCCTATTATCCATAGTATACAGTCAGATCCAGGGAATCACCAGCTCATCAGTATCCTGAAGCAGAAGACTACGGATGAGGAGGTGAAGCTGTACGCGACAAGTTATATGGAGAGTACAGGGAGTTTCGCATATACGCGACAGGTGGTTCGTGATCTGCGTGGTCGGGCATTAACTTTGATCGATGAGATCGACTCCAGTGGTGATGCGCAAGGCGATGGGGCAATGGTGCGAGCTATTCTGGATAAGATCACGGAGACCACATTAAACGAGGCTCGATGATTCGTTTGTTATTTTCGGACGTGTTTTGGATTGTGTTTTGCCATTGGTTACCGTTATATATACCCTTGATATAAGCTTGGACTTGTACTCTGAATGCGAAATGAGAACATGGGAAATAATGTCTTTATATATAAAGTGTCTGAAACCTAGTAAACAGAAATCAATCCCGCAGGTATATAAACACTGAAACTGAGCAGATAATCAAAAAGCCCGGGGTATACCAATCCAACCATGAGATGAAAACCTCATCATACCAAAAGCATTAATCGTATCAGAAATAGATACCAACATCGCATAATAACATAGCGAAACCGTAGCGAAACGATGACATCTTGTTAGACGCCTTTACATAACCACACAGCAAGCCTTCTCCAACTTGCGCAACACACGCGGCAAGATGGCATTGACCACCTGCTCGACCCCGTCCTGCTGCTGGTTCTGCCCGCCATGCTGCTGCTGCTGCTGTGGCTGCTGGTGATACTGCTGGCTGGGGTACTGGTGGTGCGAGGACTGCTGTTGGTGCTGGTTGTCGTAAGGCGAAGGAACAGAGCCCAGATCCGCGGCACCACCGGTGAGATTAACGTAGATACGGCCGGCATTTTCCTCGGTGGCATACTGCAGGCCCATCTCGCGACAGACCTTTTCGACACGGGGTTTGATTTTCTGGACGTGGTTCGCGGAGTGGTTACCTTTGCCGACGATGCTGTTCCATTAGTTCACATTAGCTACTTTATTCTGTCGCAATGGGGATCAAAAGGAGGGAACATACACATGAAGATGGTTCTGTCCATGCGACTTGGCGTACTTAATCCGCTCTTCTAGGATATCCTCCGCTTCCTCAACAAACTGCCCGTGCAGATCAATGGTATCCGCCGCGACACGACCATTCGCGTTGTTCTCACGGAAGATAAACTCGGATGCTTGTTTGTTGTATTCCTCCATCTTGCGCCCGTGCGCTTTGCCTTGTTCCGAAAGCTCCTTGGCTGCAGCGCCGTCGCCGCTGGTGTAGGCATCTTGGGACTATTTTGGAATGAATCAACAGATTGATCGCGACTAGATGTTGTAGGAAAGGAGGCGCACCCGCTGAAAACACGATCCACGCTTGGAGGCTTCTTGTCTGGCTAAGCCGCGGAGACGGTCATATTCGGCTTCTGAGTCGTTACTTTGGTCATGGTTGAAGGCTGTATGGCGTTGGGCAGAGTTAGCGACGAGACGAGACGCGCTGGCAGAACAATAGGCATGGACATACCCCGAGGGCCCATGTGGGACATTTCGTGATGCATGGTGATTATATACTTGTAAATATGCTGTTATGTACTAAATAACTTTGTTAATTATATTATTGCCCAATTTCGGGTCAATTGAGTCAACAAGGCTTGCGATAAAATGAAGAGGAAATGAATCCGGCCAGATCTGGTCTGGGACCCAAGGGGAATCGGAGCATCGGCGGTCGATCGTCCCGATCTTTTTTTTTTCTTTTTTTCTTTGGTTCAACCTCGGTTCCGTGGATTACTCGGAGCATTCCATTTTAGTACATTTTCTTTACCGCTTCCATGGCTACGATTACTGTATCCCATCTGGGTTCCTTTGTCTGCACTGTCGCGGTCTCTGCGGAGTATGTGGCCACCTTATGCGATGCCGGGGTTGAGTTCCGTGACTGGAGATATCGACTTCGGTCTTCTCCATGGAAACTGTACTCGTGTACTGCACCACCATCCTGTTCCTACTGCAAACTCAATCCAATCTTCAGCTATTGCCTCCGAAACCATGGAACATAGAATTTCGTCCCCATCTACGGAATATTACTCGATATCATGGTCGACAGAGAACACACTATCCCCAGTGTTGATATTTAGAATAGTTCAGAGGGCTTTCGTGAATGCGACGTTGACTTGTACTCCGTATTGGATATACTATCGCGAGTCTGGGGTCCAGTGCCACACGACCATTCACTTAGAGATCAAGGCATTCGATCATGTCACTGATTGGGATAGATCCATCGTAGCGTGGCGAATTCGAAAACATTCGAAAACCATGTCCATATGAATGATCGATTGATTTCTGTGCATTGCTGCATTTTCTTGGTGCTGATAAGCAAATGACCTCAAAAAACCAATGGTGTACTGGGGAAAATGGTCTATTTGAGCATGCGAAATGCCCATGGCCAAATATAACTTGGCGATAGACTCATTGTCGATCGTCTTTAGCGGGAAGAATAAGACGGAATGATTCTACCAGTCAGTCGGAATAATTAATTGTTAACATCTTCCTGTGAGGTTGTTGAGCATGATACGGATGTACTCCGGTGTAAGCGCTGCTTTCCCCTGGATACTCTGGAATTCGTATGACCCCCATTCCGTACTGTGGGCCAATATCTGCGAATACCAGGAATAACATCCACTTTAATATTAATAGAGTTACCGAGCATAAAATGCCCTGTACTCCGTAAAGATCATGCCATGTGGTGAACTCAAACTCTGTAATAATAACTAGTCGCGGAGGAAGACTTTATGTCAGCATCTGCACCGAAGGCGACTAGAAGGTTGGTGGTGGAGATGTGCATCAGGGGTATCTGCATTCCAGGTCAGTAAAATATCCAGGGAGCAAACAGTGAACTCAAGACAATCGACTTATGCACATATTAGAGTTAGTTTTGCATGCTTCATAAGCCTTGTTCTGACTCCGTATTCCGTAAAATGAGCCCCAAATACTGGGCAAGACAAGATTATTGTTGCGGAGAGATCGACGGACAGTTAAGGGGAGGTGGATAAGGTACCATGCGAGTATGAGGAGACGAGTCATAACCACATGTCTGGCTGGACAGATCACTTGCACCTCGTTCCTGACGTATACATAGAAGAGTATAGAGACATGATTAATTCACTCTTTATTCTTGGACTCAGTCAATCCGAAACGAGTCACTCGGAATTGAGTAAGTGGCAGTGGATAACAGGGGGGGCAACCCTGCCTTTTCAGCTGTAGCAAAGATAACCACGGAGTTAAACAGATCTGCGGAAATATCATCAGCAACTCAACTACTCCTGAGAAAACGGAGTACAAGTACATGGTAAGAGCAAGTGATCTATCGTGTTCTCAACCAGATTACCGTTTTTTTCGCTCATGTTGTTGGATCTTCTGATCTCATCTCGGTTATCTTCATTTTATACGAGTAGTATGCAGTCCCTATACTTGTATTCTGCATAGAGCGATAGAAGTAGTTTCCGTAGCAGGTAGGTGCTGTAAGTATGGTATTAGGCTGTAATAAACTTGGCCCACTAAATAGGGGATATTGCATCTTATTGGTCAATACATGTACTAAGCGGATCCTCTAGGAGCCCCTTAGCCATATCCACCAATGAAACCCGTAACACCGGTCTCTGTAAAACCGCGTAATGAAAACCCTCCACTGGAGCCACGCTAAGCGTTTCTGCAACGAGCCAATCACAAAGCGTAGCCCCTCCTCTCGCCCCTTACTCTCAATTGTTCACTCTTCGGGCTTTCTCTCTTGTCTGTGTCTCTGCCTTGTCTTTCTTCTTTTCTTCTTCTCTTCATCCTTTCAAGTTTCTCTTTTTTTCTTTTTTTTCTTCTTTCTCTTAATCAGTTCTCGAACTGCTGTATTAAGGGTTTGCTTTCATTCCTCGAAAGATCCCGTTCTTTATTCCTTTGTCGCCTTTTTCTCTTGAATCCACTTCCCGTCCGAGGTTGCGACGCCTTAATAATAATATCTCTTCCTCTCCATTCTTTCGAACTCCCTGAATACTTTTCCCTCTACTATTATCTTCTCTTTTCGACAATCGCGTCTTCCGAGTAAGAAAGTGTAAGTCCCTGATGAAGGAGAAGCTTCACAGAATGCTTCTTCCCCCCTTAAATTCTATTATCCGGTTGGTCCGTCGGAGCTGCCAATCGCCCTTGCTTCCGGCATGATCAATCTGCTTGGTCGCGCTTGTACGACAGGCACGTCGCCGCGGAGAATTAAGCAGAGTGTTGACGTTTGCCTGTTTGCCTTAGTCTCTGAGACGCTTCTTCACCTCTCCTTAACGACCCTTCTATCGATTTTACTATCCTTCGTTTAAATAAAACCACCGCTACGACACAACCGTCAAAATGGGTTGCGGAATGAGTACCGAGGACAAGGAGGGCAAGGCCCGCAACGAGGAGATTGAGAACCAGCTCAAGCGTGACAAGATGATGCAGAGAAACGAAATCAAGATGCTCCTGCTGGGTAGGCACACCTTTCCTGGTTTGTGGTGCAAGTGAGGTTCTGACCGTCGCAGGTGCTGGTGAATCGGGCAAGTCGACTATTCTGAAGCAGATGAAGCTCATCCACGAGGGTGGCTACTCGCGCGATGAGCGGGAATCATTCAAGGAAATCATTTTCAGCAACACTGTCCAGTCCATGCGTGTTATTCTGGAAGCCATGGAGTCGCTCGAACTGCCCCTCGAGGACGCCCGTCACGAGTACCACGTGCAGACTGTCTTCATGCAACCCGCTCAGATTGAAGGTGACAGCCTCCCCCCAGAGGTTGGCAACGCCATTGGTGCTTTGTGGCGCGACTCGGGTGTTCAGGATTGTTTCAAGCGCTCGCGCGAATACCAGCTGAACGACTCCGCTAAATAGTAAGTTCTTGAAGGTTACACGGGTAGTTGTCTTCCAAGTTAACTCTCCTAGTTACTTCGACGCTGTTGAGCGTATTGCCCAGCCCGACTACCTCCCCACCGACCAGGATGTCCTTCGCTCTCGTGTTAAGACTACCGGTATCACCGAGACCACCTTCATTATTGGCGACTTGACCTACCGTATGTTCGACGTCGGTGGTCAGCGTTCTGAGCGTAAGAAGTGGATTCACTGCTTCGAAAATGTCACCACCATTCTTTTCCTGGTCGCTATCTCTGAATACGACCAGCTTCTGTTCGAAGACGAGACCGTCAACCGTATGCAGGAAGCGCTCACCCTATTTGACTCGATTTGCAATTCGCGGTGGTTCGTCAAGACCTCCATCATTCTCTTCCTTAACAAGATCGATCGCTTCAAGGAGAAGCTGCCCGTCAGCCCCATGAAGAACTACTTCCCCGACTACGAAGGCGGTGCCGACTATGCCGCTGCTTGCGACTACATCCTCAACCGCTTCGTGTCTCTCAACCAGGCCGAACAGAAGCAGATCTACACTCACTTCACATGTGCCACTGATACCACACAAATCCGCTTCGTCATGGCTGCGGTCAACGGTATGTCTCACGTCTTCGCTCCTGTCTTAGCTACGAAACCTCCAATGCTGACTGTTTCCAGATATCATCATTCAGGAGAACCTCAGACTCTGCGGTCTCATTTAATGACCTCGCGAAGAACTTATGGAGTTGAGGATGTCTCGATATTTAGATCGCACGTTACATGGCTTGTAATACGGATACCAAGTGTGCCATTTTTCTTATCTGCCTGGATGCTCTTTACCCCACTTGTCGCCATTTCCTCTTTTCTATTTTGTCTTTCCTCATTTGATCCTGGCGTTGAGACTTCCCTTTGCTCCACTTACTAATATTTTCTTTTCATTTGTGATTCCCCTTGTTCAAATGACATACAGCGGCTCTTTATTCATCATCGATATTCATTTCCATGACCAGAGCCTAGGGGTCTCTTCTTTTCTTCTACGCATGAGACGTGGGTCTTTTTTCTGTGGATTTCTTCTCCGGGCTTTGGGCCCCGGCTTTACGGTTTCATTTCGTCCATGGGGAGGCCCGCCTTGTGTGTTTTCTTTTTCTTTTTTTTTTTTGGTGAAAATTTTTCCTTTTTCTTGATTCCCTTTTTGATTTGGTTACCTCAAACCCTCATTCTGCCGGTATTTCCTTTTATGTGTCTGTCTGATTTGAAAGCTGGATATCCTGCCCTCGTCATCAAATCCTGTGTATAACTCATTATGTCTCGCATCATTTCCTTCATCTCGTGTTCCCTTCTTTTCTTTCCCCTATTAAGAACGACGGCCATAGGGCAATGGGCACGGGAACGACAAAGTACGTATCATGTCTCTTCTCATGTGTCATGCCGGTCAGTCATTAGGTCATAGTAAAGCAAGCGTTTGAGATTGTGGAATAATGCATCTGTAGTCTAGTACATATAATCCACATTCCAGTATCACATAGTAGGATAGATAACTGCTCCAAGTTTTCTAGAACCGCAACTTCGGGCCCAAAAACACAATCAAAATAGCAACCAGCCACAACCCCAGAATCCACGCATACAGCATCATCCGTCCCCACCACCCCTTCCCCTCCGTCATCCTCCTCAACATCCCCATCCGCTTCTCTGCCGCGCCCATATTCGTCGTCGTAGTATCGAGCCCATCTACAGCGCGATCCAGCACGGATTTCTCAGATTCGAGCGAGGTGTGGAAGGACGTGGAAGAGGACTTCAGTTGCGTAGCGAGGGAGAGGAGGGATTCGGTAAGAGATTCATGTTCGAGGCGGGAGGTAGAGAGGGATTGTTCTGTTGTTTGCGCTTGAGCACGGTCTGGTTGCGGCGGTGATGTTGGCTGGGGTTGCTCGTGGGTTTGATAAGAAGTCGATGTCGCTGTTGGGTGTTGGTGCTGAATATTGCGATTCCGGAGGATTGGTGTGGTTGGAATCGTTGTCGTTGAGTCGTCTCGCCTTGTCTTTTCCTTCGCTTGCTCTTGTTCCGGTGGCGAGGGCGGTTGCGCATCCTTCATCGCGGTCTCTTCTGGCACATTCCGATCACCCTCATCGTCACTTATATCCACCAACTCCCCTTCCCCCTCCAATTCCTCTTCCTCGGTATCATTGTCGCTATTCGCTTGTGCCTCCGCCTGCGCAGTAACATTCTCAAGCACACTCTCCAAAGCCCTCAGCGTCTGCCTCTTCCTCCCAACTTCCGTCTGAATCTCATACCGCTGATCAATACGTTTCACGCTAGCAAGCGATTTTTCGAGTGTATTTAGAGCCGTGCGCGCGTAGTCAATGTTCTAGTCTCATTATATTAATACCCAAAACCTTACCCAGGGGGATACGAGGAAACCATACAGCCTGCACCCTCATTCGCTGAAACTTATCTCGTACCAGCGGCCTCAGATCGGCAGTACTGCTGAGAAGGTTATATTCCAGGCGCGCGAAGAGGCGGATTATCGTTAGGAGTGTCGAATCGGTATCGTGGGCGATGGTGTTTGCGGAGGCGGGTGATATCGGTGAATTGGTGGATAGTGTTGGTGTTGACGGGGGAAAAACTGTGAGTGTCATTTTGCTTGGTCTATTTGTTGAGATGCTGAGGTTGTGGTTTGACTCCGTACTTCGTACGGAGTACAGTAGTAGAGTAGACAGCTATCTCCGATGTCACGGTTTGATTACTAAGCCTGTAAGGAATAAAGTACGGAGCATGGAGTACGGAGCATGGATTACAGCTATAGCTGGGCTTAAGTAGAGATATGACAAGTATCATTATGCTAATACTACTGGTAGACGAGTGGGAATTAATAAACCATGACATTCCTCAATGCGTCGTGATCACGTGCCGCGTATCGTAGCATGAGAAGCCCTCATAATTGAATGAGAGCCAAAGCAAAAGAAAAATCAAAAGGGAAAAAAGAAAGAAAATCAACTATATTCAACCACCTTTCGCTTCCACTTTCGCACACCATTTTCGTCCGTATCTTGAAGATGCTGGACGGATTCACTCCGCTTCTGCGCCGTATACATCACGTTAGATTCTGGGCAAGACCGCCCATCATTTGATATCCCGGTAGAGGGAGGCAAAAACGCACTCTGTGGGGGTTTCACTAGCTCGCTTGATCCTGGCCCTGGCCCAGAGCCTGACCTAGGGCTCCGTTTTGCCTCCTGATCTGCATTTTCAGAGAATCCTTGGTGCGATCCGCTTGCATGAAGGCTGCCACCTGGCGCGGCATGTGTTGACGAGGATTCAGGGGACGATGGCCCCGCTGGTGTCTCGGTCAATGACGGTCGATTCCCTGTATGCCGCTCCTGGTTTAGCATCGCGGCCAGGTGACCACTCGACGGCAGTGGCGTGCACCAAGACAAAGGCTGCAGGATATCACAGGCGGATGGCAAGGGGACGCGAACATCGCAAGATAGATCCTTTGGGGGACTATTGGACATAGGTAGTTGTTGCTGGCCCACTGCATCCGTGCCAGCTGGCTTCTCTTTGTTGCCACTGGCGCCGGATGTCTCTGGTAGGGACTTTTGCGAGTCCATTTGCCCCCGAGATAGTGCGGGCCACCTGCTGCGATGTTTGATGCGCTGAACGAGGAGTAGGAGGCAAATTAAACAGAGGATAGGGTAGAGAATCTGCGTCGATGTAATTTGCAAGTCTTGGGGAATGAACAATTTGCTGTCCTCGCTGTTCATCGCAGGAACTGTGTGGCTTGTCTTTCTCTAGCTGGAAACGAAGGATGCTCCAAGCTGAAGTGCTCAGAAGATTGCTGTAACGAGGGACAAGTAATAGTCTGCTAAATGTGAAAACCAAGTGGCAAGTAACGAGAGTGCTGTTCTTGAAACTCCAGTCCAGACTAACAGAGATGAAGAGTTGGGGCCTGCTTGCTCTGAGTTAAAAGGGAGAGACGGCTATATAAAGACCATGAATAGAACGATGGAAGCACGGTCCACAGCAAATACTGAAACAGACCAGGATCTTCTCTATTAGAGTTGACAATTCCCTATGATGTATGAGATGCAGAGCCCAGGCTCGGGAGAGCCAGTCCCGTTCAGCAGCATCCCAGAGAGGAAAACGACCATATTTGGCGGAAACCTCTCCCTCTAGTTCTCGCTTTCTTTGTCCTTGATTGGCATAGTTCTATTCTAAAGTCAACCCACCAACTTCACCTTTTGTAAATAATCACAAGTTTTTTTCTAGACAGGTGGGGGAAGATAAACTGAGGGGTGCGGGTGAAAACGCAGGTTCCAGCTGTGCCCGCAGTCGATGGCACAACACTAGCAAGAAAAACGAATCAAACCTCTTTTTAGCATCCTGTCACGGAATAAACTAGAGAATCCGAGTGGACTGTAATGGAGGAGGGGGAAAGGGAATGTGGCAGCTCCAATGCGAGGCAAAATTTTTTTTTTCAGCTGTTAAGGATTTGCGCCACCATACATCCTATCACCAACATAGCGCCGCATGATTTTTTTTTTTTTCTTTTTCCCATTCAAGTGCCCCTGAAGATGATCCGATTCATCGCTCACAGAGGCAAATGTATATTCGCAGAGGCAAAATGCAGTATTCAATAGTTGCCCTTGTGGACCCAAGTACATACTTGTACAAAGGTACTCCGTAGAGGTGGTGGTGATCTGTTGATATACTTACCGCGACATTAAGCGCCAAATACACATTAATACCGCGTTAAATTACGCACAGACGCTCTACTCGCATCTCCAACTTCTTTCATCTTCTTCAGTTCAGCTCAGCCATCCCACTTAATGCTTCTTTTTCACTCGGTAAACCGTCACAGATCCACTGCAATTGACCGAATCCACCTCGACCTTCTGTCAATGCAAATCCCTGAATCGCTAGTATACCCAAATCGCCAGTGGCTGTGCTGAAAGACCCATCGGGCATACCGCTCGTAGGTTGTTATACCCTAAGCCAGAATTCAGCAGAAGCCAACAGCAAATCGATTCAGCCGATCGATCATGGCGCCCACACAGAACACGTCAAAAACACGATCTGATGGAACCGTCACGCCAAAATAATGAAAACCATGGCGGCGGTGAAAGTTGATAATTGACTGTGGCGCGGCTGTTGCCTCTTTCCCCAACATACTTCGTAATAATAGGCCCGCGGAACGCACGGCACTATCTTCTTTTCGCTGACTACAGGGGCATCAAAAACAATTCCCGAAGCCGCCATCAGCGCCATGTATCTCACCGATAGATTATACGGATGTCCGGTTAGGCCATCCGGACAGTTGGACCACGCCTCTTTTTGGCTCATGCCCATAGTACGACCCGATTACCAGGTCCAGATGATATGCACGCGGATGATCCTTTTCTCGCACAGACTAGTTCGATACGCCAAACTCTGAGCCTACTTAACGAATTCCAAATACCTGGTGCAAAGCAATTATTACCCCACATGTTCTACTTGTAGCCAAACGAGCTATGCATCGCAACCTCAGTTTGCCCGGGGAAAAGAGCCGGCTTATTTTATTTTGCGGGAAAAAAAAAAAAAAGTACGGATTATAGTAATTCTTTACCAAAAAGTTTAGTTGCACGAACAAGTCCAACTGTATACAATTTAATGCGTGACTTCCCTATTATGGGGCGCGCTGCTGTTTACGTTATCGTCCCCGGATGGTTCTTGAAGCTCCTATTGAACTGCTAATGTGTCCAGGTGCACATAAGTGCATATATGACGACCAGTTCATGCAGGGAAGACCCAGTCTGTCAATCAAGAGTAGATCTTGTATTCTACGGCTTTTATATGTCAAGCCGTTCCTCTTGGCACGTATTTATTTTACCACAACTGTTTCCGAATTTTTATGGCCCATTCAGCAATGAGTCAAACCATGCCAGCATGATCTGAGCAACTGAGCAATGGACTACCGGTGTATCAGATGTGATACATTTATCATTCATAAAAGGTAATCTCATTTTGAAGGACGTCTTGTCTGAGATAATAGAAATCAAGGCCATATTCATCATAAAAGTCGTGCATGCATTGTCTATCACAGCTTCGCAGTTACTCCCTTCATCTCCTTCCTGGCCCGCTCCCGAAGCTCCTTACGTAGAATCTTTCCCGAAGGATTCTTGGGGATCGCATCTGTAAAAACAACTCCACCAGTAATGCGTTTGACCGTAGTCACTTTCCCATCCATGAACTTGATAATATCCTCTGCCGTGGCGCCCTGGTCGGGCTTTAATACAACATATGCACGAGGGCGTTCGTCATCGTTGCTGATACCGTCAGTCACATGCTTGTAGATCTGTGTCAATACGAGTGAAGGCTTACACAGGTACTCCAATGACAGCAACATCGGTGACTGCAGGATGCTCCAACAAGAGTCCCTCCAGCTCTGCTGGTGCCACTTGGTTGCCTTTGACTTTGATCAGTTCCTATAGCCAAGCAAGTCAGTATGTATCCTAGAAGCACCCTATGGGGAATGGCTAGAATACCTTTATCCGGTCCACGACATAGAATCTCCCATCATCATCGACATATGCGATATCTCCCGTCTTCAACCATCCATCCGCTGTTTTGGTCTCTTGTGTGGCTTGAGGTTTCTGCCAGTATCCTCTCATAACACTCGGCCCTCGAACCCACAATTCACCGCGTTGATGCTTGCCTAACTCTGTCTTGCCGTCACCGGCCATGATCATGCCCTCGCAATTGGGGTACAACATGCCGACAGATGCCGGATCGCCCTTATCTCTGGGGTCCCATCCCAGAAACGAGCATGTCACCCTGCAAAATACATCAATATACAGACGGGGAGCGAAGTGAAGGAAAACATACTCGGTCATCCCCCACGCCTGCTTTATATCAACCCGTCCGGGGCGCCATAACTCCTCGATTTCCCTACAAATCTCCCGTCCCACAGGTGCCGCACCACAACGGATTGCCTCCACGCTACTCAAGTCGTATTTCCCACTTCGAACACCTGGATGTTTTGCAAGCCTTACCATAATCGGGGGCACGAGGATAAGCTCAGTGATGCGGAACTTCTGCACATACTCGAGCATTCTGATAAAATCAAATTTCGGCATAATATATACCGGGGTCCCAGAAAACAAAGCGTTGGCAATGAATATCGTCTGCCCCATCGCATGGTACATAGGCAGGAAGCAGAGCAACCGTGCCTTGGCTATTTTTGCGTCGTAATCCGGGCTCAACTGCGCCATGAAGGCTGTCTGTATTGTGTTTGCCACATAGTTCTTGTGCGAAACTTCCACGCCCTTGGGCTTTCCTGTTGTTCCGCTGGAGTAGTTAAGGGCTAGTGTGCGGCTGGATGTCTCTGGGGTTGAGAGTTCTTCCCAGACGAACTTGCTTCCTTCTTCTGCGGACGCTACCAGTTCTCCCCAGTGGCGACAACCTTTCTGCGCCTGGCCTGATCCGTCGTAGACATCACTGTTGAAAACAAAAACTCGATCCTTGCTCACTCCAGCTAGCCTGGCTGCTTCGATGCCCGTATCCAGACTAGACTCCGCACAGAGAAGGTATGTCGCACCGCTATCCTGAAACTGATACGCCAGTTCTCGAGCTACATAAGTCGGATTCGCGCTCGAGAATACGCCACCAGCCATTATGATTCCCAAGAACACAACAGGGAAGAACAGGTCATTGCCGGAGAACAGCAACACCCGATCTCCTGTTTGGAGACCGAATTTGCGCAACCCCACTGCGAATCGTTGGCACCAAAGGCGGAAGTCATGAGTGGTGAAATAGCGGGTTTCTGGGTGGTCGGCGTCAGAATAGCAACGGTAGGTTTTTGATAGAGGATGGTCAGGCGAGGTAAAGAGTAGGGAAGCAAGGTGAGTGTCGGGGATTTGTTCTGTCTGCCAGCGTGATGTGAGCGGCATATTGTCTTGTCCTGAGATATATGATGAGATCAAATGGAACCGGAGAGATGTATGTTTTTGAATGGCTTGGAAGAACAGGAGTTCATTAAGAATACACTTTTTCCTTATTCAGCCCATATACTCTACGCTCCACCCCCGCAACACTGTACAAAGCGCTTGCTAAAAAGGGAAATGCCCGAGGTTATGCGAATCGTGAACCTCGGGCAACGAGTGAGGAGATACAAGAGATAATATGTATTTAGTTAAAGAAGCATGTCCATCCAAGTGATTATCCATAGAACAGAAAATAGCAATGCACGACAAATCTTAAATGCTACATACACCAAACAAGTACCCATCACTCCATTACTCTTCACCCCCAAGACAAAGCAATGCGGCCCCCAGTTCACCGATAATCTTCTCCTCAAGCCGATTCTCCGCCCCAGACGAAGTACTAACAGGCTTCTGTCGCGCCATCTCCACCTCCTTGTCATTTGTAGCCACAATCCGTGTCCGAAGGGTTTGTTTCCGCTCCAACAGCTCCTCAATGTCCTCCTTGACCTGTCCTTTGCCCCACTTGAGTTCCTGAATCGACGAAGCATCAACACCTGCACTGGCGCCGGCTTCCCGGAATCGGTCCAGAATGAAGGTGATCAGTGCAAGAGAGTTGGCCTCAGAAGCCATACTTAGGCAGATACGATGGGGCGCGGAAACTGAAGTGCCAGCCGTTGCGCGATTTGTGGAGAATGAATCTGCTGCACGATTGAGTTGGCCCTCAAATTGATTGAGGAAAGCTGCCACCTCCGGTGCAGTCCGCATGACGTGGTAGAGCAGGTTCAGGCAAAGCGGTAGAATACCGCCGGTCCAGATAGTGTATAGCCGGGGAACAGGGTCAAACGGTCCAAATCCTTTGGGCTGACGAAGAACATTTGTTAACCGGCAGGTAGAAAGCCTCATCAAGACCCCTTCAACGGCGATATGTTCTGCCAACATAGGAATCGTAGACAGCTTAACGAGGAACGAAATACTAAGATCACCATAGATAGGATCGCCAGCCACCGCCAACTGATCGGCCCACGAAAAAAGCGTAGTAGCATACCGGGCAGTATCATTATCCTGTATGTGAAAAACAATATGCTCAAGCAGCCGATCCGCATGCTTGACCTGGAGACAAGTCTGCAAGATGGCAGTGAGGATGGCGAAATCTTTCGGTGTACATTTTTCTGGATCATCGTGCAAGTACGTCGTCAGGGCCTTGAAACCTTGAGCCACGACGACCTTCGTGATCTCGATGACTTGTGTCAAATCAGATGAGAGCTCGGCCTTCTTGTTGAGCGTCTCAGGGGCCGCCCGAGAAGGTCCATCAACGTGAAATTGAAGGGCCAGGAATAGGACATTAAGGAGAGATCGGTAATATTCCGTATCATCATTAACAAGCGCTTCTTCATATGTTGCACGGCGTGTTCTTAAAGTGTCCCAAGCGACCCTGAGCAGGCCAAAAACCTCAGCACCTTTTGCTCCAACCTCAACGAGTCGTTGAAGCAAAGCCTGTGCGAAGTCAACCCGTGTCTGCTGTATCCTCTCAAATATCGGTTCTTGGGGAACGCTTCGGGTATTAGCTTCCAAAGAACTCTGAACGACCAATGCCATCGATCTTTGAACCTCGCGGTCGGTTATAAAGTCCGCGCAGTGCTCGATGGCGAAGAATTTCCAACCATGCAGAAGGCTCTGTGAAGAAAGTATTAGTAATTGCACACACCACGGAAGACAACCAAGTAAAACATACAACTTGCGCCTCAACAAGAGAGAGGTTGATATTGGCACGCTCAAACTCCTCCGCGAACCCTTGGTTTCTGGTTCCGGCCCAAGCGAAGTCGTAAGAAAGTAACTTCTCGCCCAGAGCAGTATCGTAATAATACTCCCGTCCCAAACCACGAGTTTCGAGAGATGACCTCTTGAAGTCAACAAGCTTACAGCCAGAATATCTCATCTCGAAATTCTTCTTCAGGTTCGCATGCAGTGATGCGTTGTATCCGGAGACTTCGACAGCATCCTTCGCAAACCAAGACACTAGCGGGATCAAAGTCTTAATAAATGACCGATCTCGCATTTCCTTGGCAGAATGTAGGTAGACGGCGCAGAGATCTGCAACCACTGCCGCAACACGAGTTGCGGGGATTTGGCTCACAACAGGCAGGGAAGATATTTTCAACTTTGAGACATAGTTCACGATGCTGTTGAAGAAATTAGGGTGTTTTCTTAACTCCGGGGTTGCCCATGGCCAATGTTCCTGCGCATGCGAAACAAATTCAAGTAAAGAGACCGCCACTTGTAAATCAAGCTGCTCGATATTGGACAGTTTATCAAGGGCGATCTGCAAAAATGGAATGCCCCTCATGGCTGGGGCTTTCTGTGTATCATCTTTCTTCAATGACTGTCGCGGGGATGATCCAGTGAGGATGTAAACAGAAAGCCACTGCTGGCGTTTACTAACGAGCGCTGAGAGTAAGTGCCATACTGCGAGTTGCAGAGGACGATGGCTCAGTGGTTGATCAAATTGCGATAAAACGTCAAGAAAGAGACAAGAAGACTCTGCCCCAAGGTGACCAACTAGAGATGGCGGTTCATTGACGGAATCAGCGGCTGCCCTGGTTATGAGCATGTCAAGAAGCGATATGACAGGCAGACGATAGGCGTCATGTAGTGCGTATAGTTTGACCAGGGCTGGTGTCGCCCTAAATAATTGGTCCTCGAGTAGCGACACTGGGTATTCCATCAACTGGGCTGCTTGCAACAACTTGATGGAAAGCGCAAGGGTTGACTTGACTTGACCTTCCACCAACGCAAGATAACGGAGATATAATGTGGGAGGCGTTTGGAGGCCATCGATGATGAATCGTAGGATTTGGTTGAAGGGCAAATCGGCCGCCGACTGGGGCCTTAAGACATCTAGGAGATATGACGCAGATGCAGAGAAAACGCCAGTTACCTTCGTGTCTAGTTTGCCAGTCTGGTTAGTTCCATATGCGTAGTAGAGTATGTTCTCGAACGTCCGCGCAAGGGTAGTGTTGATTTGAAGTCTTTGGTCCGGTGAGTTGAATCGCCAATTGACGTTGCTGTTGTAGACCTCGACCACTGTTCGAATGAAGTTCAGCAGAATGACTCTCATTATGTGTGATGGAACACCGGCACCCCAATCCGAAGCAACAGGCAACTTGGTCGCAACACTATTCGGACTCCTTCGTAGAACGGCGCGCGAAGCCGCATCATTGACAAGTTGTTCAAATAAGTTGACGCAGCTAAGCAAAAACGGATAATCTCCAGATGGTACCTCGATTGCTGAGACGATTGCTGTCATTACGCCGCCTTTTCCATCAGCTCCGAGCAAGCTGCTCCGCGCGAGCAACGGCCATACTCTGCCAGGCAAAACTGTGACTAGACCGCAAATGAATCGCAAGCAAGCAATCGTTGAATCAAGGATACCGTCCAAAGCAGCCCGAGGGCCGATATTCTGCAAGTTGCGTTCGAATATTTCAAAGACCAATGAAACCACATCACTTTGCCGGGACAACCCATCACTGGCCATTTCCAAGATTCTCCTGGCTCCAGAGCCCATGTCGCCTGGTGTTTGCACATCTTTGGCAGTGGTGACGAGGTCTGCCAGTAGCCCTATGACTTCTGCAATCGAATTTTCTCCCCATCCCGATGAATAACCACCATTTTCATTCCATTCTTCTAACCAGCTTCCCAAGAAACTCAAGCAAGAGTATCGGTGATGCCACATGACTACCACCGGTTTTGACTCGGAAACCACTTGACCTTCAGTTGTCGAAGGAATTTCAGACGAACCTGTGACAATCAAGGCATTACTCGGTTGAGAATCGGGGAGTAGTCTCTTCGGTGAAGAGTCAAACATCGGGAGGGATTGCATAAGAGAGACATAGTTCGCATTTTCATCCTCCCGAATAGTGTCGTAACCCTGAAAGTCTGGTGGAACGACCTGCGTGAAAGTTTCTAGATTTTCCAGCCGATAGACGATTTCTGGTAAGCCGTCCTCGTTAACAAGATCTTTGCTAATGAGGGCGCGGCAGAGCTTTAGGAAGGGGACCGTCTCGTATGGAAACCGGGAGCGTGCTATGTGAAATACGTTGTCCATCAAGAGGCGATCTTCCATGAAAATCCACCTCGGGTCGCTGGAGGAAGACGGGGACGTGTCGGAGGCCCATGGCGATTGCAAAGGTGATCCTGTCAGTATTGCAAGGACGGACTCAACAATTTCGGGGGAATAATCCAAAAACATAATTACGACCCGAATGAGATCCAGGAGAGCCACGCGAATCCATCTACTTGCCAAAATATCATCAACTGCTGATGTAGACCCGACTTTGGTTGCCAACGCAATGACGGTCTCAAACACGGTGTCCTTCATCATGTCTGAGCTCAGGAGGGTAATGGAATCATCCACGTTGTATTTGGGGGTCCGAGCACAGTCTAGCAGCTCCTCGTACAAAGATAGTTCCAATTCCCGGCCCGGACTGGCATGGGGGGTGTTTGACTGGAAGGAATCAACTGCACTGTGAAACTGTTCTAGTTCTCGAGTCTCCTTATCGTTGAGTGCTAGCTCTCGCATGGTATGCAGTACTAGTCCCCAGGAAAACGCGGCCGGGTGAGCAGACTTGAAGTCTACACATGCAGTTGTGAACAATTCATTAAGCTGCGAAACCTCATCCTTTGAGAGGAAATAAGGTGGTTTGGATGACGCCTGCGGTTGGGATTTGTCGACTATGAAAGGAATAGAAAGCGGAAGTTTCAAGAATGTAAGACTTGTTATAGACACAAGGCCCTGGAGAGAGAGTTGGACCTCTGTCGGATCACTGCAAGGCTTCATAGAGTTAGTTTTAGTCCGTTGTTCAAACGAAACAGATCTCAGACAAGACTTACCACTTGCAACGACTCCAGAAAGCCATAATCGGCCATCAACTGCAGCCATGATACCATGACATCCGCAGTTGGTACTTCCGAGGAGGCCTGCAGTTGAAGGAACAACATCTGGATTATGTGCACAATTTCTTCAACTGTACTCGTCCTCCATGTGTCCTCCACTTCCTCGCTACCCTCAGCAGTTCCTAACCAGCCACCATCTCCCTCCAACGATGATAACCGACTGCGTACAGCGTCGATGCATTCTTGGAGGAACTTGCGCAAATCTTCCCCGCCGAACTTGTTTGTGAAAATGGTCGCACCAAGTTCATGCAGCGAGGTTCCCCGACCGTTCCCACGTTCTTGGGGCAAAACAGGCTCATCTTGGCGGCTATTGTACAGTGATAGGGTAAGAAGTTTACGAGCTGTCTTGACAACATGAGTTCTTTCAGAAATGTAGAGATTGCGCAATCGCAAGCGTCTACTCTTCTCAGAAGTCAGATCAGAAACATTAAGCCCACTGCCTGCTTCTTGCCTAAGAATCTCGGTGAAGTTCGGACCGGCCAGGGAAACACGCAAATTGTCCACCCCAGCAGCACTTTGCAAACTCGTAACCTCCTCTTCAGAAAACCGAGTTAGAAGGCGCGCGGCAGGTCGATTTTGCCATTCTAGGACTGCGATCCGCAGAGCTGTAATCTCGTCGATGCCAGCCTTCTCACTCAGCCATAGAGCATCTGCCTTGATTTCCTTTAGATCGTACGAAGCTTGCGTGGTAGTCTGGGCGTGTATTGCAGAAGTCTTCGATTCGAGATCGGATTTCGACTTGGTGGACCGGGAGGGGAAAGGGTTCAAGGAGCTCGAAAGTAAATGAACACTATCTGGATGCGACAGGAAGGCATGAACGTTGCCCGTATCATCGAGATCGTTCTCGGGGTTGCATGTATAGAGGAAAGCTTTCCGCCAGGACCTAGAGACAATATGGTTAGCGCTTATTCGATCTCAGCATGTAAGCAGAGCGAAAAGTGGCCTACAAGAGTTGGACGTCCCCGGAGAAGCACTTGTCCAGGGACGGAAAATAGGCTTCCGGGAGGGGAGCCATTTGGCAAACCAATTATATCATCATATGTGCCAAAAATATAAAGGCAGAGGAAGTTCGCCGTGGGCGTTGAACCCAAAGAATAAAGGGGTTCACGTTGTCAAGAAAGCAAACAGACTGAATGACATCCACTAAAGAATATTCGAGGCGCGCAGCGAAGGTCAACATCGATTACCTATCTGGGGTTAGTTCCGGGCGGTGAGGCGAGTTTTTGCACGGTTTGACAGAATTGCCGGTTTAGGAAAGGCCCCAATCGCTCAGCTCTTTGTACGACTCTCTTTGTCTCCCTCTCTTTCTCTCTTTGTTTTGCCGCTGAACATTCTCCAAGTACAGAGCGGAGAGAACGTGAAGGTGAGTGCGATGGCCATCACATAGTAACATAACCCGAATACCTCGATTCTAACTATTCGTTTCAAGATTACAGTCATGGGCGCCTCCGATCTCGTCGACCACTCCCCCCACCATCCGACCAGAGCCGCGCAGCTGGACAGCGCAACTAATGTCGTCCTCATTGATAATTACGACTCTTTCACGTATAACGTTTACCAGTATCTGGTTCTCGAAGGAGCTAAGGTCACTGTTTTCCGCAACGATGAGATTACCCTGGAAGATTTGATCGCGAAGAAGCCGACTCAGCTGGTCATTAGCCCTGGCCCTGGTCATCCTGAGACGGACGCAGGTATTAGCAGTGAAGCAATCAAGCATTTTAGTGGCAAGATTCCTGTTTTTGGTGTGTGCATGGGTCAGCAGTGCATTATCTCGTCGTTTGGTGGAAAGGTGGATGTCACCGGCGAAATCTTGCATGGCAAAACGTCGGTACTGAAACATGACTCAAAGGGTGTCTATGAAGGACTTCCTGAGTCTCTTGCGGTTACTCGGTATCATTCGCTTGCTGGCACGCACTCGTCCGTTCCTGAATGTTTGGAGGTTTCTTCTTGGGCACAGCTTAATGGCGGCAGTGGGAAGACCGTCATCATGGGTGTGAGACATAAAGAACTTGTTGTCGAAGGAGTTCAATTCCACCCAGAGAGTATCCTCACTGAATATGGACGATCGATGTTTAGAAGCTTCCTCAAACTTACGGCGGGTACCTGGGAAGGAAACAAGCAGCGCTCTGCACCAAACAGCACCTCCACGGCGAATGGTGCAGTGGCCGCGAACGGCACCACCAAGCCGGGGAAGAAGGTCTCTATTTTGGAGAAGATCTATGATCACCGCAAGGCCGCTGTTGCCGTTCAGAAGACTATTCCTTCGCAGCGACCAGATGATCTTCAGGCGGCGTATGATCTCAGCATCGCTCCCCCACAGGTTCCCTTCCCTGCTCGTCTCAGACAGTCACCGTATCCACTTTCGCTCATGGCGGAAATCAAGCGTGCTTCTCCCTCTAAGGGCATGATCGCTGCGCACGCGTGTGCACCCGCGCAGGCCCGTGAATACGCCAAAGCAGGAGCTAGCGTCATCTCTGTCCTCACAGAACCAGAGTGGTTCAAGGGCAGCATCGATGATCTGCGTGCTGTTCGACAGAGCCTGGAAGGTCTTCCTAATCGGCCTGCTATATTGCGGAAGGAATTTGTTTTTGACGAGTATCAAATTCTGGAGGCACGGCTGGCCGGTGCTGACACCGTCTTGCTTATTGTGAAGATGCTTAGTGTTGATCAGCTCACCAAACTTTACCACTACTCTCGCAGCCTTGGAATGGAGCCTTTAGTTGAAGTCAATACCCCCGAGGAGATGAAGATTGCCGTTGATCTTGGTTCTCAGGTCATTGGTGTTAATAACCGAGACTTGACGAGCTTCGAAGTCGATCTCGGCACCACCAGTCGGCTGATGGATCAGGTCCCAGAGAGTACCATTGTCTGTGCTCTTAGTGGGATATCTGGACCTAAAGATGTCGAGGCTTACAAGAAGGAAGGAGTGCGAGCTATCCTGGTTGGCGAGGCCCTTATGCGTGCAGCTAATACTTCTGCCTTTGTTGCAGAGCTCCTCGGAGGCGAGGCTCAACCCGCGCAGACATCGAGCTCTCCCTTGGTCAAAATTTGCGGTACTCGTACTGAAGAAGGAGCTAGGGCTGCCGTTGAGGCTGGCGCAGATTTGATCGGTATTATCTTAGTTGAGGGAAGGAAGCGAACTGTTTCGGATGATGTCGCCCAGCGCATTTCAAACGTCGTCAAATCAACAGCACGTCCTGCCGCTCAAGCCACAGTGACGACCTCAGCGGATTACTTTGATCATTCAGCCCAGATTCTTCGGCATCCAACGCGCGCTTTGGTTGTTGGTGTCTTCCAGAATCAGTCGTTGTCGTTTGTATTGGCCAAGCAGCAGAAACTGGGACTTGATGTTGTGCAACTGCACGGATCTGAACCGCTAGAATGGGCCAGCTTGATCCCGGTGCCTGTCATTCGTAAGTTCTCACTGGACGAGCCCGGGATTGCGCGTAGGGCATATCACACCCTTCCCTTACTAGATTCTGGGGCAGGCGGATCTGGTGAGCAGCTTGATGGATCGCATGTTCAGAAAGTTCTGGAAAGCGACGAGGGCTTGCGGGTCATCTTGGCTGGTGGATTAGGTCCGGACAACGTTTCAACCATAATTCAACAACTGGGCAAGTTGGGCAGCAGGGTGGCCGGAGTGGATGTTAGCTCAGGGGTCGAATCGAATGGTTCTCAAGACCCTGACAAAATCCGTGCTTTTGTCCAGACTGTGAAGAGTCTTCACCAGTAGCTGTGCTGTGCTTTCGTCTATGTTGGATATGCCGTTGCACGTCTACAAGTGCCTGACATGAAGTGACGAATTTTATGGATGAAGTCTCGGCCTCACGATTTTCTTTCTTTCTTTTTATTTTATTTTATTTCTCGAGTCCTGATTTCGGGTTTTGTAAGTACATTTGGATGTCCTAAATGTTGTTTGAATGTTTTCATGAGTCTTTACTCCATAACCACTTTAACATATAAGTCTAAATATATGCTTCCTTTACAATTAAATGGCCCATAGTATATTCACCAAGTATTTGTCTATGTCTACGGGAAACACGGTGTGAACATAATCAAACGCGTGAGGTGCCTAATACTTTTAGAAAGGGTATAAACTAGCCGAAAGAAACCATGAAAACATTGACTCAAGCTCTCCTGAACACCATCATACGCCGGACCAGAAAATTTTTCTTTTTGGCGCCAGATTTTATACATAGCACGTACCCCTGGTAAAGGCTTAGAGGTAATCCTTCTTCCTGCTTGTTCTCGTGTACTGGGTGAGACTCCATTCAATATCGCCGCTTGAAACGTCCAACGAGCCGCCTCTGATTTCGAACGGCCTCATAGTCATCCGAGGTCCAACTTCTGCCAATTCAACGTGGTTGTACCCAGTTTTGACGAAAACGTGATGCCGCACCTCGATACTGTCTTCCTTGTTTACGAAGGTGACAATACGATTACCGATTTTATCAGCCTCACGCGGTGGGAAAATATGTTTCAAGATTTGGACAACACGCTGACCCAATTTCGATTGAAATCCCTCGAAGACCAAGTGTGGGTAGCTTTCCGAGACAGTTCCACGAGCAGCATTAGGGATATCGGCTCGAAGGACGACGTTGTGCAACGAGAAACTGATGGTTGGACCATGGGGAAGATGTGAGATCGTCATCGCTGTGGGATTTCCACGGTGTTCGTGGAGGAGGATCATGTCCGTCATCGCCGCTCCATTTGCGCTGGACACTAAGTCTGGAAGAACAGTATTTCCACGGTTCAATCGAACTGATGTAGGAAGCATTAAGCGGACTTCTTTGGCAAATGTACCAAGACGTATGGATGGATTCCGGGAGGTGGTAACGATTGGACGAGGGTCGATCAATCCGGACGTTAGGGCATATTCATCGTCGATGTCCAAAATACCAGCTTCCTTGTTCTTTTGGTCCGACGCAGGCAATGACTCGTCGTATTTGAAATCTTCGCGAAGCTTCTTATCGTCTGCAATGGACGGGTCCAATGGCTTTCCGGAAGCCAGAGAAGCCTTCAACTGCGCACGCTTTTCGGCGATAGAGGCATCGCGGAGAAGCAAAGCTCTCCGATACAGATAATCTCGTCGTTCACGGGCTTGGCGGCGCTATTGGACTGTTAGCTGTGTTATTTCACACAATGCGAAACCAAAAGAGGTAGCAATTCACGTGTCACTTACCAGCATCTTTGTTGCAGTCTTGGATAGTTGTCAAATGGTCGTCGGAGATTCTCTGCAAAAGCGGGCAACTTTTTTTTAACTGCGTTTATGGTCCGTGCCGTCAACCGGACACTATGTGGCGTCCGATAAATCAATCATCGATCGCAAAACCACAACGTCCGGGTACAACCTAACAATCAAGAGGAAGGGACAAAACTATTCACTTATTTGTCAGGTGCTGTGGACGGAGGAATCTAGGGGACTTGCAAATTTTGAAAACAAAGTGTGTATCACTCGTCCAGACGTTCCCTTGCTCTATCTGCGGTTGCTAACGAAGCCTAAGCTTCTGCCCCTCTGTTGTCTCGGTCGACAAACAGGACAGGGTATTCCTGATTGCTGATCAAGCGGTCTCACCCCCTTCGCTCATTCTTTCGAAAAGTTTGAATCCCAAAAATTCGTTGATGACCGATTCGTTGATCTAAAAACCGGGTTCTCAGCCTAGTCGACTCTTTTTCATTCACAGTCCAACAGCTCGTCATGGATATACATTCAGAGGATCGCCTGGCTTCCGAAGTAGCCTCGACCGTGGGAGCTGTAGGTGGAGATAGAGCCACGGTGGACTTCGACGACATCAACGTTACCCATCACCCGCGACGACACGATGATGACGAGGAAGGCTCGGATGTCGACGACGACGTGGAAAGTGCAACAAGCGCACAGGCTGTTGAGAACTCGAAGGTTGCTAGAAACGCGGAGGAAGAGAAGGAGCTGCCTTCGCATGCATGCGCGTGAGTATCCTTGAAAAAAAAAAAAAAGCCAAGCGTAAGCGGCTTTACTGATTAATTGTCTTTCATTTTCAGATATTGCGGTATCCATAACGCGAGCAGCGTTGTCAAGTGTCTGGCTTGCAACAAATGGTTCTGCAGTGCGCGTGGCAATACCTCCTCTTCGCATATTGTCAACCACCTCGTTCGAGCTCGGCACAAGGAAGTTCAACTACATCCCGAGTCGTCCCTGGGAGACACGATTCTAGAATGTTACAACTGCGGTACGAAGAATGTCTTCCTTCTCGGTTTCATTCCCGCGAAGTCCGATACAGTCGTCGTCCTGCTGTGCCGCCAGCCTTGTGCCGCCATGCCGTCTTCAAAGGATATGAACTGGGACACATCACGCTGGCACCCGCTCATTGAAGACCGTTCTTTCTTGTCTTGGCTTGTGGCTACGCCATCCGACCAAGAACAGATCCGTGCCCGTCATTTGAGTCCGCAGATGATCGCTAAACTGGAAGAGATGTGGAAAGAGAACTCTAAGGCAACATTCTCGGATCTTGAAAAGGCTCAAGCAGTGGATGACGAGCCTGCTCCAGTTCTTCTGCGTTACGATAACCCTTTCCAATACCAAAATATCTTTGGGCCGCTTGTTAAAATCGAGGCCGACTACGACCGCAAGTTGAAAGAGTCTCAGTCGCAGGATGGGCTGATTGTTCGTTGGGATCTGGGTCTTAACAACAAGCACTTGGCAAGCTTCATTCTTCCAAAACTTGAGCTGGGAGACGTCAAATTAGCTGTTGGTGATGAGATGCGGCTGAAATATACCGGCGAATTGCGTGCCAAGTGGGAAGGAATGGGATATGTCATCAAGATTCCGAACAACCAATCTGATGAGGTGACTATCGAATTGCGCACAAAGGGCGAACACAAGTCTGTGCCTACCGAGTGCACTCACAACTTCACTGCAGACTATGTCTGGAAGTCGACTTCGTTTGACCGTATGCAGCTCGCCATGAAGACCTTTGCGGTGGATGAGATGAGTGTCTCTGGCTACATATTCCACCGTCTCCTCGGACACGAGGTTGCAGCTGCGCCCATGAAGACGCAGCTACCGAAGAAATTTAGTGTTCCTGGTCTTCCGGAGCTCAATGGTAGTCAGATTAACGCAGTCAAGAGCGTGCTCCAGAGACCTATGAGTTTAATCCAAGGCCCCCCTGGAACCGGTAAGACTGTTACTTCTGCGACAATCATTTATCATCTTGCGAAGATCAACGGAGGTCAAGTCTTGGTTTGCGCTCCGTCCAACGTAGCGGTGGATCAACTCTGCGAACGCATTCATAGAACCGGTCTCAAGACGGTGCGTGTGACTGCCAAGTCCCGTGAAGATGTGGAATCTCCTGTTGGCTTCCTCTCCTTGCACGAGCAAGTGCGCTTGAATGACACTAACATTGAGCTCATCAAACTTAACCAATTGAAATCTGAGCTCGGAGAATTGTCCAGCCAGGACGAGAAAAGATTGAAGCAACTCACACGTTCCGCAGAGCGGGAAATCTTGGCAAATGCGGATGTTATTTGCTGCACCTGTGTCGGTGCCGGTGACCCTCGTCTCTCTAAACTCAAATTCCGAACTGTTTTGATTGATGAGTCGACACAATCCGCTGAACCAGAGTGCATGATTCCGTTGGTCATGGGTTGCAAGCAGGTCGTATTGGTGGGTGACCACCAACAGCTTGGTCCTGTCATTATGAACAAGAAGGCTGCCAAGGCTGGTCTCAACCAATCTCTCTTTGAGCGTCTCGTCATCCTTGGTTGCTCACCTATCCGCCTCGCTGTGCAGTATCGTATGAACCCATGTTTGTCCGAATTCCCATCCAACATGTTTTACGAAGGTTCTTTGCAGAATGGTATCACTGGTGTCGATCGTCTCAAGCCCGAAATTGATTTCCCTTGGCCTATTAGCGATCAGCCCATGATGTTCTGGTCGAACCTGGGCAACGAAGAGATTGCGGCTTCTGGAACTTCGTATCTCAACCGCACGGAGGCGACGAATGTTGAGAAAATCGTTACGCGGTTTTTCAAGGCCGGTGTAAAGCCACAGGATATTGGTGTCATTACACCGTACGAGGGCCAGCGGAGTTATATTGTCAGCTCTATGCAAGCGAATGGCACTTTTAAGAAAGAACTCTACAAGGAAATTGAGGTTGCTTCCGTCGATGCATTCCAGGGACGAGAGAAGGATTTTATCATCCTCTCTTGTGTGCGTTCCAATGATCATCAAGGTA
The DNA here is from genome assembly GCA_039880875.1 of Aspergillus pseudoglaucus. NCBI lineage: Eukaryota > Fungi > Ascomycota > Eurotiomycetes > Eurotiales > Aspergillaceae > Aspergillus > Aspergillus pseudoglaucus. The sequence goes on from JBDODC010000019.1 coordinate 208,372, forward strand.
TCGGTTTCTTGAGTGACCCTCGTCGTCTGAATGTTGCCCTTACTCGTGCTAAGTATGGATTGGCCATCCTCGGAAACCCGAAAGTTCTGTCAAAGCATCCTCTGTGGAACTTCCTCCTTCAGCACTTCAAGGAGAGACACTGTCTCGTTGAAGGGCCTCTCACCAACCTCCAGGAATCTCTGATCCAGTTCAGCCGCCCCAAGCAGGCGTACAGAGGCCCCCAACGTTTCCAGATCGCTTACAGCCATGCATCGAATGTCACTAGTGGTATTATGAATGGACGCAATGGCCACCGGAACGATTTCCACGACACCGGATCCATGGTTGGCTACATCCCTGATGATGTCTCCTCCGTTCATTCGTCCACTCTCGGTGGAGTTGGCCTTCCATCTGGCTATCCTCCCATGTTCCAGAACTTCACGGATTCATGGCCCGCCCTCCCTGGTGGTCGACAGGCCAATGGCAGCCGTGGAAAGCGGGCCCCCAGCGTTACTGGAGAGTCTGTTGCCGCTACGGAGTCTGACATTACGACCAGCATCATTGATGGCAAGAGCGTTGATCAGGGCGGTGTCAGTCTTGCTGGCTTGAGCATCAACGACATGAACAAGCAGCCCAGTCTTAGCCAGTCAGACCGATTGAAGCGCTATGTGGAATCTGGAGGACGCGAGCCCTACAGGCCTGGGGTCCCTGATAATAACAGCATCTTTGGAGGTAGCTCTGCTAGCATTCGTGTCACTCGTGGCGTCCCTGGTCATATGAATGATGATGACGATGCGCGCAGCGTTTCCACAGCGTTTGCAAGCCAGGTTGGGGGTAATTACGATTGATAATGATTATCCTGTTATTCACCATTGAGAATGGCGCCTATTGCAGACAGCCGTTCCTATAAACCAGCAACCCAATGGTTCTTGCAAATGTTTGGGTCGCGTCAGTCATGGCTCGAATATTTGGACTCCATGCGTCTTTCGTTCGTCTCGTTGAACATGAGAAGGTCTCCTTTTCGGTACCTTTCTTCCAGGTTCCCATTTGATAGTAACATCTTTTAAGCTGCTAGCGGGGAATAATGGAGATCCCGGGTTTATCACTTGTTATCACTTTTGATACCCCAGGGGCGAGTATATCTTCTCAATGGTTAAGATGCGGTTCTATCAGGTTTGAAAAGTCGCTATATCCAATGTCTAAGGAGCTTGTGCGCGGCTTTGAGGACCGTCCAGAACCGTTCAATATTGATAGCACGGTTTGTTTGCCGTCGCTAATTATTCTTAGCAGCGAACGAGATTTCTGGGGCTTATTCAGCTTCACGCCACGTTCTACGGATCTCTCGGACATGCTGGACAAGTTCAACCTGCCCGCGAACTATAGACAGCAGCGGATCCATAATGCAGTCTGCCATGACTTTTCTTTAATTTCATCAATTTATATCTGATTTATGTTGAATGCTTTTCGTTGGTTTTAGTCGGTATTGCCAAGGCAGTGCAGAAGTCGCCATGGTCATTCGGAGTGGTCAGAACAGCCACATGCGGCTTTTCTCTTGCGGTTGTTTCTCACTCTGCTATCGACGTCGATTCTGTTCTATGTTGAATTGAATACGTCTGGCAATGTCGCTGAAGTGAGACTAACCGCTACGTCGAAAGCAAATGGATCCAACTATTTCGTTCGTTATTGTGCTGCCTTGATAAATTCCAATAGCATTCTTAGAATATTCCTCGTACCTCTTCAGATAGGGCAGTGTCCTTGGCTCCTCGATGTTGCCATCTACTGTTACTATGCTGCTATTTATATTTATTCCCATCGTAAACGCAAACCTGCTTTGGTCGAACAGGCATCGAATATTCTATATCCTGCAGACTCCGCCACAGTAGATCGAACTTATAACATGCTGATAGATAACGGCCAAGCATTAGTGTGCCCTACTCGTCAATGCTGCAGAGATATTCGGAGTATCCGTTGGGTTAAGACGCTGCGCCACAATCAACGTCTGAATGATATGCTAACTCTAACGCAAACAATTCGGAAGCCTATTCAAAATTGCTGAAGTTGGAAGAATTTTCTTCGTTCGAAAGGGACTATGGATTTGAGAATGGCACGGTGCCATTGATGTTCATGGACCATGCGCCATCGTTCACTGGCATCCTATCCAATCCACATCAGGGCTGCCTGAAGACAAAAATAACACAATCCAAGCGGCTAGATCCCAATTCATTGACACAGATCAGCGCTATTTGCTATATCTGCAACTATCGTGACAATACAGCATACCAAGCCGTGCTGCACTATGTAGGTATATTCGTACTAACTTTCCTGGGCTTCTCCCGGAAGATAGTGGAGCTAGCTGGGTTCATATTGCGCATGGAGCTGCTCCTCATCGAAGGCAAACTTGCAATCCGGTTGAACATGGATCGTGCCTGAAGACCGGAATCTTCTGGCACCAATGGATCAACGAAGCAAGGCGGTAATGCCGACATGGGTCAGGGCTAGTGTCAGCAGCGTCAACAGGGCAGCCCGCCATGTATACCATGCACATACATGAGTTGGCTCCAAGCTGTGCATTTCAGCTTCACTTTTATCGCCATCGACAGTGATGCTGAAACTGAGATCGCCTCGAAACTGAGCGGTCAGTATGCGGCACGTGATTGGCGGCTAACCAGCCGCCACAGTTGTGGCGTTCACCAGCCCCATCAACAATACAAACAATCTCGGAGTCACCAATACCATGACTTGGGCGTTAATATCATCCATCGTTGCCTGACTATTCCTGTTATGATAAACTGGGTACGATGAGTCACCCCAGTCACTGCCGCCCAAAAAAGGCTCATTATTAACCTCGCCTCAGTCCTAATACTATACCCGATTGGGCGTATATACTCCGTAGGTAAACCACTAAAAGCGCCCCCTTTTTTCTTTCAACAGGCTACACCACGTGTGCAGGCAATCTTGGGAGGATCGACCAGATCAGATCCAACAGTCAGCCTTCATCTCATCTGACTCTTAATACGTATACCAAAAAGCCCGACTCTATAGAGTATATAAGAACAGCGCATCCCCGGCTTGACCGTCTCCTTTGCTCGACATATCGGCTAAACTACGATTCTAATCCCGAAGTGGCGGATACCCAATTTGGATGATTAGTCACTAGCGCCTTGGCATGAACACAGATGCCTTGTTTCAACCTGAAAATTTTGGTTCCCAACTCTTTCCCTCTTAAGGATTTCTACTATCGAACTACGCCACTACGCCGCTACATCACCTGTTTTTTTCTTTTCTAATTTATTTTCATCTTTAAGAGAGATTCTCTAATTATTGATACTACCTTTCTGCTCTTTCGACAGTTTCACTTCCAACACAACCAACCCTCCACTGTCAACGGCGGGGTTGCAATTGCGCTATGGGTGACGGGTCTGATTATCCCAGTCCACGAAGCGAAGGTCCCCCTGGGCCTGCATCTATCCTCGTCACGGCTCAAGAATCCCTCTCTCCAGCAGCGAAGATGAACGACCAAATCCCTACGAGCTTTATGGAAGGATCTCGGCCGCGTTTGTCGGTGAGAAGAACGCGCGATCCGCCGAAGAATGCCGCGGGTCAAATCTACTGCGATCATCCTGAATGCCAGCAATCGCCTCCTACTTTTCGTCGCCCGTGTGAATGGAAGTAAGTGCTTTTTTGGTTTCCCCTCTCTTTCTTCTTTCTAAGGAAATATGGGGCTGACATAACGCGTCTGAACAGCAAACACATGGATAAACATGATCGACCTTACAAATGCATGGAACCAGGTTGCGATAAGATTCAAGGATTTACATACTCCGGCGGCCTGTTGAGACACCAACGCGAAGTACACAAGAAGAACATTAATGCCAAGAAGCCTTTGATGTGCCCATACGCCGACTGCAACCGCAGCACAGGCCATGGATTTACGCGCCAAGAGAACCTGAAGGAGCACCTTCGTCGACGACACATGCACACAGAGAGTGGCCCTTCGCCAGAATTGCCGAATATCGTGTCTGAACTGGATGGTACCGCGTCCCTCTCAGCCCCTCCGGTCATTAAACGGAAGCGCGACTCACTTGATGATCCTTCTATTGAAATGACCGAGGAGGAAGAAAACGGGGTTGACTTGCGGAACGAACTCAAGAGACTACGACGCGAGGTTGAGGAGAAGGACCGTCGTCTGGAGGAACTTGAAAGGATTGTTGGGGGACTTCAACAAGCTATCCCACAGCCTCCTGCTCCTGCTCCGCAGGGGGACGGACGGGTGGAGATTGCTTCATGAGACGTCACTCGTTTCTTCCTGACACTTGCCCGCTACAGTTTAGGTCTTCTTTAGATCTTTAGATCTTCGTTTCTCTTTGCACAATATGGGCGTTCGCTGTCTGTTCCGAATATATAAGGTTCCTCGTCGGATATTCCAATGAAGTTACCGTGGCTTGGTTTGTTTCAGTACGTGGAATTGATTCTATTATACTTTCATTTCGGGAGGAATCGGTGGCTTTGAAAAGAATATGGCGTTTGCTTGAAGCCAACGATGCGGACCAAGAGGTGTTTCGTGGATGGCTTGCTATGTTGCTTTTGTTTATTGGAAATATACCCAGGCGTTTACACTCCATTTCCTTTGTTGCCATCATCCTCTCCAAAGTCATGTGTTGCTTTTTCCATAGCTTTAGGTTGGGCTTTCTGATAGTTTGCAATGCGATGTGCTCTCTCATCTTTCACAAGGTTTTATGTGCTTATTTTATTCTAATGTCTATTCACCCTAAGTTAGGTATATTTTCCCTGCTACAGGTTTCGAGGCCCAGGAATATAGTTAAAAAATATGGTCACATGACAAGATTCTATGTAATTCTGCGTCGCGCGACGCGCCACCAGATATTGTCCATCATCTTTTCAACCACCTCCACCATGCCTCGCACCCCTTTGCAATCTACTACTTTTAATAGGGCCAATAGAAAGGAATTAGAACCTTTTCAACGGGGAATTATAGTTGGCCGATTCCTTGCAGGCCAGAAAAAAGCCGATATTCAGCGCGCAATGAATTTACCATATACAACAATTCAAACCACCATTGCAACATATCAATCCTCCACCACTGGCACTAATTCTCTTTGTTGATAAGCGATATGTTCATTTACAAATCAAGCGGGATCGCTTTATCAAAAATAAAGATATCTGCAAATTACTTGGGATGCCCATTTCTACACGCACTGTTGCATGCATGTTAAAAGAATCTGGGTATGGCCACTGGAGAGCATAAAGAAGACCTCAACTAACTGAGAAAATAGTTAAACTACGCTATGAATGGGCATACATGCGCAAGGATTGGACATGAGCAGTGGAGCAAGATCATATGGAGTGATGAATGCTCTGTTGAGCTTGGCAAAAGGTGTCACGGGCTCGGCTAAAATAACGGAACATCAACTCATGTGTTCTACCTAGGTAGCTATCGACGAGAATAATCAACATGAGGAAAGAAGGAGACACTGCTATCAACAACAAAGCAAACAACATCACTGTACGTGATAGCCAACCCACGTGACTAGGCAAGGTATTACCTTTTCAACAGCTTTGTATCCAATAACTATCTTACCACCGCCAACAGCCGGCTTAGTAGGGGCAGCTGTGATAACGCTTGACAGGAGCAGCAGCGGGAAGACAATTGATGCAAGCATACTGAGGTTTGTGTTTGTCACTGAAAATATTGAGAAGAGATTGAAAAGGTCACTGAAGAAATGTGTAGTTATGCTCTTTTTGCCAAAGGGTAGACCAGCATATTTATAACTGCTTTACTCTGTACATAGACCCTTTGAAGCTATACAAAAGGATGTTTACTTTTGGAAACATGTTCCTTCTATACGATTTTTGGCCCTCAAGTGGATAGTGCTCTGGCCCCAAAACACATGGCCCCCTCGGCTGCAGAGGATGTCCTTGTTTTATTTCGGGCGTTTACTGCAAGCATTGAATATGCAACCCTAATTCTGTTTGGACCCTGAGTAGGGCATACGAGCCCAGCGCGGCTTAATCGACCCCCAAGCATAGCCATGCCAAGACTCTTCAGGGCCCAGGCAGTACCTGGGTTTAGTTATATTTATACCGGGATCGACGAGCCGCCCCCACACGATTACATCATCATCGTCCACAGCAGAACCCCAGGTTGTACATAATCCCAGCAAGACCACCACCGTCAGTCTACACCATGTTTGACACCGCAAGCCTTTGCAAAATGACGACTTTACTATCCCTTCTGTGTGCTGAAAACTGGTGGTGGGACTCAGACGAGGAGAGCTATATCAGGTTTCACGAGGATGGCACCGGCGAAGTGAGTCTTAGAGTGTTATAGCCTTTCACCGGTCTGAGCTGATTGTATCCCAAGCTGGTCGCTCATTGCGAGCTCTGTATGTTCATTGCAGCCCATTTCAACTGGAAACCGTACGGGCTGGATTCTTTGAGCAATGAAATCGACACTGCAGCTCCCTGGCTGCCTAGCTCGCGCCCATGTGATGTTGGTCAAATCGACATTGAAATGACACTCACGACCCGCCGCGTTCAACTTGGCAATATAGACATGGAACGACGCGAGATCAACGAGGACCGGCTTACTGATGAAGCATTTCTCCCTAATAGACTTACTCTCCGACTGGAGAAAGGCAAATTCATGACTGCCAAAGATGATCCAGTCGTTAGTGAGCTTCCATGCTATAAAACCTTCCAGTATCGTCTTTCCTGCGATCCTTCGCCATTTCCATCACGACACATGTGGAAAGAGCCCTCTGGAGCGCCAGATCAGATACGGTTCTGGGAATGGAATCAATTCCAGTCCCATGAACGATCGGTTCAATGGCAAACCACTCAGGGAGGAAAGATTTTCAATAGATGCAAAAGGGCAATAGGCTTGGATTGATAGGTGATCGCAGAGAGCTGGTTTTGACGTTTTAAATGAGCCAAGCAAATGAATCCAATAGACTCGTGCCCCTTCATCTTGGGACATCCACCCTAGTACCACTGCCTGAAAATTGCTAGAATCCCTGCGCAATCTGTCACCGACCAGCAAGCAAAGCTACTCACTTTGCCATAAGCAGGGTGAGCTGCGTGAATCAGGTGATAAATCACCTTACTACTACCTTTGACGACACCACCTTCTCTCTTTCTCTTTTGGTTGAGAACAAATACCGCTTCAATATGTCGAGCTGCCCGGTAGATACCATCACTGAACAGCACCAGTGAATGGTAGCTGGTCATGTCGGAAACAGAAAAGGGTATTCAATAATCATAACACTCCAAGGATTCTCACTCTTGAACTTTGGTGGAAGGTGTCTAGTAATTTACAAGGACTTTTGTCATGTGGTATCACAATAACAAACACGTAGACTTTCATGAACAGGGGGATATGTCGACATTAACCATTAATATACTAGCATGTCTTGACATTGTCTTTGAAATAAAAGCAAAGAGTGTCAGCATGTCAAGCTGGCTTTGCAAGCCACTGTACATGCCGCAGTCTAACAACGGGAACGGCAATTAGGCCACAGCAGGCCTTGACGAGGCTCTAAGCTCGTTTTCAGCAAGTGGGACACTCTACTTGTACATACACGGATAAATATGGTTATTGTAGCCTGCATATCGTTTCGGCGAGGGGTCGGGGTAAATGAAATCATCCGTCCACCCATCCATCTATCCACTGTACATGCCCGTGAGTGTCTGAGGTATGGGGAGGGGGCGTGCTAAAGACATAATTGACCACAGACGCTCGATTATAACCATTCGTATCTATTCTGCGACGTCCGGCGGCCGGTTTGCGTTTGATCCTACCAATCGCACACTATCCATATATATTGCCGGACCGGACATTTCGACCTTTAGGAGCACATGTATCGCAGACATAAATTCTAGGCTCCAGGACACTGATCTTGAGTTAATACTGGAAGCTGATCTTTGCTTCGCCCCATGGATCGACTAAGGCCCCACTGGGGCGCCTGAAGCTGCCACAACATGTGATTCTCAAGACACAAGGCGATTCGCCTGTACCTAGTGTGTTCCGTCTATTTTATCGCTTGCTGCTTTCTGTTCTCCTTGAAACACTGGGTTATGCCTCATGGGTTTGACGTCACCCAGCGGCAAATGCAGCGTTCTTATCTGTGTTGCTGTAGGCTGCTAGTTCCTAGTTCAGCTCATATGCGGATTTTCATTCCATTTGGGCGCATGGACGACTGTTCTCCAGCCAATCATGAAGAGGTAGAAGCAGTATTTCTGAACCATTCCTGCCTACTTAAGGTGGATCAGACGCAATATTATGACTCTATATCATTGACTCTAGACCTCGGCAGGCCCATGGGTTGCCCATAATGGGTAGGCCCATACCCACCCATGGGTGGGTAGTCCGAAGCAGATACCCATGATGGGTACCCACTGGGTACCCATTTGACCCAAACCCTAATCAAAATAGAAACACCCGTGACTTGCATAACTTATATGATTTTGCTAGTAATATTTAACTGGCCTATTATGCTGAATCAGCAAGTAGTACATCCCAACTAGGAAAGTTATGCATGCATGGGTATTTGATAGGTTACCCATGGGTAGTGGTCCACTCCCATGGGCGGGAAATGGGTACTAAATTGGTACCCATGGGCCTATGGGTATGGGTAATGGGCAGAGACCTCTACCCATTGGGTACCCATGCCGAGGTCTAAGTGACTCAAGACTGCATAGTTCTCTGATGGTCGGCATGGCCCAGAATACCGATTGCATTGTTCAAAATATGGATCTTGGGAAGTTGGAAGGTGTGGAGGCAGAGTTCAAGTCATTCTCCAATTGAAACGAAGTCCAATGTCTCCAAGGCACTAGGACCAAGATTAGCTATTCTTTGTATATGCCTATGATCCATATGTAACTAATTATCACACGCAGCTAATTTCCACAGGCAGTTACCTTATGTTAGAGACCATTATCTGTCCACGATCATTCTACAGCTGCAGCTCTTTTGTATGTACAGGTGCAAGTGTAGCCCCATGTGGCTGAAGTTGTCACGGTCCAGTTTGCCATGGGGCTCAAATTGCCATAGGACCAGGTAGCAACGCCACAATTATTCTCTTAATTTAAGCTGTCTCGAGCAATTCAGGTGAATTACTTTCAGTCGACTTCTGGATCCTGATTTCGCCGTCCGATGCCACACCATTATCAACTTTTCAGTCTCTTTGACCGACGCAGCAAAGGCTTGACGCTGGAGGATTGAACCGGGTGGTGCATGTTCCACAATCCGATCCTTTAGCAGGAAATTAGCGTTCCGCAGACAAAGAAAGCAGAGCTTAGGTCGCTCTTCTGGAGACTTGATCCGTACAGATTCCATTGCTTGGCGCAGGGTAATCTCGGTCTCGTCCTCTGAGAAATGCTGTTGCCGTTTGGCAGGAGGACAGGGTTTGTCATTATCAGGTGCAGGCCGGCAGCGAGATTGGCTGAGCTGAGGTGTGGGCCGCCCCTCTTCCACAGGGCAGAATGCAGTCATCGCATTAATCGTGTTGATCTGACGCTCCGCTTCAAGGGTGGCACCTGGCATGCTCAAGGTGGCGTCAATCACTGTTAGATGCTGCGGAGGCATAAAACCCTTGTGCTCCAGAGCCCCCATCACCTTGGTATCCACCAGCTTCCCTGTCAGTTGACATTCAAGGTCGATCACGGGTTGCTCAATCCGATACCGTTCTAGATTCTCCCAGATCTGTTGGTTCCACTGTCGTTGCTTCTCATTATGAAGTTCACAGACAGCTTTGTTATACTTCCGCTTTACTTCCATCGTCCGATCCTGGAAAAGTTCCAGCTTTTCCCGTAGATGACGGTGGTGCTTGGAAAGCGCTCCATCAAGGTGGCCAAAGGCAGTTTGGCACGCCATACTGGCACGGTCTAACTTGGCTTTGCAGTCATCCCATGTCCGCTTGTGTTTATTTACTGTGTCCTGCCGTGCACGAACCACAGGGAGCCAATTGAGGGATTTGGATTCTTCGGGAGTTATACGGTCGATTCGGGTCAACTGAGGCGCTCAACGAGCACGCAAATCGCACTAATGGTGTTTGAGAACCTGTTTTGCGGATAATTCCCTGAACGTCAACATCAACATCCACTTCATAATGTCGGACGAAGGTGCGGATATCTGCATGCTGTAGAATGACGTTTTGGAGGGCATCGGTAACTTCTTCTATCCATAGGGTTAGCTACTTGACTAGCTGAAGGGCTCATGAAAACTCACCACTGCTGTTGAATTCCTTGGCTCCAGCATATTGAAGGAGGTACAGCCTGGCAACTTGATCAAAGCCTGTGATCTCACCTCCTCAACACATCCATGATCGCACCACAGATGCCGTCAGTCTCTTCTCCAGGGCAATTTGATATCCAACAGTTTCCCGCTCCACCTGGCAGAACATGTACTTATCTAGTATTTTATCCTTTAGTTTCAGTTCCTGCTGCCCCTTGCCGTCTAGAACCCCAAGGCTGTAAAGTTCCTCCGGGCTATCCAGTACTGGCCCAGTTGTAGAAATTTTCTTGAAGCCTTTGATATGAAAGAGCATACTCAGCAAGCATACATGTGGACTGAGGACCAGAGTCAGATCAAAGATAATTTCTGGAATCTTGAACTCATTCCTATCCAATTCCGTCAGCCGACCAGCTCCCAAGGAGCTACAAGAATAAGAACACCTACACGGCCTTCTTCCCAAAGAATCTCTTCGTGAAGTCCGGCTTCAAGAAAAGAAATAATCAAGGGCATCCGCCTTCTGGATCTCAGATCAGGGTGAGCGCTATATCCTGATAGTGAAGGTAGAGGAGTGCCCCTGGATGGCTTGCAGTGATGGCTGCAAGTTGGCAGAAGAAAAGGATCTGAATGCACTGCCAGCCACAGTCAAATGTCATCTCAGTAGTAGTCAAGAGAACGCGTGCAAACTCAGCAACATCTTCAATATACATGTTCTTCTTTGGTTGCTGGTTGAGCTCAAGGCTCTTCTCTTTGGCAATAATGGCAATGACCTACATATTCATTGGTGGCTGTTCCTTCTTTGGCCAGAGCAGAAGGGAAATTATATACTCACATCCTGCACCTTGACAATTATGTCTTGGCTCAGTCCTGATGCTGTCTCCTGTTTCAGAACAAGATGCCAACACTTCCAGAATGACTCAAGTGAACTCTTGTATCCAATGACTGGACAGTGCCAACCATTCTTGCCACAATGGATATCACACTGCCAGCCAAAAAAATGCATACAGGAAACGGACCGTCTCATCTGAGTCTGAGATCCATTGCCAGTGCTGTACCGGGTCGACACCAATATACTGACAATATCTACCAGGAAGTCACCAGTGACCTTTCAACATGATTTGATGGCCAAGAGAGTTGTCTACCTATTCCAGTACATGCGGGTCTCGTTGAGTCTTTCCTGAGTGGCATCGCTGTACTGCTTCTTTTGAAGCTGAGAGACATTCAAGCTCTCTGCTTGGGCCAAATAGTGTTCACGAGGCAGCTGGCCCTCATCATTGAAGATATCATCATCGGCTTCATCTCCATCTTCATCATCCGAATCCTCACTATCAAGTTCTGGGTCGCTGGTGGAGTCACTATCAGAGCCATTGTCTGAAAAGATCTCAGTCAGGTCGGAGCTGGCATCGGTCTGATTCTCTTTGTCGTCAGATCCAACTGGTTGGGAGTGAGGCGCCATGGTTGACACAGCCCACAGGAAACTGGCAAACAAAAAGAAAGTCTGGAGTAGAAGATAAAGAAGGTGAGAGTGACAGTGGTTTTGTGGATGAAGACAGGCCTCAAAAGAATGGGAAGTGCTCCAAGAGATGCTCATGGGAGGAAGGATGGAAGCCTGGAAGGACACTGTCAGCACAATGGGATTTATGAATTCGAGAAAACATGATGGTCGAGGGGAGCCAAAACTGGCTACCCTTTGCGACCGCAGCGAGAGCGTCTTGATAGATGATGTTGAACAAAATAGCAACAAAAGCCCCATTTGAGACTAGCATCGAGGGCCGTGAAATCCGTGGCCTGGCGTGGAAGGAAAGCCTGTGGCCGTGGGAATACGCTCACCTGATGCTAAGACGGGACTTGGTTAGCAGCACTCCTAAAATGGCCACGGAAGTAGCCCTTTTCGGCCGCCTGCTAACCGTGACATCAGTAAATCGAGTAAAAATATTGAGGTTTGGTTATTTTATGTGAAAAAGCAGCGTTCTGGCGATTTTATATATTTTCGTGGCTGCGGGAAATTACGTAGACTTTTGTCCTAGAACTATAGTTCTTAGTAACCTATGCTTCGTATATAACAGCATCGCATCATATGTGCCTTGTTAAAGACTCAATTCTAAAACCAGTGTCTGTATATAGCTAGAGCCAGCCGATTTTGAATGACTCTAGCCTTAGTATGACTCAATCGATTGTGATCCTAAGCTCCATGGTTCATCCTAACGAATACGGGATGACCATGTTGCTCTACAGTCTTGTGCCTTGTGCCACCTGACTGGTTGCCTAGCGTATGTACTGAGAGACTTTTCTGCCTACAGTCATTTACTTTATGGATTCCTTTAAACACTGAAAGCTATACAGCCTCAGGCTGTTCATGGTTGTAGATCTTGTGCACTATGCACAAAGATGTAAAATTTCTTGGCACATGCAGGGTCAGCTGATCATCCCCTGGTCGGTGCCTTATTGCCTATTCAGACTCTCTGTTTCGTCAGACAGGAACTCCAAAGTTGATCTCATTATTATTTCCCCACATTGTTGTGTGCTTGGGACAGAAAGAGAAAGACTGGACTATCAGAATTTAGACACACCCATTACTTACTAGGGAGCGTGTCTTAGAAATGTCCTAGTCCTTGCGAATTATCAATTCGGGTCCCTGACTTGGCGGGCTGTCTATAAGATTTCATTTGTTCATCAAAAATCTATCTAAGGGAAACTGTCCTTACTGAACTGGCTGAGCTGTTGTCGGATCGGGAAATTACACCTATCTTCCTATTGTCAAATTGCTGAGAACAACACGCACGCTTCCTACAGACGGTTGCTCAGGAGAGACTGAAAAAGTGTCAAGATGGCGCCGTTATCTACCACCAAGGAAGTTCCTATGTCCGAAAAGCAAACCTCGCAGTATGTCCGCAGCCAAGAATATACATTCGGGAAGATTCAACCCACATTACCGGCATCGACTCTGCTATGCTTTGGTGACGGCGGACCAGACATGGAGCAGAGCATCGAAATTACCTCTCATGATTTCAAAGAAGGCGACTTTGTCTGCCCTGGCTTCTTCGAAATGGTCAACCCAGATTGCTTTGTCCACAGGTTCCTCACTCAGGACTGGAATTATCAAATGAGAAGAGTAGCTCAACCGATATTACCCTTTCTCTATCTGGGTCCTATGGCGTGCCTACGGGATAGGGAATACCTCCGGAGAGAACGGTTTACACTGCTCCTGGCAATTCGAAACCAGCGATCGGCCCAAGCACGCCTCGTATCCGGTGACAAGGCAGCTTCAGAACTGGGTATCGAAGCCGATTCCATCGATGTCTCCGACAATCAAGAACTGATTACCGCATTCCCTCGTGCAATTCGACATATAAATGATCACATTGCCAGTCAGGGCCGGGGCGGCTTCGGATCTCCTATCCAGAGGAAGGTTCTGGTGTTTTGTGAGTCTGGCAACGAGCGCTCAGCTGCGGTGCTGATAACGTATATGATGGTCATGTTCAATTTAGATGCAATGACTGCGCTCAAGACCCTGCAAAACCGGCGCTTCTGTGTTAGTATTGAGGATGATCTGAGCCAGCTGCTGATGAGCTTCGAGTCGATTCTTGAGGCTAAGAGGGACGTGGAAAAAGTTAGGCGTGTATCCATTGCGGAATCAGATATTGCTCCTCCGGTGTCGGCCCCAAAGAAAAGAACTTTCGATTCTCATATCGACGAAGAAATGGAAGATGGTGTTATGGATGTGGATGGGAGCGAAGAGTGGGATACTAGGAAGCCGATGGCTCCATTTCAGGACCGCGCATAGTTGCCTTGTCCTGAACAGCCATAGAGTCTGAATTGTTTACTATTAGAGTCCTGAGGGAGTCAGTGGCTCTCTCTTTGTTCTTCTGTTTTCTTGCCCTGGCTATTGTCCATGTTCTTATTCTTGCTTCTAGACTTGTATATGAAGATACCCTGCCGAAGACTTGTGTTAATACGAAATTGTTGCTACTGTTTCTTTGCAGTTTTGTCATTATTGATATTTGAAATTTGTGGCAGTGACTTGTTTATGTACTTCACAAAAGAATGTTTACCACTTAGTCACCACCTTCCTCTCTTGTCACTTTATCTACGACCAGATTGTTCTCTCTACAATTGCTTGTCCAGAATCCCAATTATCCTCTTTATCTGCTCCAATGCATATCTATTGTCTTTCATTGACTATCGTCATCCATTGACTCTGAAGAGGCCATGTTTTATCTCCTGCCTGCTCCATATGACATCCTTAGCTACGCGTCCAGACGCGTCTATTGACAGATATCCCTTTCCTGAACGCGACAGTAATCAGGCGATAAACCCAACTCCACCATGCGGCTTCGAGGTACTGTCAGCGCGCCTCAACGTTTGAAAGGTGAGACCACCTACGAAGAATGTCCTAGACAATCGCTACGCAGATCTGGAGATCCACCACTGCATCGATACATCGACTACAATCCAAACCTACCTCCCGCTGCGTTTCCGACCCTGAACGAGCCACGAGTTTCTGGGAAGAGGGACAAGAAAGCTCCCAGACAGGGGAACGCAACACAGCACCAGGATGAGCCAAGACGCAAGCATCAGAACCGAGATGACAGGGTTCGAAATGGACGCGACAGGGAAAACATAACGGCGGGAGTGAATGCGAGAGCTAAGCCCGAGACATTGCCGGAGGGATGGGTTATGGTCGATGGAGACGATCATCCCATCGCCGTGAGCTGGGTTGCGAGCAATGGAGACTATAATCCCATCTACACCAGGAATATGAATATGATGGCGAATACAGACAGTAATACATCCTTTGCGTACGGTGATGTGGAGGATAGCGACTACGAGATGGATATTTCCCCGGATGGAGGAGGTATGAAGGTTGGTTGAGCGGCCCTCTCGGTCCCTAGATCTCTCTTGCTGACGACAAATGAAGGAAGCCATCCCAATTCATGATCCTGAATGGAGCGACCTCTCCCCCAGAATCCAAGTCGAAATCGCCGATAACCTCCTTCAGCATTATAATTGGCCTACGGCCGTCCATATGCTTGGTTTAACAACAAAACAATGCGAGAAGACACAAGAGTATATGGCTCAACGTGAGAAGCAATTGGACTTGGAGGATGCGCAGCTACGACGAATGCGGGAGAAGCAGCTCAAAGCGCTTCTGAGGATAGACAATAGCGCATTGAAACACGACAGGTCTCCACATAAGTTCATGTTTCGTCGGGCCTCTCGAAAATACGGCCGCAGATTATCGGACGCCATAAAAATGGACTTCTTCTCGTGCTACCCCAGAGAGTGGATGAATGCCAGGCGGTTTCTTGATAAGCGCAGATTAGACAAAGGCTACGCTGGGGAATGGAGCGATGGTATAGCTGATTGTGAAGCAAACGAGGGGGAAAAGTATCACACCGTTTCTGAGACAGGCTCACCGTTGGTGAATGCCTTTGCTTCAATGGATGGTTGTGCGGATGAGACAGTTCCTGATTTTGATCTGCCCGCTTCTAAACGACCACACCTCAACATAACCATATATCCTGGACCTCCAAAAGACATATTTGAGCGCCAGGGTGACCCGGATCTTTCGAGACTTTGCGGCATCACACATCGTGACGCATTGCTTTATCCTTGTATCAAGCCGCTAAAGGCAGTCACTTCACCCCTTCCTATAATCTATCATCTTGTTGATCATATGCCTTCGCAGCCAAGCACAGAAAAACTCGCAGAACTAGTTGTGAGGGGAAACCCGGTGCCTGTTTCTACGTGGCTAAGAGACAGACTGAACAAGATTGGATTAGAGGTAGAGCAGGGGGTCTCCAGAAATCTTGAGGGTAAAATGTGGGAAGACAGCAGCGACAATGACTGGCTGTCTGCGTTCCCTTTAATGGAACCAGAGCCTAGGGCATCCGAGAGCCACTCGCAACTGACGCCCCCGGGCAAAGTTATCCTTGAAAGGAACCCAGACGACCTTCAAGCGGATGAGCAATTCTTGGATTTCGATGATATGATAGAGATCGAGGAGGATGCCACTGATGACGAGGTTATGGTTGATAGCCCAGAAGTCTCGCGTCCACCTTCCCCATCGCCGTCAAGCCTGGGTTTCAGCGACAATATCCGGTCGACGACTAGCTATGTCGAGACCACGCCTGAGGTTGAGAATTCTGGTTGTGATGAAGAATCAGACGAGGATGCGGATGAGATGGTGCTAGTGCCCACGCCTACACCCTCTCCAACGAAATAACTTTTAAACCGGTGACAATTGACAACTACTACGGCTATCAACATCTTTCGCTCTTTGGAAAAAAGCGCTACAGGTCATCTAATCTGAATATTTGACAACGAAATCCGGATATGAGTTTGGAGGCACGTCTATGACCGCGGTTTGTTTATCTGATTAGCGGGTAGTTATGGGGGTGATATAGGGTTCGTTTCTAATGATATGGTCTATTGCGGCATCTTGGATGAAACCAAAAGAGCCAGAAAAGCAAAGAGAAACAGCTTTTACATATTGTGAATAAATCTTTAATTAATTAAAGTGTAATCTTCCCTGTGTACTTCACTCTGTAGACTCAATTGTAAGTCTCGGTGTCTTTTATCATGACAAAATCAATAAAGAGCTGGTCCGTGCACCGACGCGAAAATCCGCGTCCAGAATTCGCGATGAAAGAGACGAACAAAAGACAAAAGAAGCTCCGTTCATACACAAAGAAGCTGAAATCGAAGCAGCTTACAACCCTGGAAGTATTCCTGGCTCAGATTGCAAAATTTCTCCTCTTTGTCACTGAAATTCCGCTCTTGCACTGCTCTCCGTCCTATCCGATGTATCACACTGGACCAGCAGCCGGGCGCCTTATCCTTCTTCCATAAATTCCACTAATACTATTCTACTTTCGATTCAATTGCTCGAATTTATACCCGCCTGTGGTAATTTTACTGGCTCAGAGAAAACGATATGTCGAACCTGGACACCCCAGTTACACCTGCGGATTTGCAGGGCGAGAATCAACCACGACCGCAATCAACGCAGCCATCATCTACCTCGTCCCCGATGACCGGCGCTGACCAGGAAATGAATGGTTCGAAAGATGGTCTCGCAAAAGGGACAGAGGATACGATTGAGGATGTGGAGGAGATGGACACGAAGGCTAAGGCGCTGATGCACCTCTTGAACACCAGTGAGGTATCTCTCCCTGCCTTATCATGAAATTTTGAGGAAAAAGGATTGGACTAATGTCCTGGTGGTTGAGCTTACAGGTCTTCGTGGCAATTATGGCAGACAAGATGAAGAAGCAGCAAGATGAGGCGAGGCAGGAAGCGGTTAGATTACAGCAACAAGCGGCCGCAGGCGAAAACACCAAACCTACCCCCAAGAACGAATCGACCGAAAAGCGCGGGACCCGCTCGAGTGTAAGACATTCGTCTACCAAAGAAAAAGCAGCCGTGGAAACTGCGAAGTCGGATACGGAGAAGCCGAAGAAAGGCCCAGGTCGTGGGAAGAAAGCTCCTGCAAAGGGCAATAATAACATCTCAAGTTACTTCCAGAAGGCAGCGGATGTGAGCGTCACAGAAGACAAGCCATCAGTGCAGGAGGCACTCGTGCAAGCTGCCGATGAATTCGAAGCCAACCCCACCGTGCTTGGTGAGCAGGAACTCGTTGCTACCCAGCAACCGGAGCTGGTGACCGGTGGCAAGATGAGAAAATACCAGTTGGAGGGACTGGAGTGGCTTAAGACACTGTGGATGAATGGATTGTGCGGGATTTTGGCGGATGAAATGGGTCTGGGGAAGACGATTCAGGCTATTTCGCTTATTGCGTTCTTCAAGGAGAAGAAGGTCTCTGGGCCGTTTATGATTGCTGCGCCGTTAAGTACCGTTAGCAATTGGGTTGATGAGTTTGCGAGGTGGACTCCTGATATTAATGCGGTTCTGTATCATGGGTCTAAGGAGGAGCGTGCTGCTATCAGGAGGGATCAGATGAACCTGAAGGACCAGAGGAGCATGGATTTTCCGGTTGTCTGTACATCTTATGAGATTTGTATGAACGACCGGAAGTTCCTTTCGCAATATCAGTGGAGATATATCATTGTGGTACGTCTTCTGACAATTCGCGTGGTGATTCAATGCTAACGAGTCATAGGACGAAGGACACCGTCTGAAGAACATGAATTGCCGTCTCATCAAGGAACTCCTTGCGTACAACTCTGCGAACAGACTTCTCATTACCGGCACACCATTGCAGAACAATATCACCGAGCTGTGGTCTCTCTTGCACTTCCTGCTTCCCGACATCTTCAACGACCTCAACAGCTTCCAGGGCTGGTTCGACTTTTCCTCAATGCTGGACAACAATGGCCAAGCAGATGTGGTCGAACGCCGGAAACGCACCCTGGTCTCGACAATGCATTCGATCCTGAAGCCATTCCTCCTGCGACGAATCAAGACTGATGTCGAGACGTCGCTCCCAAAGAAACGAGAGTACATCCTCTATGCACCTCTGACGGTTGAGCAGAAGGATCTGTACCGTGAAATCCTCAACGGCACCGGTCGACAGTACTTGGAGAACAAAGCACGGGAGAGAATTATGACGCAGAACAAGACACTAACACGCGCAACAAGTCGGAAACGCGGCGCTGATAGCAGTGGATCGTCAACCCCTAACAAGAGCATCAAATCCAGCCGTGCCTCCACTCCTGCTAGCAATGGGTCAGGCACACGCAGACGCAGAGGACCTCAGAGCTACAGGGAGATCAGTGATCGGGAGTTCCTTTCCAAGCTGCGAAAGGTCGAGCAAGGCATCGAGGACGAGCTAGAAATTGAAGATCCTAACGAATCCGAGCAGGAGGAGTTGGAGAGAACTAACACAATGAGGCTTGCAAAGAAAGAAATCGCCCAAAAGAAAATGCAGAACCCCATCATGCAAGCGCGGTTGGCCTGCGACTCCCCACACAACTTCTACTGGCCCTGGGGCGACGACCCAGCCGCAATCGACGAATCCCTTGTTATCTCTTCGGGCAAAATGCTCCTCCTCGACCGTCTCGTCCCACGCCTCTTATCGAAGGGCCACAAAATCCTCATCTTCTCCCAGTTCAAGACTCAACTCGACATTCTCCAAGACTGGGCCACCCAACTCCGCAACTGGCACTGCTGCCGCATCGATGGCGCGATCAGCCAGCCAGACCGCCACGCACAGATCAGAGCGTTCAACACTAGTCCTGCGCACAAAATATTTCTTCTAAGCACCCGCGCAGGCGGACAGGGGATCAACCTCGTCGCCGCTGACACAGTCATCCTCTTCGACTCCGACTGGAATCCGCAACAAGATCTACAAGCACAAGACCGCGCACACCGCATCGGCCAAACCAAACCCGTCATCGTATACCGTCTCGCAACCAAGGGAACAGTCGAACAAACCCTCCTCGAAAAAGCAGACTCCAAGCGCCGTCTCGAAAGACTCGTCATCCAAAACGGCAAATTCAAGAGCCTACTTGACACCGGCGCATCAGGAAACCAGAACGACGTCGATTATCTGAAAAAGGCACTTGGCGAGGATGAATTCGAGCGGTTCGAGACCGGTGCTGATCCCAGTTCGATTCTTTCTAAGAAGGATCTTGATATTCTGACGGATCGGAGTGAGGAGGCTTACGCGCGTGCTGAGAAGGGGTTGGATCAGAGTGGGCCGGCGTTTTTAGCCGTTGAAACTAAGAGAGAGGGGAATGGGCTTATGACTGGGGTCACTGGGAAGTAATACTAAAGTAATGATTTTATCTCTAGGTTTTCGTCTTTGGGGGTGATCTTCTGATGGCGTTTGAAGGTTGTATCATACCAGTTGGATTGATTTCGAGGCTCTAATTTTTCTTCATTATCGATAAAGTTGTTATGTACAATAGTAATAGAATATCAATTTACGGTTATGTCTGAAATGCAAACCGGATCAGGCTGATAGGTAAACCATTCAAACCCGCAAGAAAATCTCCATTAGCGCCTGATGCTCCCCGCCAAAATGGCTATACAGAATAGCAAGACAAGAAAATCGGAAATGAAGCAAGGAAACGACAATCAATGGCCCTGGTTTACAGGATAACACACAAACCGTGCACTACCGGCTGAGCTTCTCCTCCTCAATTTGTCTTCGCAGATCCGCAAGGACATCATTCCGTTGCGCAAGATGGCTCCTCAATCCATCGACTTGTTCGCCAACAGCCTTGATATCCTCCCGAAGTCGCTCCAGGTTCTGCCCATCCTGTGACCTGCCCACACCTTCCCTTAGCTCCCGGTGTTCACGTTCCTTATACTCAAGAAGCTGGAGCGCCTCCTTCTTAATCATAGCCCAATTGGGTCCGCCGTCATGGCGGACCTGATCCCTATCACCCTGGGAAGCTTTGGTCGCCGACTCATACTTCTTCTCGATCTCCGCCAACTCTCGCCTCAATCGGACCTTCTCCCATTCCTCATCTTGGATGGTGTCGCTGAAGTCGGTGCCCCTTGGTTGATACCCGATTTTGCTTCCGACGCCCAGACGGCTCAGGTATGTATCTCCAAACTTGGACTTTTTGCCGGTTGGAGTTTCAGTGTCGCCGTGTGCGCCCCATCGCTGCGCGGGGCGGTTATTGTCGAGCTGGTAGTCGATCTTGTTGTTTTCGAAGGAGGCACGGAGAGAAGCAGGTATAGCGCGGGGGACACGGAAGCCTTCGTGGCGGTAGTTTAGGATGTGCAGGAATGCGAGAGTAGCATCCTTGTTAATCTCGGGTGATGCAGATGGGTTGACAAGGTTCCACGCGGAACGGACATCGGTATCTGGGACGTCGAGGGAGTCGTAGAGGGGTTGTAATGATCCAACTATTTGAAGCCATTTCGTTAGTCTCATGGAGGTCGCGTGAGGGACGTGAATGGCGGCGTACAGGCAATTTCTCCCCGTTGGTTCTTGTTGGCAGTGTATATATCTTCGTATTTAGACTTATCCTCCGGGCTCATATACCAATCAAAGCCATCTTTCAACCCAGGGGTATCGTCCTCATCTTCTATCCGCTCGAACTCCTCTGGACGGCTCAGCGCACGAGTCGCTTGGACGAGATGGGCCTTGGATTCAGGAACGAGCCAGTCTGGAAGTACCTGCGGGACACTGCGTAATTCCTATCCAAGTATTAATGTTAGCGCAAAAATTCTTTGCTTTTCCTCCCCTTGGGGCAAACAACGGATATCGGAGACGTAGTCCGATCAGGAGAATAGCCAGCAAACATACCCCATTAACCAAGTCAAAGACTAGTCGCATAGCAACACAGAACTCCTCAAAATCCAACTCTCCATCTCCATCCACATCAGCCAAGTCCCAGACCTTCTCGAGCTGGTCATCGCGGAGCCGACTGTTCCTGAGCACCGAGGCCGCTTGGGAGCTATTCAGGTGTGTTTGGCCATTTGAAAGCGATGCGAAGATCTCCCAGTACCGTTCAATTTCCCATTGTTCGATTTTCTTATTCGACATGGTGGCTGTGTGATGCGAGGTAGATAAATAGGGGGAGCTCGAGATGTTATTGCTGCAATGATGTCGAGTAGTCATTGTAGTTGTATGCGTCCCGCGGAGCCCAATGGGGTAGTCGGAACAAGGAAGTTCCGTTCAGGGGAAACTATTTGCAAGTATACGATGACGAAGTGCACTATATTCAGGTAATAACACAATGATTAGGTAAATCTACAGGGTATTGAGAGTAGTTTATATGTACTATAATGACTGCTGTTTATAGGTATATTGTCTTCCATTGCAACAATTTATGCTATTCCCATAGATTTGCGTGACTGTACATGCAAGCGTTCAGATGATAATCAATGAGGGATCGTAATGTCGTATCTGGCTTTCTTTCATTCAGCTATTCCTGTTTGATCTTATCAGGAATTCTTCTTAGAAGAGTCGGCATTGTGCTTCTCTTGATGTGCATTCAACTGCTGCTCGACTTGCACAATCGCCCGTTCTGCCTCCAATGCAAGCTCTGGCGCATCAAGTATCGAAGCCAATTGCTTAGCATCAGACATTTCAAGTAGCAGTTTGTCGTCGCTATTTTCCACAACGTCTGGGGTTGATTTCTCAGCATGGGTGGTCTTGAGGACACCCGAGACACGCTCAGCGTATAGTTTTTCGAGTGCAAGATATGGTACTGGATTCAAGAGATCCTTTTTGATAAGAAACTCCAAATGCTTAGAGCCGTTCAAAGCTTGAATGCTGTCAGTCTAGAACAAGGCCGCGGAACAGTTGGAACTCACCTCGCCAGTGAGACCATCCTCTATACACGAGGTAAAAGAACGGGATATTGGGTATCCTGTTTATTCGATTAATCCATGTCAGAGAAGTGGCCGTTCGACAAAGACGTACACTGGAAGTAACGCAATGGGCGCCGTCAGAGGAGCTATGATAAAGCTCCACCACATCTTGTTCCGATGCAAGTTCTGACGTCCTACTGCAATTGCATGCAGAACCGGACGAAGCTTCTCTCGTCGAATTGCATTTGCCGGAAACAGCACATCCACCTTTTTATCTGCGTCCGACTGCTTGAGCCGGCGCTGGGCATTTAATGACGGGATGCTCTTGAGACCCCATTCTTCAAACGGTATGCGTTGTTGAACAGCGTTACCCCATGACACCAGATACTTCTTCCAACCCTTATCCGCTTCCTCCCACTTGGCCCATGTTTCCGCAGCCTTATTGGTAATCCGATCTGTAACCGATAGCTTTTGCGCGAGGTTCTTGCTCAATGGCTGGGAATAGATCAGAGCTCGTCTCGTCGAGATTGGGACGAGGAAGAGGCGCATCGCAGCTGTCGCCGTCTTGTTCTATCGACAATGGAGGAGAACGTGTAGATGGATAGTAAAGGTACTGATATGATTCGCGAGGTGAGAAAGGGTCAGAGGGACGGGAAACTATCGATAGACGCGACAGAACAATCGGTCCAAGGAGGCGTGTACCAATGGCATGCCTTAAACTCGCTGGCTTCCTCCGAGCTGCTTTTAATTCAGTTTCAATGGATGTACTGAGGTATCGGGGAGGCGACGAAATTCTTGCTAAGTGATTGTGTGGGCTCGTCGCTCAACGTCATTCCACGCCAAAGCACTTCTACATCCGGTTAGTTTTACCGCTTACGGCATGTTTGCATTGTTGGAAGAGCATGGCTGAGTATAGATTCACTGAGTCGCTCATTAGGAAAGAACATATGAAGCTTAGACGTGTCAATATCTATTTTTGAGAGGCAATTGACCGTATTCGAGGCGAGTCTCGAGCTGAATGTGGGCTGTGTATGGGCCTTGATTGATGATCTACTATGCCGATATTGTCCCCGACCCCTGTACAGACATAACCTGCTCCTCAAACGTTTGTATCCTGACAATCTTATTTTTTCTTTTTTTCTCCGTGTTATATCGTCTATCTTCTGGAATTGTACTCCATACTCTGTAATGTTCATCTTAATATGCCTACTATTCTGACGTAGTATTCCGCCTTCTTAATCGAGTCCCTCTGGTTCGTATAATAATCTTTAAGGTTGGTAGCGAACCGACCTCCCTTCCGACGACGACCCTTGCCGAAATTACTTCCTATTTTTTGGTCTACTCCGTACGCATCTCCTGGGTTTGAATGGTGGTCATTAGAAGGACTCACAATTCGCCTTTACCTCCTCGTTTCGCGGTTTCATGAGGGACGTGGGCGATGCAGACCACGAAAGCCGCTATCCTGCCGCAACCTCCGAGAGCCCGACTCGATCTCACTGATTCAGTCCGCTGACGAAAGGAAATGGCGCATGATGAGCACGACCCGACCTCTCAAGATCCGATTTCTCGTGACGCCTTGGAAGACCAGGTATTAGAAGAAGATTCGTCTGCAGAACGGAGGACGAGACCGCTGGACGAGTCGCGCAACGGGCCTGACCATAACGCACATCCCGTTGAAATCCTTTCCAACGACCGCAATATTAATGATAGTAAAAATGACGACAGCCATTCCTTTGCACCGTCCTCAAGCGGGCTGCGGGTGTCAGAGAATTTAAATGCTGAGGAGGGGGGAAATATCCGTCAGTTTGGATTTAAACCACGGACTATACCGGGTATGTTCGGTCACACACGGGTTTTGGTGGTTTTGCCCCGGAGAGCTGTGGCTAACGCGCGCATGTGCGCATACAGCATGGATTCGATCGGTTGAATATGAGGACGATGAGACAGACGCCGGTGTCACGTCACGACTCCTGCCTTCGCAGCCCGACGATGCTATTATCGCTCAACATAATCACTCGCCGTATACAGCGTCGAGACCGAATTACGACTATTCTGAACAAGCGGACGGCATTTACGTTGAGAAATCTGCCACCCCGCGCCGGGAATCGCGTTGGCAGACGTTTTCCAGATCAATAGCATATCCCCATGAAGAAGGCGTTGAAGAAGAGCATGTGACGGAGGATTGGTTAAATGAGAACCACACCGACTATTCTCAACCATGGCGAGGCGAGCTTGAGGAAAGCGAAGATCCAGAAGACCCTTTGAAGAAAAAACGTCGCAGGGAAATCTGGTTCAAACGCTTCCATAACACGCTCTTGCAGAGTCCGATGGTGCCTCTTATTTTCCGGCTGACTGTTTGGTGTTTCTCTCTGATAGCTCTTGCGCTTGGCGGATCCATCCAGCACATGTCAAGCGAATATATTCACCCCCAGGGTCCGTCAGCTCTCATGGCGATCATTGTCGATGCAGTCGCCTTGGTGTACCTTGTGTACATCACCTTTGACGAATACACCTCGAAGCCGCTGGGCTTGCGCTCTCCGTCGGCCAAGGCACGACTTATTCTTCTGGATATTTTCTTCATCGTTTTTGACTCAGCGAACCTTAGTTTGGCATTCGAGTCTTTGTCAACAGTGAGGGGCTCCTGTACTTTTGCAGAAGTCAACCAAGAGATTACACCTAAAAACGATGCGATTTGCGACCGACAAAAGGCATTAGCCTCTGTCTTGCTGATAGCCCTAGTGGCATGGCTGACTACCTTTGCAATCAGCGTTCTCAGGTATGTGTTTCCAAGCTATAAAACTTGCATGGCATTTCTGACTTTTCATCCCAAACAGACTCGTCAAGAGGGTTGCTCCAGCGTGAAGCTGTTGGTTTTAAGCTTCGAATTGCATGCTATATTCCATCGCATCTGTTTCCTTTCTTTTCTTGTCTAATTTCATTTACTTCTGAGCGTATTTTATGCTCTTTTTGCCATGTACATGCGTGTCTACTTACTTATTTTGCTTTTTCTTGGGACGGCTGAACAGGAATGGCCTACGTGATCTGATTTGGATCTTGCTTGAACATTGGCGTATCTGGACGATATACAAATACATAATACGTGCTTTCACATTCTCGTCCCCTCAAATATGCAATGCCGGCCCATCTGCACCGAACAAAGGATCCTGGTGAAACCAATCCACTCGTTCAATACCCTTGACTTTCTCTTCTTCCCCCTGTTTCCCATAACACATATCCCACTCTTTATCCTTCGGATATGCGCCAATCATCTTGAAACTCTCTGCACCAATGCCCAACTCATCGAGAAGCCGATGGCTAACACCAGCCGGAACAATCATCAAATCCCCCTTCTTGACTATCGGTTCGAACTTATCCGGATTCCCTTCACCACCAAAACACAGACGAGCGCTTCCCGAGACAACCCCTAGGACTTCATGCGTTGTGGAGTGGAAGTGTGACTGGGGAAACATGCCGTATACCCATTGCGGTTCAACCTCCCCAATGTTATTGAAATGACTTTTCAGCTCGGATGGCGAGGCATTGAAGGCTCCGTGATAGATGAGGAGGGGCTTGGATTGGATGGAGGTATTAGGAATTCGCTCCCATTTGGGGATTTGGCGAGAGGTGACTTGGATCTCGGACGGAGATCTAAACATCGTCAGGTATTTTAGTGGCCTGTGCAGATAAATATCAATGGTATCTTTCAGTGATTTCCCTTCGTGCCAGTATGTGGAAGGAAGAATGTTCGTTGTTTAATGAATTCGCCGTTGTATCGATCGATAGTCCACCGCATGACGTCATTCTGTTCTTTATCAATCTTGCCTTCATTTTATTGCTCTTTATCCCTATAATACAAGCCATATGAGATCACTTGGGGTATTTCGGTATAGAGTCTTCGAAGTGTAAGCAAGGATTCATATAGGGGTGGCCTAGTATGCCCTGTTTGCTACTGATTGTTGGAGTGCTTTTGTACGACTGTACTCATATGGTTCTGGGCTATATTGCCAAACCCATTCGACGTAGAGCCGCAACAGTATAGAGGCATTCCAGTTCTTCATAATTGTGTTTAGATGCAGATTTCTATCTCCAGGTGTGAATCAACTGATCACGATAACGATCGATCGTCATCTATCTTTAAACGCTACAGACAGCCGTCCTGACCGCCTTCCCCAAACACCAAAGTCTCCCCACGGCGCCCAGTTTACCAACCGCCACGCCTTTTCTCTCGCATTACCAGATTTCTTTCTGCATCATTTTTTTGACTCGCGGATCTGAGCTGATCCTTGAGTATTCCGGCTTGTTTGCTTATTTTGTGCTTTTACAGCCTGTCCCGGCCGGTTTTTCCTTTTTTTCTATTTTTTTTTGGGGGGGTTCCCTGCGCGTGTGTCTTCCGATCCCAGCCAGTTTACCGCCAGCCTCAGTACCCAACGGAGGGAGTTTTTCGACCGTTGACATTTGGAAACGACCCGATAAACCTGGAGCAGCATAGTGAGGTATATATCATCAGTCTCGGTCTCTTGTTGGTTTGCGTCCTGTGTATTCACGAAGACTTGGTAAACCATGCCCACGTCCAAAACTAACAACATCTTTGACGCCTTTCTCTCCAGGCCTTCACACAAACTTTCTTCCCTTGGTAGTAAGATGCCTGCGTTAATGCCCCAAACGCCTCACAAGGATGACGTTGATGAAACGTGAGTGCATTGGCACCGCTTATCGGGTGATATGCGGCAGTTGTGGCTAATCTCTTGATATTCAGATGGA
Organism: Aspergillus pseudoglaucus; assembly: GCA_039880875.1. Classification (NCBI taxonomy): domain Eukaryota; kingdom Fungi; phylum Ascomycota; class Eurotiomycetes; order Eurotiales; family Aspergillaceae; genus Aspergillus; species Aspergillus pseudoglaucus. Next base: position 235,595 of record JBDODC010000019.1, read on the forward strand.
CATTCTTGGAGAAGGGGATCAACAGCGTCATGCTGAATTTGGATCAAGGGGTGGATATGAAGACTGTATGCTCCCCATGTTTTCCGTGTTTTTCGAAGCCTGAGATGCTAACTCAGACTCTTTTCTACAGTACATGGCCTTATACACGTACGCTGCTTGCCTCGCTCTTTTCCCCGGCCCTATCCTAGTGTCGACTGACATGATGCTACACCAGTGCCGTCCATGATTTTTGCACATCACAAAAAGCAGTTAGCAGTGGCCAGGGTCTACAAGCACACCGCGGCGGTTAGTCTTCAACTAACTCTCTTTCGATTTCTCCCTGGATTTGCTGGGACTGTTTATACTGACAATCCGTGTAGCCCATCTTCTGGGCGAGGAGCTGTACAGGCTATTAGGAGAATACCTCTCGCGTCACCTCGACGCCGTTTGCAAAGAGTCCGAGAGCCATGCCGAAGAAGCCCTACTGGCGTTCTATATCCGCGAATGGGACCGCTACACAACAGCTGCCAAGTACATCAACCATCTCTTCCGGTACCTCAACCGCCACTGGGTGAAGCGAGAGATTGATGAGGGCAAGAAGAATGTATACGATGTATACACCTTGCACCTGGTCAAGTGGAAGGATGACTTCTTTTTGAAGGTTCACGAGAAGGTGATGGAGGCGGTTTTGAACTTGATTGAGAAGCAGCGAAATGGCGAAACAATCGAACAATCACAGATCAAGAGTATCGTCGATTCGTTCGTCTCGCTCGGTTTGGATGAGAATGATAGCACCAAGTCGACTCTGGAAGTCTACCGGTTCTACTTTGAAAAGCCGTTTATCGCTGCTACGAGAGTCTACTACGAAAATGAGTCGCGTCAGTTTGTTGCGGAGAACAGCGTGGTTGAATACATGAAGAAAGCGGAAGCTCGTCTGGATGAAGAGAAGGCACGCGTTGGGCTATACTTGCACCCTGACATTACGAAACACCTCACAGACACCTGTCTGGAAGTCCTTGTCACGGCGCACTCAGACCTACTGCGGGATGAGTTCCAGATTCTTATGGACAACGAGCGTCAGGACGATCTGGCTCGAATGTACCGACTGCTGTCGCGGATAAAGGATGGATTGGATCCCCTGCGGGCCAAATTCGAGACACATGTCCGGAAAGCCGGCTTGGCTGCAGTAGAGAAGGTCGCTGCGGACGGTGAGAACTTCGAACCCAAGTTGTACGTTGATGCGCTACTGCAGGTGCACACCAGATATCAGAATCTGGTCAATGAAGCGTTCAACGGTGAGTCTGAGTTCGTTCGGTCTTTGGACAATGCCTGCCGGGAGTTCGTCAACCGGAACAAGGTCTGCAAAGCCAGTTCGACGAAGTCACCAGAGTTGTTGGCTCGTTACACCGACTCATTACTCAAAAAGGGGTCCAAGGCTACGGAGGAATCCGAGTTGGAAGAGATGCTGGTGCAAATCATGACTGTCTTCAAATATATCGAAGACAAGGATGTTTTCCAGAAATTCTATTCCAAGATGCTTGCCAAGCGTTTGGTGCATGTTAGCTCGGTGTCTGACGATGCGGAAACCAGCATGATCAGCAAGCTTAAGGAGGCCTGTGGTTTCGAATATACCAATAAGCTGCAGCGCATGTTCCAGGACATTCAGATCTCCAAGGATCTTAACGGTAGTTACAAGGACTGGCAGGAGAAGGTCCTTGACGATGACGACCGTAAGAAGCTGGTAGACTCACACTTCCAGATTCTGGGAACCGGTTTCTGGCCACTCAATCCTCCCTCGACGGATTTCCTCGCGCCACCGGAGATCGTCAAGACCGCCGAGCGGTTCCAGAACTTCTACTTTGACAAGCATAGTGGTCGGAAGCTGACCTGGCTCTGGCAACTCTGCAAAGGCGAGATCAAAGCCAACTACATCAAAAATGCCAAGGTGCCATACACCTTCCAGGTTTCGACCTATCAGATGGGCATCCTCTTACTCTTCAATGAGAATGACACTCTGAAATATGAAAACATTCAAAACTACACTTCCCTTGCGCCTGAAATGCTCCAACCTAATCTTAGTATCCTACTGAAAGCCAAGGTCCTCCTTGCCAGCCCCGAAGGATCCAAGCCGGGCCCGGGGACATCCTTCTCCTTGAACCACAACTTCAAGAACAAGAAAATCAAGGTCAACCTGAACATTCAGATTAAATCGGAGCAGAAGACTGAGTCAGACGACACGCACAAGACAGTCGAGGAGGATCGAAAGTTGCTGCTTCAGGTGAGTTTTGGTTCCCCATATCTTGAGACAACAAAAATTTTAGCTAACATATGCCCACTAGTCTGCGATCGTCCGTATCATGAAGTCGCGCAAGAAGATGAAGCACGTACAGCTCGTCCAAGAAGTGATCCAGCAGGTCAAGGCCCGCTTCCCGCCCAAGATTCCGGATATCAAGAAGAACATCGAGGCTCTTATGGAGAAGGATTATATCGAGCGTCTAGAAGGCGACGAGATCTCGTACATCGCTTGAAGTTTCTCACAATATACCTCTTCTTTAAATATTCTCACTCTCTCGTTGTGTTTAGCGTTGGTGTTGCTTTTTTTCTCCGTCTTCTCGGAAAAGACCGATCGGTTACTTTGGCGGGTCACATCGACGAATCTTATTGTGTATTTCCCATAGCGTTGATATGACCAATGATAACCCATTTGCTGGCTAAGATGGATGTCCGCAGACGTAAAATGTACATTTTATTATCAGCACTAAGGCTATCCAATTCACCATTATAGAGTATAATGGCGTTTGCAACGTTCACCAAATCCTGGATTATATAGCTCATCCGATGACGGAGGCCGGGGATGAAGTGTGGAGTAGGTTCGGGTCTTACCGATCGAATGATATGATTGATAACGTGGGTAATTTCTCCGTATACTTCAGCTGCACACCTCTTGTATGTCAATTGAAAGCTGCGGAATGATATAAAAAAGCAGCAACTCTCTCTGAGCAGATACATGTGCTATTCTCTATCTTCACAGTTCAAGAGCTCTTGGCGCCAAGCTCCCCCGCGTGCCCATTGCGGAGACCCGTCTGTCACTCCATTTACTGGATCTATACCGCCGTGCGTTTAGCCGTATGGCACCATCGGGCTTTGATTTCCCACAATCGTTGCACTCGGGCATAGCACCCTTTGTGTATACCTCCCTACGGCTAACTCCCGAGCCCGAAGAATACCCGGTCACTCTTCACAGTCTCTTCGATTTCTCCGTCTTTCTCAGGCGCAATGCGAGAATGACGAGTGGATTAATCGGGAATGTCCCGAAATGAAATCAATTGATTCGGTTTGTTTTCCGTTTTTCTTCATCCTGGCTATATGCTGAACCGGAAAAAAGTGAGGTTTAAATACAGGGTAGAGGCCCAGGGGTTGACGGACCGGTGCGCCATTTTAAGCAATACGCTGTTGCTACGCCTTTGTCCTCGCGATGAAGGTGCTTTCTCCATTTTTCTCGGTTGCTCTTACGCAGAGCGCTTTTTGCGCGGCTCAAGGGTATACCAATGAATCGGAGGTGCCGTACTATGGTCTTAGTCCGCCTGTTTATCCGTCTCGTATGTTGGCAGATTCAAGTTCATAGTTCATGGAACATATGCTAATTACTATTTACGCTAAAATCTAGCCGTCGGAAACGGGACGACCAGCAATGCCTGGAAAAGTGCATACCAACACGCCAAAGCCATCGTGGCTAAGATGACACTCGAAGAAAAAGTTAACGTCACCGGTGGCTTTGACGGCGCATGTGTTGGTAACAGCGGCGCAGTTCCCCGTCTCTCAATCCCGTCGCTCTGTTTTCAAGACGCTCCTGACGGGATTCGAGGCCAGGAGTTTGTCTCTGCGTTTCCTGCCAGCATCCACGTCGCGGCGACATGGGACCGCTCGTTGATGTATCAATATGGAAATGCCCTGGGAGATGAGTACCATGATAAAGGAATTCACATCGCATTGGGCCCTGTTGCGGGCCCGCTTGGCAGAATCGCCAGAGGAGGCCGCAACTGGGAAGGCCTGAGTGCGGACCCGTACCTTGCTGGTGCAGGCATGGGAGCGATCACAAGAGGTATTCAAGACGCTGGTGTGATTGCTTCTGCGAAGCACTGGCTCTTGAACGAGGAGGAGTGGAGACGGAACCCTGGAGATCTCGGGGAGTCAGAGAGCTCGAATGCTGACGACCGGACCATCCACGAACTGTACGCTTTTCCTTTCATGGATGCGTTGAGGGATGGTGTGGGCAGTGTGATTTGCTCATACCAGCGTGTGAACAACTCGTACGCCTGTCAGAACTCGAAGCTGCTGAATGGCATCCTGAAGACAGAGCTTGGGTTCGAGGGCTTCGTGGTTAGTGATTGGGAAGGACAACATGCGGGTGTCGCATCGGCAAATGCTGGTCTAGATATCGTCATGCCAGACCAAGGCTTCTGGGGCAACAACCTCACCGAAGCCGTCAACAACGGTAGCGTCAGCACAGACCGCATCGACGACATGGCCACCCGAATTCTAGCAAGCTGGTACTACCTCGATCAGAACAAAGATTACCCGTCAAACGGCGTCTATGCCAACGACGAAAAACACGACCCCGTTGACGTCCAAGGAGATCACGCCTCGTTGATCCGCGAAATCGGCGCTGCAGGCATTGTCCTCGTCAAGAACATCAACAATGCTCTTCCATTTACAAACTCCACCCGCTTCCTCAGCGTCTACGGCTACGATGCCACTCTCCCGCCTTCGCCCTGGAGCAACCCCTCCCGTTACGGCGGCGGTTACGAGGTGAACTTTGGCTGGAACACTTTCAATGGCACGCTGGTTACCGGCGGCGGTTCTGGAGGTAGCACACCTCCGTATGTGGTGAGCCCTATCCAGGCAATTCAGGAACGGATTGTGCGTGATCGGGGAACGCTACGGTGGGATTTCTGGTCTGAAAATCCTACTCCCGCGTATGTGAACAGCGACGCTTGTCTCGTGTTCATCAACGCATATGCATCAGAGAGCTACGACCGCGAGACCCTCCAGGATGACTTCAGCGACAACCTCGTCAACAACGTCGCCAGCAACTGCACCAACACCATCGTCGTGATCCACTCAGCCGGTACCTCTTCCCTTCACTCCACCCTCACAAAATCTATGCTAAATAAAGTCCAGGAATCCGCACAGTAGACACCTGGATAACCAACCCCAACATAACAGCCGTACTCTTCGCCGGCCTCCCTGGCCAAGAAAGCGGGCACTCCCTAACCGACGTCCTCTATGGTGAAACCGCCCCCTCCGGCCGCTTGCCCTACACAATTGCCAAGAACGAGTCTGACTACGGCCATCTGCTCAACTCGACGATCTCCTTCGACGCATTTCCCCAGGTTAACTTCACAGAGGGGCTGTATATTGATTATCGGTATTTCGATAAGGAGGAGATCGAGCCACGGTTCGAGTTTGGGTACGGGCTTACGTACTCGACATTTGGGTATGGGGGATTGAGGGTTACGGCGAATAATGAGAGTAGTAGTATGGCTGAGCTGCCAGATCCTGATATTGCTATTGTGCAGGGTGGTCATCCGCAGCTGTGGGATGAGTTGTACACCGTGACTGCGTCTATCACAAACACAGGCAACGTGACAGCCTCTGAAGTCCCGCAGCTATATATCTCCATTCCCAACGCTCCCGTTCGACAGTTGAGGGGGTTCGAGAAGGTTCCTTTGAAAGCCGGGCAGACGAAAAGTGTTCGGTTTCCGTTAACGAGGAGGGATTTGAGTATTTGGGATGTCGGGGTGCAGCAGTGGAGATTGCAGAGGGCTGAGTATGGAGTTTTTGTGGGGGCTAGTAGTCGGGATTTGAGGTTGGAGGGGTCGTTTAGGATTCAGTGATATGCTGGTGACTCGTGATGGTAGTCGAAATGTCAGAATATAGGGTGGGCATGTATATAGTCAGGTATTAAATCGTTTGTCTATATATCTCTGTATGCTATGCATGCATTTCATGGCCAAAGATAAATAGAATGATATGTATAATACAGCTCTGTCCTCCCAGGGTATCAAAGCCCAACTCGAACAATAATTTATATCCAACATGTCAGGCAAGTCATACGGAACAACATGGTGTATATTAAGATGCACACTACGTTTCAGCGGCATCCTTCGCTTCATTTCCGTGGGAGTCCCCTGCTGTTTCCTGTAATGGTGTTTTCTCAGCGGGTTCCTGTTTTGACGACTCCGATGAAAGACCATTCGTATGCTCAGCCCCAATCGTAGTCCTCGCCTTCTTCGCCTCGACATGCTCCGCCTTATCCCTCGCCCCCACAGACTCAGCACTCAACGTATCAACCGTCGTCGACTTCTCAAGACCCTCCCCCAACATCGGGGCTTCCCTCGACAAAGGCGACTTCGGATACGTCGTCTCCCCCTCACTACTCTCATTGCTGTCATCCTTTCGACTAGGCGAGAGACTGAATTCTCCACTATCCCGTCGCAACAGGATATTACTCCATCGCTTTCGCCGACTCCCGCTGCGAGAGAGGGTGCTGGCTGATTCTTCGCTGTAGCGCGGCATGGAGCGGGTGCGGCCGCGGTCAGCTTCGGGGGTGACTTCTGAGATGCTGCCTAGTGTTGGTGTGGAGGGAGATGTGATAGCAGCGGTAGTAGGGGAAGATGGAGATGGGGAGGCCGGGGCCGAAGCCTTCTTTTCCTGCCATTCCTTTTTCTTCTCGCTGGCCCAGCTTCCCCAGGAGCTAAGGTAAGAACCTGCTTTCTGGCCCGCGGCGCTGACGGATGCTTGTGCTTGAGCGACATCGACGGTGGGGGCTTTGCGGTTTGCGAACCACGATGTGGAACCCGTGCCGGTGCTTGATGTTATTGAGGCTGTGTCTGAGGTGTTTGGCGGCGGGGAGTTGATTCGTTCCAAGGAGGAACGTTGCGATTGCGAGGATTTTTCCTTTTCTTCGTTCTTTTTCCGCTGTGCTTCGCGCATCGTGTCGATGTCAGACCAGAAGCTGTTGAAGACGGCGCTGACTTTCTTTTGGCCCGTAGAGAGGTGCCGGTTTATTGCTTCCCTGCCTTCGCGGACACGGTCATCGAGGTGGAGTTCTGCGACTTGTTGAGAGAGTCGGCGCTGGACGTCTTCGATGGTGAGACCGCCGGCGCAGGGATGACGGGGTTCCACGATTGAGAATAGGAGTGCATCGGAAGTGAGTCGCTTGAAGAGCGCGTAATTTGGTGTTGTTTGCCATTGTGCGAGGAATTCAGCGTTGAATTCTAAGGCTGGGTCTCCTTCAATGTTGAATGCTTCCAACTGCTCCTTGCTCTTGTGCCCTGTTTCGCCTGCGTTGAACGAGTTGAGGTCTTCGTGGTACTTCATGCAGGAAAGTAGTGCAAGTAGGTACTCTTCGAATTGTAGTCGGATAAACTCTTCTGAACCCATGTAGCCGTGGGTCTTGGGTCGTTGCGGGTGAGCATCGTCCCAGGTCTCGTTGATGACTTGTGTCAGGAAATCGATCCAACGCCTGTCAGCCGCGGAAAGGGTGAGTGCGTTCCGGAAGGAGGGAGATAGAATATTCACAGTATCTTCGTCAAGCTAGCGGGCCTGTTAGCGATAATTTAGAACATGCAGAGGGGTATCCTTACGTTAATTAGAATATCACTGTAACGATCCTTCTGTTGTAAAAGAAGCGAATTCGTAGACCCAACCACGTATGACTTGGTACCGGAATCCGCCAGCAGATCCAGCTGCTGGAGCGGTGTATAAGGACCGAACATGCTGCCCTGGGAAAGTTAGATAGATTCTTGAAACTTGACCAAAGAGGATGTACCTTTCCAAATATCTGCAGAGGCAAACCTGTATATGCTAGCACTGACGGAATTAGCGACCAAATTGAAAAAACAACGATATGCGATTTGCCATACTAGAACCTCTCTCACTGGTCTTCAGTGTCGTTGGCTTCTCAGCAGTCTGTGTGTAGTTGTCGAATGCCGGGTCCGCGCAGTCTTCAAGATGGTTCAAGAGGCCGGGAATCAAGGAGATCAAGGAGAATTGGATCATGCATAGACGTTCGCAACGCGAACCGAAGAAGAGCATCTGCGGGGGTCAGATTAGGGTTGCCATGCTAGACGTAGGAGGCACACCTTCGGTTGCAGAAGCAGAGCCTTGAACAAGACCAGGGTTTGATATTTGAATTCGTGGATCATCTCTCGCATCGAGAGCCCTAGTATGGTCAACAATGATTCAACTCAATGCAACTGTCCAAGCTCACCAAGGTTCTGGTCGTTCTTCGCTTCATCACTTTTGAGGCTAATAACGAGGCCCTCGCGGAATTTCTGTAGACCTGGTCAGAAAGCATTCTATGGGTTACCCCAGACCCAACAAGCACGTACCCTTAAAATATCAACATCCGAAAAGTTCCTATAACAAAAACCCACATCAGCCCTTAATCCCGCCCATGAACCCTTCTTTGCAAGCTAACAGGAACATACCGCTGCGCAAACCACGCTGACGTCACAACCGACAATTTCTCCCTCAACTGTCCAACCCTCTGCGGACTATCCGTAACGACCACAACTGCCTTTTGCACCGTCGACCTCGTCACATCGGGGGGTCTGTAGAGGAGGGTATTCGCGTCTATCTGTCTGGAGCAAGCGATACCGAAGAGTGATGTTGCGGGTTCCGTAGGTGTCTCGACGCGACGGAGGGTGAAGTAGGAGAATTCTTCGGTTGATCTGGAGGTTTAGAAGATGACGTGTCAATCGGATGCGCCTCTTTATTCTGGAACGTGTGATAGAATAAGGAATGGAGATAGGATGGGATGATCGTACGCATGCGCTCCGTCGGATAATGCCATGAACGGCAGTAAAGACCAGTCATTCTCTGTCGCGGGATCGGTTCCCTCATCTCCAACGCATAATTCAATCTCAGGACCCCTACGATAATGACAAGGTCATAGATATTAGCCGATCTGTTCTGTTCCTGACTGCTCAGTGTAAATGCGCCGGGCATTCCCGCGGCGCAATGAACAGTCTTATTTCTTGCACCTCGTTACTCTGCCTGCTAACGCAAACTCACCTAGCATGGTGAAAATCAATAACCATCACAATAGGGTCCTGACGACTCTGCTGAACACGAGACATGGCGATGGATCGTCATGCAAATCCTAAGGCGTTGCGTTTGCGTATCAAAACCGGAGGAATAATCGACAAATAAATGACACGTCCTGAGCTGATCTAACAATAATAATATCGCCCCGGGAGCAGAGCCCCCATGTCAACGGAATATGAAAATAGAAAGTAGAAAATAGAATAAAATAGTTCGCGTCGAATGGAATTGCTATTATCGATGATGGGGTCCAGAATCAGGGGAACGGAGAAATGGCCCCCTCCTTGCGGGCGGTGGCCGAGTCGGCGTCTCTTAGCGACACTTCTATGGACTGGGTACAGATACTAGATCGTTGCTATTTCAAACATTTCTTCATGATTGGTATGGATTTATCACTTTACAGGCAAGTTATCATCCGCGGTTCCGTGAATCGTATCAAGAATCATATCCAAGCTCACGCCCCCGGAGTATCCAGGTACAGCCAAAATAAGACAAAGCAAAATGTGCCCAAAAAATAGGAAGAAAAAAAAATAAAAAAACAAACAAACAAATATGAGGGTAAAAGAACAAACTGGAATTTATCGTGTACAGGCGTCACTCAAACATTCGTAATCACAAATCAAAATCCCATCTCCATATGTCCATCATCCCGGTGACGCCACTGTAAAGAGGAAATGGATATAGAAGGGGTAACGAAAAAAAAAAAAAAAAACTTGTCTATTCTGAATCCCACGCGCCAATGTGCGATATTATTATTTTCTTAACTTGCCTTAGGCCGCGAATGCCTGCTGGCCATCCCCGACGCCTTCGACAAGGACTTGCCCGGCATCCTCGCTTTGGTCGATGTTGTGGAAGTCGAGGATCTCCGAGTACCTAAAAGCATTTCAGTTAGCAAACTGCAAGGGCTTTGGTATACGAGTGACATACATCATGATCTTCCAGGTGTCCACCGGCAGATCCGCATCGTTGAACGACCAGTCAAATTTCTCTTGCGCCTCGGGCTCGTCGGTGGGATCGTGGTATGGAGCAAGGTATTCGTGCGCCAGAGCCTCACCGGCGCGGATTCGCTTCTTGGGGTCAAAGACCAGCATTCGTTCCAGAAGGTCCACCGCTGTGTGTTGTCAGCGCATATATTCACTGAATTTTTGTGGAGAAATATTTCACGTACCCTCAGGGTCCGCATTCTTGAACCTGCTAGTCAATGGTTGCCGTTCCCGCTTAGGAAGCGACTTGACGAATCGCAATGTCTAGAAAAAGCGATAAATCAGCACTATCCGGGGGGGGGGGGGGGGGAACAAAAAAATGGTAGCGTACGTTTTCACTGCAAATGGTCTCGATCACGTCGTCTGGCGGCGTACCCAGTAATTCGGTGATAATGGAGAATTGGTTGACATGGTCCTTGCCAGGGAACAGCGGCTTCCCGTCGAGCATCTCAGCAAAGATACACCCTGCACTCCAGATGTCGACCTCCACATCATACTTTTGCCATGTAAGCATAATCTCCGGGGCGCGATAATATCTCGTCGACACGTAACCAGTCATCTGCGGGTCTTGAATCCGGGCCAAACCAAAATCGCAAATCTTCAGGTCACAGTTTTCGTTGATCAGGATATTGCTCGGTTTGAGATCACGATGCACGACACCGGCTGAGTGGACATATTTTAGACCCCGCTATAATAAAAATCGGTGGTTAGCTTTTTCATGGCCAAATATAACCGTATAGAAGAATTATCAAAGGAGCCGACGTACCAAAATCTGGTAAAGGAAATATTGGATGAATTGCTTCTCTAATGGTCGAGAAGTTAAGAGTCTATGAAGGTCGGTGCCCAGGAGTTCGGTGACGAAATAACTGTAACGATGAAAGTCAGCTACCACGGATCCCGGAGGATTCGGTGGGTTGGGTTGGTTTGCGGGCAATAATCAGCACACGTACATGTCCTCGAGCGGGGAAATGAAAATGTCGCTCAGGCAGATAATCTTGTTTGTTGTCAGTATTGCGCGTAGTAATGCGATTCACCATAATCAGGACCAACGCACGTTCTCATGGCGCAAATGTTTCAAGAGCTTCAGTTCGCGATATGTTCTCTTGGACAGGACGGGTGTGCTGAAAGGCTTCATAATCTTCTTGACGGCGACGGGCGCTCCGGTCAATTGATCTCTTGCGGCACTGCATATATCCCCATCGTGTTAATCTTCCGCGAACGTTTTGGTAGAGTATAAAGCCAGGTTTTGCATTCGCGAAATGGGAGGATTGAGATTCATCCGAGAAAGAGGTGGGACCTACCAGACAAGACCAAAGGCACCCATTCCCACCGGTTGCAGCTCCGTGTACCTAAAAAACGATCAGTTGCCATTCTCAAACCGATCCATAGACCTCCTCTTCAGGAAAATCTGCGCAAAAGCATACCGGCTGGTGATTTCGAAGGTGGTGCCGAAAATCGTGGCACGCACGAATTCCGCCATTTTGGAGGACCGCGAGGCTGCTCTATTTTTTCTTTCGGTGGGTTTTTATTTTATTTTTTTTTTAGGTTGTTGATAAATCGATTCTTATTTCTACTCCCTTCTTTTCTTTACAGAGAAAAGAACAGGAGGAAATAGCAGTCGAGAAGAGCGCGGATGCAGTGAACGAATAGTAGATAAGGGGTGGTGGTGAGGAGGAATGGAAGAGGGAATGGAGAGCCCCGGAGGCGGTAGCTGGTGTACTTTTATTCTGGCGGTGGTTTCCTGAGGGGTCCCAACTATCAGGAAGATCTTGAAAATGACGCAAGAGAGGAAGAACGAAGGCAATTAGGAGAAAGAGAGAAATATCGATGGAAATACAGAGGATAAAAGAGAACTAAAAAAAATTCTATATATTAAAAGAAAAGGGAAAAGAGAAGAAGGACAGACAGGAAGAAGTGGCGTGGATTTCTTGCGGCCAACGGTGTGGGGAAATCTTCATTTATTCGGGACTACAACCTACACTTTCCAGAGAGTATGTATCTACGACAAGGTACATAAAAGAAAATGGCATGACGTGAACAAAATGGACAGGCGAAGAACATTGGTTGGAACACAATTCCCAGATTTATGATTTCCTCAAACCTGGGAATTTCCGGTCCCATATCCAGCTGAATCAGCGACGACGTAATAGAAGCATGGCAGCCATGACATCAATCACAGCTACTATATATACAGGGCTTATATTACTTGTACGGAGTGCTCTTGAACACTCGAGAACATTTTAGAGGTTCAAGTATGCTTTCCCTGCCATTGGGTAATGGTGGTGGAGTCTATGCGTGTCTATTGTTGTGGTATGTACTTGACTACTTGTACACCCCTCATACTCGATGATGCCATGGGATTCTTTTCCAGAGTATGCGAATCCGGAGTAGCATACCAAGGGTATAAGAGTGAGTCTGCGTCTTGCTTTCAATCGGAGTGCAGAATACCCAAGGTGTGTTATTACTCTTGGTCATAGCTGTCCAATATATATCCTTCATCAAACTTTACTCAGGGTTCTATGGGGTCTCCAACCTCCGAGATACCGTCATAGCCAGCAGTCCCTTGGTTATAAACTGTTGAATACGGGGTACCACACTTCTGTCGATTGTTGAATTGCAATTGTAGTATTTATTAGAAGAGAAGTTCTTGTCAATATCACATAGCAACACTGTAGCAGTAGCACTAACGTCACCAGTCTGGTAAGATACAGTAATGCGGTATGGATCTGCTACCAGTATATTAATGCGATCTTGGTCCCTGATGCTGATCGTTACCACCCTCTTTCGGATACTTGACTCGGTACTCTGTACTCTGTACTCTGTAGAATCATATGGAAGTACAGATATCGGTATTGGTTACTCTGCAGGTGCAGATGACTGCATGGGCTGTCTGCGAGGCTGAGGGTCTGGGGTATGTCGGTCTATTTATACCTGGGCGTGGGGGCGGAGCACCACGTGATATACAAATTGATGATACGCCAAGCGTAATTATTGCCGGCGTAGTCAAGAGTATTGATTAAAAGGCTCATAGGAGAAGAGATAGCAATGATATACATATGTTTGTTGTTAAGTGTGTATGTGTATGTGTATCTGTAGACTAGCCGAACGGTATGATGCTTTCTCCACTTGACATGACGATAGGATCCTCCGCGAACCTCTACCACCATACCTGTACTCTTCTCTATGAACTCGTCTAAAGTACTTATCCTCATATACTAGCAAAGATACTGTGCTGTCCCATTGACCGACTCTTCATACCATCAGATTCATAAAATAACCGGTGCTTACCCGATATCACTTCCACCTCTCATATCTTTTTCCCCCGTCTGTCTGCAGCTCTTCTCCATCGTCTCTCTTTAGCGCACTTCATATACCTCACACCCCTCATTCTCTCCCACAAAAACAAATTAAACCAAAGATCCTGCACATTATACAGAAATTTCTTTCACCTGCAGAAGAATCACCTCGAGCATTGTACCCTGTCACGGGCCATTGCCTGCGCCGTCTTTTGCCCTTTGTTGCCCGTCCGAAGCCCCGGAACTGTCCGCCGTCCTTCCTCTGTCTTTCCTGTTTTCCCCTCTCGCTCTTTTTTCCCTTTTTTTTAATATTTTTTATAATATTTCTCTGTATGTCTCGCTCTTTCCCACCCATTCTGTGTCTATCCGCCTCCCCTGTAATTTTCCCCCCTTTCTTATTCTGACTCGAACAAATTGCGCAGTCCTCGATCGCTCCAATATTCAGTCCCTTCCACGCTCGATCGCCGCCGCCGGTTCCCGTCTCGCGCGCGCTCCCGCAAGATTTAGCCGCTCTTCCCTTTCATATAGCCGACATCATCGGTTCTCGTCGCTTTGAGCTCTGAAAGCTGTCCGCAACGAGCTGAGGCTCTTACCCCCCCCCCCCCTGTCTATAACCCGGTCAAGTCTTGGGGCTCTCTCCTGTCGCCGCCAGGTACTCCGGTCCCCCGTCTTACCTGCAGCGAACGGCGCATTGGTCCGCGCCCCCATCGGGGATCTCATCACGATATATCACTTCAATCCGGGCAGTCCAGTAGAAAGAACAAGGCTGTGGCGCGCTGCGTTGTGTGAGTATAGAACAAAATGGGTTCCTGCTTCAGTACGGAAGCAACGGGGGAGGTGACGGAACAGAAAAAGAGAAGCCAGATGATCGATCGGAGACTAGAGGAGGATTCGAGACAGTTACGGAGAGAATGCAAAATCTTACTGCTTGGTTCGTTTCAGATTATGGATCAACCCCAGAAACAATCCCATTTATCATGAGTCAACTAACCATGATATGCGCCCGTTACAGGATCCGGAGAAAGCGGGAAATCCACCATCGTCAAACAGATGAAGATCATCCATCAAAACGGCTATACCGTTGAGGAACTAGCTTTATATCGCTTGACCGTCTACAAGAACCTGCTTGAGTGCGCCAGATCCCTCATCGGTGCTTACGAACGTTACGACCTTGAGCCCTCCAGTCCCAAAGTCCAAGAGTTCATCGAATTCCTGTCCGATTACAACATTGATCCTGATCCCAACACTTCCCTCGATTCGACTGTTGGGGACGCCATCACATTCCTATGGAGTGATCCGTGTACATCAACCGCACTCGAACACCAGAATGAATTCTACCTGATGGACTCTGCGCCATAGTAAGCATCCCTGCGCACACGCGCGCGCTTGCGCACTCAACCCCTGTTTGTCACTGAAGGGACATCTGCTGATACACTGCTGCTTATTAGTTTTTTTGAGGAGGCCAAACGGATAGCTTCGCCAGACTATATCCCCAACGTCGACGATGTGCTTCGCGCGCGAACAAAGACCACCGGTATCTACGAGACTAGATTCACCATGGGTCAGCTGAGTATACAGTATGCGAAAACCATCTATCCCTTACTTATCTTCAAAAGACCATATAACTTACTTGTCGCATAGTATGTTTGACGTTGGCGGTCAGCGCAGTGAACGAAAGAAGTGGATCCATTGTTTTGAGAACGTCACCTCCATCATCTTCTGCGTCGCATTAAGTGAATATGACCAGGTGCTCTTGGAAGAAAGCAATCAGGTGCGTCATGTGATAAGGGCCGGGGAATCGCTTTGACAAGTCCTAACTTGCTCGCAGAACCGAATGATGGAAAGTTTAGTTCTCTTTGATTCGGTTGTCAACTCTCGGTGGTTTAAGCGAACTAGTATCGTCCTGTTCCTGAACAAAGTCGACTTGTTCCGCCAAAAGCTTCCTCGTTCGCCTTTGAGCAATTACTTCCCCGACTATTCTGGCGGTAATGACGTGAATCGCGCGGCCAAGTATCTGCTCTGGCGGTTTAACCAGGTCAATCGAGCGCACCTCAATCTCTATCCACAGTAAGTGTCCTGTTCCATGCGGTATGCGGTCCGTTGCATAATCTAACTTGTGGCTGCAGTTTAACGCAAGCAACCGACACAACAAATATTCGTTTGGTATTTGCAGCGGTCAAAGAAACTATATTGCAGAACGCCTTGAGGGATTCAGGTATTCTCTAGTTTTGCCAGCTGTCTGGTGACTACTATCTAGCGTGATACAACTCCGCCAGTTGTCTCTCACCGACTCTCTTCTACCGTTCATCTATCCTCATTCTCTGTCTATTTGCCTCTCTTCCCTTTCTTTTTTTCTTCTTGTCTTCGAATTCGGCATTGGCGTTTGGGGCGCTTTCTTTTCCACGGATCAACATTCCCGGCGCTGGGTTGGTTCATCTTCATTGGATATCCGTGGTATGGTGTTTTTCATTATTCTCATTTGTCCTTTCGTTTCCGGGAGATTTACGACAATCGATACTGGGAGGCTATTCGATCTGCATTGGGTGAATATCTTTTCGTTTCTGCTTTGGAGCTCTGGATAACTTCATGATTCTCTTTTTTTTTTTTTTTTCTGATCTTCTACATCTAATTTCTATCTACGAAAAAAGTTGTTGGCCTATGCAGCACAGCACAACTTGCATGTAACATGGGAGACGGCTTTCTGATATCCATACTCGTTCCATCGAGTTGTTTTCTTTTTTTTTTCTTTCTTTATATCTTTTGGGCAGTCTTTTCCTCCCCCATATTCTCTCAACGGGTTCCTGCGGTTCCTATGTGTTCTGTGCAGTGTCAATGTCAATTTATTTATTCTAACTTAGTGTGGTATCATATGCCTGAATTGCTATATGTCATTACTTACAGAGGTATTCAGATGCTGTGGTTCATTGCCTGGACTCTTACGGCTCTCTATTAACTCAATAGGTACAAGTAAACATCTCTGCTTTATTGCGACTTCAGGGTTATATATTTTGCAGTCATATCCATGTCCATGTTTGACCAGAACTAAAATATAAAGTGAAATATATTGTCAAATAAAACCTGTATACGTATAGATTTAGATCACCAAGTAATATAAAGAATATAACCATCATCCAACCCAAAACTCCAAGACAGAAAAGAGGATATCAAATATTAAACCCAAGTATCAGATTACTTCCAAACCAAAGTTCTCTATGCTCTACGGAGGCAAGAGAACGAGGAAGAACAAGAGCAAAGAGGGGGTAATCACGCCAAACAAATAATCGGCGAATAAACAATCGAAGCGAGAAAGAACTATGAGCTCAACTCAGTAATACGTCGTTGAATGTCCGGAATGGCACGGAGTTGCAGCTCGAGATCATCTTTCTCACTGTTTGGTGATAGTGGTTAGCATCAGCTTGTCATAAGAATAGACAATAAAAGGGGTAAAGCATACTCTTCAAGCTTCAACCTCCTCTCCCAATCCAAACCAGTGAACACATAGCTGCCCTGCCCGTCAAACTGCAGGATCTTCTTATGATACTTCCACAGACTCCGTCTGTGCGAGACAGTCATAAGCGTGATCCCCAACTTCTTAGCAGTCTCGTACATAACACGCTCGATCTCCAATGTCACAGAGGATGTGCACTCGTCCAGGATCGCGAACTTGGGTTTATGGTAGAAGAGGCGCGCCATGGCGATTCGTTGCTGGAGGCCTCCTGAGAGGACATCGCGCCATTCTTCCTCCGCGTCCCAGCCATCGGGACGGTCGATGACGGAGGCTATTTCGACGATGGAGAGAATCTCAGCGAGGTCGTCGTCTGTAACACCCTTTTGGTGCATTTCCCGTACACCATCCGGGTAGATGACTTGTTGGCGGAGGGTCCCGCGGGAGAGATACGGCCGTTGTGGGATGTAGAAGATCTCATCGAAGCGTGGTTTCTTGACGACGCCACCGTACACAGGCCAGAGACCGCCTAGGATGCGGAAGAGGGAGGATTTACCGCAGCCATTGGGGCCGACGATGAGGAGATGGTCGCCTGGGTGAATGGCGAAGGAGAGTTTGCGGACGAGGACATCACCATTGGGGGAGACGATGGGGACGTCTGTGAATTCGATGGAGGGGCTTTCTTCGATTGTACCGCGACCGGAGAGGACGGAGGCGTTTTCTTCAGTGGAGGCTGTTGAGACGAGTTTCTTTTCGAAGCGGCCGGCGAGGAGGTCGTCCATTACTTCTAGGAGGGAGGAGACGCGGGATGTGTGGCCGGCTAGTTCGGAGATTTCTTTGTAGGAGAACATTAGGCGGCCGAAGGCGTCTGATGCGGAAAGCAACATTCGTCGGTTTGTGACGAAGCCTGTTGAATCCGTTAGAAGCTGCCAACCTGCAAGGTTGAAAACAAGACTTACTCTCCGTCCGATCCCCAGCGGACTGGGTGATTTTCCCAGGGATCTTGAAGAACACGGGGACACTACAAAGCACTAAGCCCAGAGCACCCCAGAAGTATTTGATAACAAAGTCCTCCATGAAGCCATGGTACAATCGTCTCCGCAGGATGCGATTCACATGCTTGATCAAAGTGAAGTACCCCTTGTCCAGGGTATCCTTCTCAGCTTCGTGACCGTGGTAGAGTGCCACTTCTTCGCTGTAATCAATGAGTCTGGTATGAAGGAATCGGAACTCTCCTTCCAACATGGCTTCGTCAGCGACATATTTGCCAAACGGTGGTGTCAGGGCACGCATGACATTGGCTGATAGTTGCACCACCAAGCTCATGATAAAGAGACCCTCTGAGCCTACACTCCTGGAGAGTGAAAAGGTATAGATGGCCATATCAAGAACCGGCTTGGCTAGGTTGCCATAGAGCTCTGCCAGGCTGTCTGAGAATCTCGAGACGTCCACCGTGATCAGCTGGTCGGGGTTCTTGACCCGGTCATCCAGTGCGGAGATCGCATAGAATGTCATGCTAGACAGGTATTTCTCGTGGATGTGGTCCGTCAGACGTTTCCGGTAACTAAGGGCGAGTTTGCATTGATGATAGGAAAGCTAAACAGTCAGTGGATGCATACTTCCTTGAATTTTGGCACTCACCATCGAATTCGTAAATGTCGCGGGCACCGCAACAATCATCCACCATACGAGGCCCAGCAAAAAATCCCTCCCCTTCCCACGCACCAAATTGCTCACCAACCTACCATCCAACTCGGCCACATAGAGACTCAACAACGTCCGCAGCACCAGAAACACACTATGCCCCACAAGCAACCGCATCTCCTTGGTCCGCCAACCAGGAATCACAACCTTCAGCAACCGGAGCAAATTTCGAAAGAATTCCCGATTCACCCCAACCTTCTTGCGCGATCGGTCGCCGCCCCCGCTGCCTGTGGCGCCGCTGCCGAGACTACTGGTCCCTGGTCGTCGTCGCAGCTCCACCTGTTGCTCAGAGGCAGCTTTCTGCTCCGAAATGGCGCCATGGATGCGCTTTACTAGAGCGGCGAAGAGGGCTAGGTAGACGGTGCGAGTGATACGGGTGCGGTTGCGGAGGTAGAGTTTCGATAAGCTGGAGAGGAGATGTCGAATGGAGCGCTCCGGGGGGAGCAATTTGGACTGCGCGGCCATTTTCTGTCTTCTGTTGGACTTGGAGATGGAAAAGTCCTAGCCCGAATCGAAGAGAGCGAGCATCACCATCACTATTGTTTAGGGATGGGGGGATGGAAAGAGGGAGGACTGAAGCTGGACAAAACACCGAAGATGCTCACGCGGACTGACATGTGAACGGGAGGGCCCGAGGAGTGTTTATCGGAATGGTGAGCTTACTAGAAATGTCCTATAGTGGTGACGCCCACGCCAGTTATTCATATTATCTCATCTTCTATCAATTCATATCTCCCTGAACAAATATCACAATCCAAACCGTCTTCTGTCGCGGCTCTTTTGCGCACAATAAGTTAACTGACCTAAGTTACCCCATGTTATGACGTAAGCATCACGGAGAAACGACACGTGATTCTCGTACGCTGAATAAGTACTGAGTAAGCACTGTACCCTAACCAGGTTCAGGGACTCAATATCACCCTCGATACGGAGTACCAATCTTGAACCTAGAGTGGCTTATCCAGCAGGCATGGCAAGGCATGAAAATGTGAGCAGTAGGGTGCCTGGATGGTCTAGTCAGGTGTACTTCTTCTCGCCCCTGGTTTACTCGCATACAAGTTTCCCTGCAAGCACGGCCGGCTTGTCAGACCATGATTGGGATTAAACTTGAAACCTTGCGATAAATTCAGCTGCGCAGTCGATGTAGGAATGCGGCTAAGTCACCAACGGTGGATCTGAGGTGGCGCGGCTGACTTGCGAGCCGTTTCCCTGACCAAATAGGTACTCTGTACTGATCGTAAGAGATCCCGTCGGAGGGCATATCGTTGAATTGCCTGTAGGCAGTTGGTCGATGCTCAACTGAAATTCATCGATCGAGATCCTCACTGACTCCAAGTAAATGTGGAGAAATCGGCAGGAGCGATTTGCGTGGCGTAGCTGAAAACTTGTGTGTTCTGTACGGATATCTTTAGCTCTCTACGGAGTACATAGTCAGTCCTCATCTTCGCGGAAGGAACTAGTCTTACGCAAATCTTCAACGGAGACTGTTATAGGCTTCTGAATATCTTAGTATTCCTGAACACTTGTGAAAATATTGATATATCACGTCGAATTACATTAAGAAATATCCTCGGAAATGTAAATTGACCGTATGCATGCCTATCCACCAAAAGGACCAAAAGAATCAATATCTGTCAAGTGCCTACGGCGCCGCATCCATAACATGCCATCCGCTGTCCAATAGGCCAAACGTAGAGTCTTGGTGCTACCAAGATCAAAGTAGGTGAGGATTATCTCAAAGATCTCTAATGGCAGTGTATTCCAGATCATGATGAACAATGAAGATGGTATTTTCGAATGTGGTGAGTTGTAAAGATGACAATGAAGATCATTCCTATGCGAGTGGGGACGAGGCTGATTTCTGATGACGATCAGTTATCATATAGTTGGGCAAATGGCCAAGGTGCATTGGCAATTCGAGAACAAACTTGAACAACAGCCTTTTAGAACGAGTTATGGTTACTGAACAACTAGTGCGATTACTCCCTATGGTACGCTTCTCCGTAAGAGCCGGAGAAAGGCCTAGTGGTAGTCGAAGCCAAAGCACTTGAAGGTACTAGTGCGGGACGCCAACAAGCTCTTATCCAGATAGGCAAGTGTCCTGTACACCTTTCGGACCCAATTATATTATGCGCATACTAACTTGTCTCAGCGACGATTCATTCTAGTTGGCGGGGTTTCAGTCGATCGACAGACAGCAATGAAGTCGTATTTGTGCCCAGCAAAACTATAATGATTAGCTTCGGAACTTAGGGTTCCTGTTAGGAAGAATCACATACGGCTCCGTGTTTTTGTTTTGTTTTCGATGGGAACGAATACGGATTCATAGCTGTCTCTCGATAGACTGAAAACCCGTCAACTTGAATAGATCACCGTTAGTCACAAAGATCATAAGGTGTGCAGCTGAACTATCGCTCTCCGCGGTGATTTACACCAGAACTTCTGGTGCAAGTGTAAGTGAGAGCAGTTTATGCATGATACGAGATATCGACATACAGAATTGTCCTTTTTGCAGCGAAGGAAAGCCGATTTGGTCGAGGACCTTGCCCTCAGAATATAACGGGTGATTCCACGTATTACCCACGGATGAAGACAAGCACTCATTTGCAAGCCGTGACTAGCATCAGATACATGGAAAGCCATTTATCCATCATGCATGAGGGCAGATATGCAACGCCGAAGCTATTTTTTCAGGGAACAAGGTTATCAAACCTAGCAACTCATTCCAGGTGGATATTGGACGACAAACTCCTTACTATGGCATGTTATATTGCATAAATTATTACTACTGTACTTAAATATTATCAAACTAACCTTATCAAATCAATTCCTCGCAATATCCCTCCCACCCCACCAATTCAAAACCCAAGTCATACAGATCATAACCTTCCTCCTCCACGACCTCGTCCACAACAAATCCCCAGACCTCCAACTCAACCAAGCCCCATACCCACTATATTCTTTCTTACCCGCAACAACTCCATCTCTCCTCCCCGTATACGTTACCAACTGCCTCTGTTGATACCGAAAGGGAACACCGGGCTCAATATCCGGCGTCGGAAGCGTATTGAACTGGTGGATTAGATAGTCTGCTTTCTGTAAAGCTACTTCGGCGGTTGGCGGGAGAGCCTCACCGTCTATGTCTGCTGCGTCGCCGAGTGCATAGGCGTCGGTGTTGAATGTGCTGTCTTTTCTAAGCACACGCAGGCGAGGGTCTGTTAAGATGCGGCGCATGCCGTGGGATGACTTGGAGACGTTGAGG
Source organism: Aspergillus pseudoglaucus (assembly GCA_039880875.1). Classification (NCBI taxonomy): domain Eukaryota; kingdom Fungi; phylum Ascomycota; class Eurotiomycetes; order Eurotiales; family Aspergillaceae; genus Aspergillus; species Aspergillus pseudoglaucus. The sequence continues at coordinate 257,375 of JBDODC010000019.1, forward strand.
GAGTCGACTAGGGGGATGGATTTGTTTCCCGTAGCCCAGACAAGGAGGCCGTAGCCTATGCGGCCTTCTTCTTTAGTCTCGATGGCGTCAGCGGTGACGTTCGTGATGTGTGAGTCGAACTTTATCCAGACGTTGTTGCGGTTTAGGGACTGGGTTGCGTATTCCTGCAGGTTTGCGTCGTAGGAAGAGAGGATCTTGTGCGAGACAGTGTGGACGGAAACGCGCATTTTGTCGTGAAGGTGTGGGTAGAGCTGGGCGTAGTCGTTTTGGAAGAGGTCTGTGAGTTCGGCGGCCATTTCGATACCCGTGGGGCCGCCGCCGACAATGATTACGTTAAGGATTTGGCGTTGTCTGTCTTCGGATATGCCTGGAATGGAGGCCATTTCGAACATTTCGCTGAGGCGGTAGTGGATTGCTTGTGCATCTCTTACTGTTTTGAGGAAGTAGGCGTATTCGGTAACGCCGGGGACGTTGAAGGTGTTGTTCATTGTTCCCGGTGCGATGATGACCTTGTCGTAACGGATATCAAACTCACTGTCTCTGCTCTCGCTCATTTCTAGGTAGCTAAACGCCGGATGGTAGCGGAGCGTCTTCTCCTCAAAGTCAATGTGGGTCACGCAGGCCTTGATGTATTTGATATAACGGCTTTTGCGCCGGATGGGCTCCTGGGCTAGTCGAAAGTCGAACAGACCGCAGGCAACGCTGGCAAGGAGCGGTGTCATGTTCGATGTTGTGTCGGGGGAGATCACAATAACACAGTACTTGTTTAGGTCCAAGCCTTGGGCTAGTGCGAATCCAGCCCATCCTGTGCCAATGATGACAACCTTTTCTTTGTGGTCGTGACAGTGATGGTCCATTGTATGGTCTGAGAATTTTAGTGATTGGGTTGGTATTTTCGGCAGGTGTGGTGGTTTTGTATGAACCCGAATATGGGAGATGATGTATGCATGATGGTCTCCGGGAAACAGTTCCAGAGACATGGAATATTTCTCTGTATACAAGTCTTTCGCCAGCTTTCTCGAAGACAATATGGCGAGAAATCATGAATCGAAAGGACTGCTGAGTTTAGGTTGGTATCATTGAGGTATCTGGCAACGGCCAACGCTATCTAATAAAGACCAAAACACCAAGCTAATACGCATTCAAAAAAGCTTAGGATATATGGCTACAAACACAAAGCAAGATCGTAAAGTCCATGAAATGCGGTATATATGACGCAGCAGAAGAAACCGGACCCAGAAAACATAAATGTGAACGGCTTTGCGTATAATCACCTCGAAATATCCGATATACTCAAGAATAGACAGAGATACAGTAAATGGTGTAATCTTACGAAGACCTCTCTTCAGAACCCTGGCCCGCGGCATTGGCAGTGCCAGGCCGACTCCGTCTGCCACTATTAATCTGAGCAGCAATCTGACTCTGCTTGAACCTTTCAAACGCCTCCGAATCTTGTCTCTGGGTCGTCCAGAGATCGTCCACAGTTGAACCCAATTCCTCGAAAGTCTTATCCGAGAAACGAGAAGAACGCTCTTGTTCTTCGTGCAGACGGTCCAGTTTGTCGCGCAACGCGGCGATATAAGCATCATCAAGACCCGCTGAATCATCATCATCATCATCATCATCATCATCATCCGCTTCTTGGTCGATGGACGGGCTGAGAAAGTCGCGACGGAGGCCCTGGCCCAGTCGGTGGACATGGCCTTCTTCGGAGGTCATTGCACGGGAGTGAAGAGAGGTCATTGAACTGGCGCGAGAGAGGCGGCCAATGGCATAATGCTCCGTATCTTCATCGTCGATAGCATTTTCGTTGTCGATGTTATTCAGATTAAGCTGGCCTCCGCTATTGGTACCCGATCCATTGGCAGAATCTCCAGAATGCTGAGAGCTGTTATCCGCGAAAGCCCCGGGGGCAGGTGGAAAGACCCGTGTTTCTGGGTACTCATCCTCGAACCGCTGGATCATTCGATGAAGTGTGAAGTCGAGGAATTGCAAGCGCCTGTAGTTCGTTTCGTTGCCGGCCTTGTCCTCGCGAACAAGAGCCGACTGGATCCTGGTGCGGATATTGCGGGCTGTCTCCAGCAAGTTCTTCGACATGTCTCGTGGCCTCTTAGTATTAGTGGCAAGAGACCTAGACTTCCTGTGCCGGGGAGTTGTAGTGCCACTGGGCGGTGCGGACTGGTCACCAAGGGTATGATGGTCTCTCGCACCCAAGCACACTCCTAGAGCCTTTACTACTCCAGTACCACCAATAACGTAGTCTTCATCGGGAGCAAGATCTTCTTCTTCATCGTCACATTCGTCACCAAAGCCATTGCCAACAATGTGCTGGAGAACTTCGGGGATTGGGACGTCGGCTCTATCAGTGACCGGCTCCGCAGGACCGGTGAGTTCCTCTGCAATGGCACCTCGTTGGAGGTTACGAAGGGAGTAGGCGACGATCTGGGATGCCAGGGCCTTCACGACTTCGTTATTTTCAGCGCTGGGGACTTCGATATCGACGGCGATGATTGTCCGTGAAACCCGAACGGCAGCCATAAGGGATGCATAAACAGCGCATGCCTCCTCCTGACTGCGGGGATCAGTCGAAGAGGCAAGAGCAGTTATCGAGGGGTTTTCCAGGATGTTCAAATGGCACAGGCTTGGGCTATCAGGAAGAACTTCAGCGAGTGCGATGGCGTGGTCTGCGGAGAGATTGACATCCGCAAGGTGGATGCGCTTGAGAGAAGTCATTTTCGGGAGGAAGCGTCTAAATATGGCCAACGCATCTGGCTGAGCAGAAAAAAGTCCCGGGTTGTGAGAGAAGTCGACGAAACGCAGATTCGACAAACGTGTCAGTCCTTGGAACAACGGATAAAGCACAGAAGGCGTCAGAGAGCAATCCGCCAAGCTCAGCGCATAGAGTGGATGGTCTTTGTCCATGGCAGAATTAAGCAAGTCGAGATGATCCTGGATAGGATTGCCACCAAGGTCAAGACCCTCGCATTTACCGGTCTTGACATAGCGAACGACGTGTTCCAAACCCTCCTTCGTCAGGTTGTTATTGGCAAATCCGAACCTCTTCAGGCCGACAGCAGTGGCAGCATCGCAGATTTTGCGCACATCGTCGGTAGCTGGCCGGCATTCACTGATCAACAATTCTTCGAGGTGATCGCCGCCGAAACGCTCCGCCAGGGATCTTGCGAATACGGTGGAAAGCTCTGTAGCTGCAGATACAGCCTCTCCAGGAACGGTTGCAGTAACGGATGCTTTGGGGAACGGGATACCGGACAGATCGATAGCCTTTAAGGACTTTGAAAGATGGATGAAGAGGCAGATGTGGCGCCATCCCTCTGGCCCAATTTTCGAGTTATCCTTCAGTGACAGTTTTTCCACAACACTAACCCTCTCTTCACTTGTGATTGTCTGTGACTTGGCCTTGCCGGGTCGCCCTCGTCTATGCTTCATCTGCTCAACGGTCTTGGTTGAGAGAAGTGCTGAAAGGATGGCACGGGTCGAATCATCAGTCAAACCACAGTTCTCGAGTATTAGTTTACGGACGGGCACAATAGCTAGCCAGTCGCAGAATGTAGCAATGTCTTCCGTGGTCATCGGGAAGTCCTTGAGCTCGAGGGCAGCCACTGTCCCAGGCGACTCCACCAGGGTGGACGAAGGAGACGAAATCTCGTCGACTATCCTCTTGAGAACGGGGCTCTCGCGCAGCTGACAACAGCGACGGTAGATACGCACGGGATCAGTCGTCGGGTGGGACTGCGATGAAGCGCTAGACTCATCATCAGCATTCAGCTGCAAAGGTATCGAGCCGTTCGCCACGGCTTGCCTTCGTCTGCGCTCCCTGCGCTCCCGTCTTTCCTCTTCCGAGCGCTTCTTCTTCTCCTGTTTCCGCGAAGGCTCTTTGCCCTCGCCTTCTGTCGCTTTACGCTCGCCCGATGCAGGATCTGATGGGGCATTTTGGGCGTGATCCTGCTTCTCCTTATCCACGGCTGCAGCCTCAGGGACTTTCAATGTAGCGGCTTCACCCTTATCTTTCGACTTCTGGTTCGACTTCTTAGACTTGGAACTATTCGAATCGGATAATAAACGTCGCGCGTTGGTCGAGGCAGAATCGTCGTCTTCGGATTCCCTGCGCGATATCCCTGCGATTTCAACATCTACGGAAAAGGCGACACGACGCAGTTTCCCTTGGTCCAGGTCCGGGACCTTACACCGATCTCTGTTCCGATCGATGTTCATCACACGGCGTTCGCAGATAACCCCATTCGCGGGCGCCTTGCCCAGTCCCGAAGCCCCGGACGAGGAAAGCTTGCGAAAAGCATTTGAAAGAAACGATGAACCTCTAGGTGAGGATGATGTGAACGGATTGCTTTCATCTTTCTTCTCCTCCTCTTTGTCCTTGGGGGAATACGCTGCTCCAAATGGATTTGGGGGATCAAAGTTTGCTGTCTTGGGGCTTGGCTGGGATCCTTTGATGTTCGACTGGGACGGGGGTGTCGATCCAGAGGAGAACTTGGAGCTCAGGTTCGAAATCCATGAATTCCGCCTGATTGAAATCGGCTTGCTTCCAGACTTCTGAGGTGTAGTTGTATCGTTGCTTTTCGTTGCCCCTCCAGGCTGGGTGTCACCATTTGTAGGTTCTTTGTATTCTGGGAAGACAGAAATTGGCGATGGAGGCTGTGGATGATGGCCATTGGAAATGGAGTTCTTCTCTGACGTGGATGGTTTTCGCTTCGGTGAAGTTGGGAGGTCCGAATCGGGGCCTGGTTTATCGTTCACTGACTTAGAACGGGAGACATAATCTAGACAGTATCGACTATTAGCATCTGAAATCCACCGGGGCTCGGTGCGCGTATTGTCCAAAAACAAGTCGTGTGCTGTAGTACCCCGGATCGAGTGCGACCATGTACTCACCCTTTTGTGAATGATGGAGCCAGCTCACATCCACCGTCTCAACGCCCTCCATTGGCGTATGACCTTGTATTTGTAACTCGGTCATGATGAATATGCCGAATAAATATTGCGATTGCTGGTTTCGAAAAGGCTATGGTTCGACCGTCGGTGTGCGATAGCGGAGTCCACATAGAACAAAGCATAGCCTAACCAAGGCAGCAGTAAGAGAGATATGTCCAGGCTGCAGGCGATAACAAGGCACCGGTTTTCTAGAAATAACGCTATGTACAATCGATCGAGAAAAGAGGTGATAATTCACCGTGGAAATTCGTGGATGCGCAGAGTGGATGGTTACATACGGCGATCGTGGTCCATAGTCGCGGGACGGCGGAGGGAGGGCATGGTGGAGTGAGTCGATAAGTAGTAGTAGTAGGGGAGGATTGAGAAGGAGACAAAGAACAAAGACGAATAAAAAAGGTAAAATTAAAATAAAAAGGAGAGAGAAGAGAGTCAGAAGGCGAAATGTTGCCAGTGCTAAGTACTAGTACTTGGAGGAGACCAATCGTGACAGCCGACTTCTTCGATTCTGCTGGCCGAACTCTATGTATGGCGGCGGTGGGCGGTACGGGCCATATGTGCAGGTACTGTATTACGGTAATTTAAGTATAAAACTTCCTTGTTGGGTATGGCTCCATTTGCAACCACGGGTGTGTTCCACTGTTCATTCTGCACTGCACTTCATGGAAGAGTATGTAGCAGTAGTATCCATTCTAGCATACGACTAAGGGAAGCAATGAGGTTAGAATGACCTCTCCAGGTGGATAGGAGAATATCTTGATATGCTAGCTCGAGTTAACGTCCTTGGCACAACCCTAATCCTATTCTCCGTACCTCGTTGACTAGTTCAATGATACTGTCATAATCCAGAGCAAAACGTGACGCTCAACCAGAGCTTTAGATTACAGACATCGCCACTATAATCAACGACGCTGATACCCCTCACACGACCAACTGCCAAGGCCATACCCAAATGCAAATACAGCGCTACAATGATAATACGCCCTGGAAACTTAGATCTACAGCATCCCCACTTCCTCGCTAACCAACCTATCATATCCTCAGTATTAAGGGCAACTTAGTAAACTTACCAAATCTAACCATATTGCACTTTGCCGTTCTATCGAAGTCTAAAGAGGTCGCTTCATATACCGGGCCCTGCAAGCCATACTATGCGAATCATTTGGTCGAGTTGTCCCAGATGTTCTTCTATCAGCGCTTCTTTGCCTTTTAGAGACATGTGGCAAGTGATCGGCCTGGTTCAGCATCACCATGGATTGGATAACATGTCGTTCCATTGGTCAGAGACTGCCCCGCATTTACCAATACATCAGTAATACCAATATTACCATATTTGCTGATACGCTCCCTTTCTGCCATGACATCACCTCTATCAGCTACTACCTTAAGTAGACTTAGAGTAGCAGTACATCTGCAGAATGACGAGACCGATATAAAAAGAAAAGTAAAAGAGGATAATATAATAAGGATAAGAATAACAAAACACGCCCGCCCAACACGATACTTCATACTTTACTTACAACCCCTCCGCCGAATTAATGGCGGAATCCTCGGCTCGACAACGGCCAGTTACCTGCCGTGTCCCGTTCCCGGAGTATTCTTCCCTATTTTCTAGCATCGGCCAACTACTTTTATGGAAATCTACGTGCGCACTATTAGTATTATGATGGGGACGGGCATGAGCTGATGTGCTGTCACTCGCCATACAAACTTAATGCATGAACCATATCCGGAGTCGTACACACTGGTAGAGCACAGATCTCTGGATCAGCTGATGGCATCGCCTCGTTTCGTTCGGGTACATACATATCTACTCTTCTGCTGACTGTTGTACTGTACAGGGTACAGAGTAAAGATACAATAAACCCTTAAAGCTTAGTTGAGCACATGCAGATCCATAATTCGGTGGTTTGATATCCAGCAGTTGATTTGGCTGAACTGAACCTGTGCGCCACCATAGAGCTGACCCATCTGGGTTATGAAGATCATGGTGGATATCAGACAATGTGTGGACCCTGGTTTTTGCCGTAGCGTAGGACTGAACGCATGATTCTGCAGTTTTGAGACGTGGGATCGCCTGTTTTGCTTGGGGAGACATCTCATCACACATGAAATACTCTTTACGGAGTACTCTGCGCATAGCCACTGAATACCGACTGACAGTAGAAAATACTCCGCTTGACGGAAATGTACTCAAGCCTCCGTAGTCGGAGTGTCAGTGTCTTTCTACTTACCCTTCGAGGCGACAAGCTCCGAATCGGCATCAAGTGGCACCACAAAAAGCCCAAGGGAAAAAAGTCTAGATGCTCCTACCACTAATTCTCCCGAGTAAATCCTAGGTTCAAGCAAATTCTTCACGTTGGGCACGCTATGATCCACACCCGCCGTATGGTATACACACCGCTAATGAAAAATTCCAGAATATGTTTGGGGTTAATGGACCAGTCGTATCTCCGTTGCTATCTCCGTCGGGGTACCGGTTTCTGCATTGGCTAGGGTAGAGCTGTTATCAGCGCTACAAACTACGTATCCAAAGCAAAGTGGTGAAGAAATCCAGAACTCCATGTGGTATCAATCCATATCCATCCAGCTACACGAAATAAACACAAGAAAAAAGATGTCCGGATATTTTGAAAAAAGTAGAACTTTTTTGACTATCGCACCCAATGTTGTACACTCAAGCACGACCGTAGTCTTCCATGTCGTGACAAATCATTTAAGCAGCAAGTTCACGGATCTTGGCCTCAACACGAGCCTTCTTCTCCTCATAAGGAAGCTTGGTGGTGCGGTACTTCTTGCTCTCGGCCTTCCACTCCTCCTTGGTCTTCTTGGGACCGGCCTCCTCGTCGGCCTTGAAGGGGTCCTCACGGATGGCCTTGTGGGCCTCGAGGTAGGTGTCCTCAAGGTCGCCAGCATCGATCTCGCCGTCGATGTACTTGATGAACTGAGAGCGGTAGCGCTCCTCATCGTCATCGGCGAGGGTCTCCATGTACTCAGCGACGTGGCCACCGAGGATGTAACGGCGGAGAGTCTCGGCGTCGAGCTCCTCAGACTCAATGTCGAAACCGGGGAAGCGGTTCTCGGAGTGGGGGACGAAGATACCACCGTCGGAGGCACCCTTCATGGCACCGAAGACACGGGCACCGGTGGAGGTGCGGACAAGACCAACGTCAAGGAAGGCCTTGAAGGGGCGGCGGGTGCCCTCGTCGGTCTCGATGGCCTCGGTGAGCTGGTACTCACCGTCAACCTCCTCGACACCAGCGAACTGCTCGTCAAGGCCGAGCTTCTTGAGGGTACGGCGGGCAAGGAGGAGACCGGTGGCGTAGGCGGCAGCCCAGTTGGTCAGACCCTGGGTGATACCATAGCGCTTGAGCTCGTGAGAGTAAGCGGAGGCGAAGACCTTGTCACCCGAGATCTCAGAGTGGATGATCTGAGTGATGATGTCGCGGTTGGTGAAGCGGACAACCAGACGGTACTTGGGCGAGTTGTACTTGTTCTTGGCCTGGGTGATGAGGCGCTTACGGGCGTAGTAGTCGGTCTTACCCTCACGGCGACGGCGGTACTTGGTCTGGTAGCGGCTGTTTTATCGTTAGCTGAGATCTTCCGGAAACTATTCCATTGAGAAAACTTACCTGAAGTACGCGCTGTTCTTGACGGTCTTGTGGAAGGCCTACAATTCACACAATCCGAGTCAGCAATTTGCGCTTCAGAAGTCCCGTCCGAAGCATCTTGCAAAGACCCGTCTCAAACCCACAAAAAATTGATGGGAAGAGAAAACAAATGCATTTCTGCATAACGGACAACGATTTAATCGTTTGCGATGAATATAAAACTCACCATTCTGACGGTTGCTGGCGATGTCGACGTTGGCTGCGGAAAGAAAAAAAGAAGTGTGGAAGAATTTCGTGGGCCGACTTTGTGGGGGATTTCGCTTAGCACTGGCTGCATCCAAGCTCGAGATCGGGGTTGGCCACGAGCGGCGACATTTGAGTACAAGGCTTAAAATTACACTCTAATAACTTAGAAATATTAGAAAAATTACTGACAGAGATGCCATATAATTACGCGGGAATTTGAACGATGTCAATACTCTAACAGGACCATATCCCCGGATGTGCTGCTCATACACTTATCTTTGGCTTATTGGTGCCTTAGGCTTGAACCCTATAGTTACTATATGAATCTCAGATAGACTCAGGCTGAGCTTTATGAGATACAACCATAGATTGTATGGATCGAGTTTGCACAAACTCCTACGAGGATCCTAACACCGGGGCTCATGGCCAACAAAGCTCGATTACGCTTTCGGGGCTTCCTGGGTGTTTCGAATTCCCAATACTATAAACGAGAAGAGTTTGCCGGTCATCTTCAAGGCTCTGTTTATGCTATTGATCATATTTCTACTCTTCCATAACATCTGGGCATCCGGATATCTATGCTCATATGTTAAATGAATGCCCTTCGTTTTGTTATAGAATTCAATTGGTATATCAGCCCAAGCGAAACATCAAACGTCGACATATTCCAACCCTTAGACAAGAAAGAATGATGTTTTGAGGGAACAGGTCTCTTGCCAAAGCTTTAATTTGATGCTATCTACCTGAAGCTATCTGTATATAATGAGAAGCGCTCGTATACAAAATGTTCTGCGAGGTTTGTCAAGATGTTACCAGAAAGGATAGTTACATTCAGAGCACTGCACGTATTTGCGACAACTTGTGTTAGTATACCCAACCAGATTAAACAGAAGGTGTTTTGGTCTTGTTTCTTTTTCTATTTGCAGTGGATAATGACTAGCAATACCTAGCTTTGTGGATAAATAAGCAGGTACTATACCGCGTCAACAGTGACGCTGCGAGAATTTTCAGTAGACAACTACCATACGACACCTAAGGAAGCTTCCAATCGAAGCAATCTATCAGGATAAATATTACCGTACATTGCACGAAGAACTAGGACTTTCAACCCAAATATTGAGCGACTGGGCCGATACGACAGGTAGACGGTCGACTTCTGGATCCCAGACCGAAGCGGGAATTGATATTCTCCTAGAAGAAAACCGGCACGGTGACCACTGCAAAATTTTCGCAAGATGGAGCATATGGAGATCTAATCATTCACGGCTCGCGGGTAGACTGACTGATAATTCTCCTCAATGAGACCGAATTTCTTTAGAGCCAGTGAACCTGGTTCCCATTGAAGAGGTAGAACAACGTCTCCAAGTTATTCTCGCATAGAAGATTGGGTTGGGCATACAGTCATGTAACCCAGTCCGGAATGACTTTTCTGTACCAATGATGATACCTCTTGAGAGATTTCGGCCCCCCTCGAACGGGGTGAAGGATTGATTGGAAGATGCGAGAAAACATGTCGCCCATTGTAACGTTCCAATCAACTGCAAAGCAAGGATGCCACAAGAGTATGATGCTCGCTGTATTCGTTTCAGATTACATTTAACAAGAAGTAAGGGAAATTTATAAAAAGTTGTTTTTTCAGAAGACTTCCCCAGTATCCACACTAACAAAAACATAATTCTGCGGTTTACTTTAAACGGCAATCTGGTATTCAGAGATTAATTAATCTATTCACAAGTGTTCCATACCATCTTCACTAGCCATCACTATTTAGATCTAAAATGCCATTGGTCGTTTTGGTGAAACTACAACCTCGCTTTCTCCTGAGCCTCCAACAAGTCAAGCCCAGTGATATTCTCCAACTCTCTAACAGCGTCCTGCGTCTTCCCAAGTGTCACTTTAACAGTTCGCATCCCAGCCTTCTTGGCAGCCTTCAAATTCTCACCAATGTCATCGAAGAAGACAACATCCGGAGCACTAGCACCCCCGATTCCCTTCTTCTTTGCTAACGCATCCATCTTCTTCAACGCAACTTCATAAATGTTCGGATCCGGCTTCCTGAGCCCGGAATGCGCCGACGAAATGAAGAAATCAAACTGCGACCTGAGCCCATTCGCATCCTCATTATACAGATGCCCTTCAGGAAATATGACCGTATTAGACAAAGCCCCAACAACAAACTTCCTCGACTCCCGCAACTTCTTCAGTGCCGGAAACATGTACGGATCTGGCGTGCGGGATATCCGCATCATCTCCCAGAAAAGCCACTCCGCATCCACTTCTGGCATTGGTGGTAGCGTAGCAGCAGCAGCAGCAGTATCATGTGCCTTGTTCTGTCGTAGTCTGGCGTTAAAATGCTCCCAGAGGTCTGGCCTTCGTAGGTCCTTGTTGAAATTGGCGAAGAAGTCGGCATCCATTTTTATCTCGCCGCGCTCTAACTTATGCCAGCTGCCATGGGGCGATGTTCGAGAAATGCTGAAGTTCACCCATCCTGGGGGAATGTTCTGGGCGATTTCGTAGTCTAGGATTGCTTGGAAGGGAGAGACGACCTGTGTATTGTTAGCTATCTTTCTTTTAATCGATATTGATGCTTACACAAACGCCCCCGATATCGAAGAGTAGGCCCACGGGTTGCTTCTTCTCCGCCATTGTAGGCGCGTGCCTCAAATATGCTTGCAGGATATTGGTATTGTAAAGAAAATGTAGTAGTTTTGATGATCTAAGCTCCTGTAGTCAAGTTTAAGTAGGGGGATCGAGGTGATTTGCGGAGCTCTCGGTTTACCCAAGTTGCCGAGGTTAGATATATATATATATATCTGGGGTAAAGAGTAGATAAGGTCAATTATGCCGTGTCAGCCGAGGATAGCGATAAAACTATGGCTAATGGGCAAGCCCGTAAATTATAATTGTATACTTTAGTTAATTTAGCTCTTGTAACATTTTACATTAAGAGATGCTTCGCTCAGCTACCCTCGGCATTCGCAAGAAACCCACGTGATCTTATCGATAAGAAAATCACGATGCGCCAAGCCATGCGCCAACGGGTCGAATTGACAGCGCCGACACAATCTCTAGGAAAGAAACAGCAGTCGAGATGGGGCCATGGACTCGACGCGCACAGTTTCTGAATTGAAGGCGTCCTTTATCCGGGCCCAGGTGCGAATCCTGTCAGAGTCCCTCGAGCCGGCAGAGAATTGGCGGGATTATGCGGTGGAAACGGAGGAAGCCGATCTGAGCGATAAGGTGGTTGAGGATGTTATGCAGAAAGGTGCGGTTGAGTGTTGCAATTTTTTATTATTATATGCTGTCTGGGTTTAGGCTGACTTGGAAAAAGCAAACGCGACGCTGAAGCAGCATAATCGTATCGTTTATTCCTCGCAGGCCATCCATCATGTCGCGCAGCAGGTCGCAAGCCTTTACTGGTCTGCCGCTAGCCAGGAGGCGCGCAGCTTGGGATCAAATGGGAAGGGGGTTGAGAAAACAGTGGACCTGTCAAATCAACTGTAAGCTTGCATTGCCGAAATGCAACCGACCGTCAACTGACACATCTTCTCTCCTAGGAACATTGCGAAATTATCGGCGCGCCTAGAACACCCATCTGCCAGCGAAGAGGAGCGCATAAGGTCAGGATAAGAAATGTTATTGGTTATAATTTGCCTAGACTAACCATAGGACATGCAGGTATCGACAGTTACGCGAACGTCTTACGGAACTTAATGAGCAACGACAACAGCGACAGCGACGCCTGGATGAGCTACGACGATTACAACGCCTCCTGGAACCATTCCTGGAGCCACAGCGGAATATCCAGCCGAACCTTATTACTCGAGATGGAGAATTGGCACAAGAACTGGAGAAGATGAGGATGTTGGTTGCTCGCGTCGGGGGTCGGATTGGGCAGAAGAAGGGACCAAGTGATGGTTCTTCGCAGACTGAGAATGTCTCGTACCCGACCGGGTTTGACCAAAAGTTGGAGGCACTGCTTGATCTGGATTCGTGATGTGGGAATAACGGGGAATGTACTTTTTAGGTGTTGCAACTATGCACAAGCTGTCTCATATGAAAACGACAATTTATCATGACATTTCTTGAATATACTAAGTGATGATCTCTGCAGGTACAGCAGCAGACACGTCCCAAGTAAAAGCACTTTCAATACCTAAACAGTGCAAGGGATAGATGAGCAGGTCCTCAGAATAGCTTCCAGTAACTGACATCGAGGAGTGATGGAAATAACAACCACACACACTCTTTTTGCTCGGCGTTGCCTACAACAAAAAACAAAAGTAAAGCAGTGACAATTTCTTTCTCTTTCTTTCTCAATTTCTCCTCCACCACCTCACTCTGTGAAAGCCATAACAGCCACCCTTTCACCATGGAGAATCATAATCCTCCTCTCACCGCCTCAGTCACAGGATCCCAGGGACAGAGTTCTGCACCGGCTCACCGCCCGTTGGCTTCCTCAGGAACCGCCTCGAGCTCGTCGTCTCCTCCTCGTTCATCATCTGCCCCTCCTATTCGTCGTTGTCGTTCTTCTTCTATTGCTCGCGTGGATAACGCCATTGGTGATTCTGAGCGCCGTCCTCTACCAACTCCTGAAATCCGATCTCAGAGAACGCGTGAGCAGTCCTCTGAGACCCCTCTTCCGCGTCCTCAGGGCACCCTATCTCGCGTCCATCTGTACCCCGACCGATTCGCAACCATCCGTCGAGGTGACATTGTTTTCGACGAGTCTGGTCTGCCGCGTCCGAACCCGAGACGTGGACACCGTCGTCGCTCCACACACGTAACCCCCGCCGATCTCGAGAGTTTTCGACGGGAAGTGTTGGGAATTGAATCTACTCCTTCTATCGTCCCAGAAGAAGAGACTCAGTCCCGACCCAGACAGAATCCTTCTTCGGATCCCCAGTTCGAGCAGCTGAACCAGGCTTTCGAGAGTGCCAATATGTCTCTGAACAGTGGAAGCAGCCCCAGCTCGGGCATGTTCTCGGGCTACGTGGAGAACCCCAACAACGTTGGTAACGTTCCTCGTCAGTCCATTTCGGGAGGTATGCCTCATGCGGCGGGACAGGTGAATGGCGGTGCCATGCCTGGTATGAATGGTGGTCTTCCGATGAACGCTGGCCACCAGATGGATCTCCAGCAGTTGTACGATATGGTCTTGGAGTTGAGTGATGTGCTCAAGAACAACCGTGATATGACTAAGAACATTGTTACGAGTGCGGAGGACCTTATGGTATGTTTATATAACCCCTGTCAATTCAGGACTGGACTGAGTGTGACTTAGAACCGTGCTGCTACCGAAGGCACGACCCCCAGCATTCAGCAAGTCAGTACCGAGATCAGTGGTGAGCTTCTATTTGACCAAACCCATTATAGATAGGAAACTGATGAAAATAGCTGCCCGTATTGCGGAACTCGAACGTGCCCTCGCCAAAGAAAAACGCGCAGTCGAGGTTCTAAAGCACGAGCAAGACGAGAACGTCAAATTGATTGGTGAATACGAGGCCGTGATCGGCACCATGGTTGAGCAAATTCGCAACTATTGTCAAAACAACAACTTGCACTTCTTGGCTCAGAAGCGCCAGTACAACAACCTTCTTCAGGCCGAGCGTGATACTCATCTTGAGAGTCGTCTCGACCGCGATTACTGGCACGCTCAGACCATAAGATGCTCTGAAATGATCCGCACCGCGTACCGAATCCGCTGCGAAGAGGAAGAAGTGCCTATCCGTGTCGTCGCCGGCCTTCAGAATGAGGTACGTGCCTACCGTGACGCCCTGGGTATGGAGCCGGAGAAGCCCGAGGAAGAGTACGGCTGGGAGATCCTGAAGGATGTTCCACCCAGCTTTGAGTAAAGGGCAACTTGAGCGCCATACCTCACGACGATATTTATGAGCGTCCACGAGTTACGATAAAAGTCCTTCTCTTTTCTACGACAGGTCGTTTTGAGCGAAGTTCTTTCAAGATTTTCCTGGTGAAGATACCCCAATCTATGTTTTGTGTACACTAGTTGTTGTCGTTCTCCCTTTACCTGCGCAAGGTCCCTAGAAGTCTGGGTCTAGGATATCTGGATTGCGGCTGCGATCCGGAAGTCTTGGAATTGTCTGGGTAGCCGGGTGTCTTTGCCGATGGTTGGGTCTATTCATTTTCCTGCCGACTGCTAGCAGCGGGATATTTTCCATGTACAAAATAATCCATAATGAACAAAGCTTGCGAGCTATACTATGCATCCGTAGATTAATCCGTGTGGAACACCTCATCCAACACCTTCCACCACCCGGGACCTTCTGCACTGCTCACAGCACCGGGAATTGGGCTCTCCTACGCAAAGTCAGCACCAGGACTACTAAAGTAAGAACCCAACCCTAGAACATACCTGCATTCCATCCGTCATAGCCCACCACTCCCTCACTTTCGGATTCTCCCTCATTCGCTTCATATCGCCCTCCCAATCGCTCCCAACCCACTTGAATGTAGCAAAAATCGTCCGATCATTATCGAAGAATATCGAGTCTGCCAGCGCCAGTAATCAGTAAATCCCCTCCCAATACGACATTGGAATGTTGGAAAGTACAATCTGTGATATTGCAATCTTGGATCTGTTGGAGGACTTCGGGCCAGACTGCTGCGTGGCATTTTTTGTAGGCTTCGACTGCGGAGGGCTTGAGATGGACTATCTGAGCGATGCGGCGGACCATTTTCTTTTGTCTTTTGCTATCTTTCTTGTTTCTTTTGGTTCAGTATTGAAATTTGTACTGCAGGTTGGGGTGCTTGGTTGGTAGGGTTTCTTTTCGTGTGTGATACTTGTGGTTTAGCTTGAAACTAGAACACAGTATTTTCAAGAATGATATGAACAGTAGACCGTCTAGATTATTTATATCCCTGGAATTGGAGACCGTGATTATCTGGTCAACATCCGTAGCATCCCCTCAATCGTTCGGGGTGCTTTAACCCGAGCAAACTTGGAACAATAAAGCTCAATTCGAAAGACTCTCGACCCTCGTCAAGCTTTTCAAGCATTTGCTAAGTTGCATGCTACCCAGCTTTACTTCTCCACTTCTCCATTCTTTAGAGCTGATGCAAGCAACAGCTTAACTGGACGACCTATGCTTGGTGCATATGCGCCATGGACCATACCTTTGCATTCGCATGCAGCCAGCTCTCCCAGAAGCAGTGTTTCATCATCAGCGTTTTCCTCATGTAAAGTGATCAGGCCAATATGTGGCTGGTATGTACTCCCAGAGTGTTTCTCTGTAAAGTATCCAAGGCGTTTCACAGTGGTCCAGGAGTAATTGGCTCCCATGCCATATGTCACACTTTGCAGCAAACCATTATCATCATCCGGCATAAATTAATGGTTAATCCTCTAATTTCCAAGTCAGCCTTGGCCATACTTTATTTCTACATTGCTCCATTGCTTTGCGCTTACGTGACTAGATCCCACATTGTACCGTGTTCCAGGCTCCCTCGGCCATTTATGATATTCTGCTTTGGAAGGTGGAAATGCTGCTGGCTTTCAAAGTACTGATATAGCATTGCTGCCCTCTCGAGTGGATTTATTCCAATGCAATCTTGATTAGCCGTAGGTATCTTGTTGGGGTCAAACTCGCCGAGCTCCTGGGATCCATATTATTCTTTTTCAAGTATGCGGTGGTTGATAGCATGGGTAGTTTGCATTTTTTTGAGGCGGCATGGGATCGAAGAAGAATTTGCTAGAATTTAGGAATGCGCTATCATATGGATCGAAATCCCTGGACTCTACGTTGAGCTCTTGTAGCTCGAATTTCGGGCCCAGAGACGCATAGATCGTAGGTCGTTGCGTAACTTGCACATAGATTCGACATATTTGGCTCGACAGTTCTCGCGCTGTTTTTGAATCTTGAATTTACCCATATTGCCAGGTAGATCAATTCAGAGATGCTGAGACAATATAACACACAACTTGGTAAAAGGAAGGGTTATGTCAATGTGATGCGGTCAATCCTGGGTAGCACATTTACGAATTAGAACTACCACTTTTCAATGATAACTATCATTAAATAACTCCTGGTATCGCCCAAAACTAACATACATCTAGACTCCGTACATATTCCACATCCATCCCGATAGAAACAAATCCAAACGCCAATGCTGACCAAAATAGAAGAAGATCCATAATATGAGCATCAGAAAGAAATCGATCATGACCGCGTAGTCCGGCCTCTGGGCACAGGCTGAATCCAAGAAAGAAGCATGTTTCCAGCAATGCAAATAACCCCGATGATCCACAGCGAACGCGCATAGTGGCTCCCGTTGTATCGGAAGATGATAGCGAAGATGATACCTCCGAGATTTCCCATTCCGCCGACGGTACCGGAGACGATACCGTTAGCAAATGAATGCACATGCGGCACAAGCGCAAAATTCGCCCCATTGCACGCCTCCAAGAAAAAAGCCAGTCCAGCCGTGAGTCCAAACATAGTGTCCTCATCTTTTGGGTCTGAAAGGCCCATCGCAAGCTGGAATGCTCCCATAACAACGCCCAGAAACACGAGGAGGATCTTCTTCGACCATACTGTCTCGGTATACCGGTACACGAGATCTGCGGCAAAACCACCAGCCGGACGGCATACGATGTTCAGGAGTCCGAACATGGCGGCCCATTGTCCTGTCTGGGTCTGGCCCATGTAGGGGAAGTTCTGGGCGTAGTAGTCGCCGAGGATGGAGTTTATGGAGAGCTCAGAGCCGAAGGAGCAGGCGTAGGGGAGTGCGACAGCGAGGGTGGAGAGGCTGAACATGATGCCGAGGGTCTCTCTGTGGGATGGGGTCGTAGGTGTTGTGGTTGTGCCGAGGATGCCAACCTGTCCTGTTGTTTGAGCCTCGGTGTCGATATTTTTGTTGGGGATCTCTACGCCTTTCTTTTCGATGTCGGAGACAGCAACGACTTGGCTGATAGAAGGTGCGCCGGATGTGCGGCTGGAGGGGTTATCGGAGGTGATATCGACGATGTTCGCGTTGGTGGCCTGGGAACTGTTTTCTTTCATCCAGATGTGTCGCTCGGACCATTTGCCCATTGGCGTGTCGTCGCAGGTGAAGAGCATAGCCACAGCTAGGGCCACGATGATGATGAATGGAATCACATAGGCGACTCGCCATGCCTTGTGTGGCGCGAGGCCCTGAGAATGAACGAGGGAATCATACACAGCAGGCATGATAAAATATGTGATACCACCACCAGAGTTCCCCCATCCACCAGCTAGGGAATTGGCTGTTCCAACAATCCTCTTATCAAAAAATCCGGTGCACCAGACCTGGCAGGGGACAAATGTGCCTCCGAGAATGCCAACGAAGAAGCGCAGTGCGATCAGGCCTTGAGGGTTGGTGACTAGGCCGGCCATGGCAGTTGGGATTGAGCCACAGAGGAGAAGACCGACGAAAACGAGACGGGGACCGAAGCGGTCGCATAGTGGTCCGGCGATGAGTCTGACAATGAGTCTGCGGGGGGTTAGCTGCTCGCTCATCGTCATTGTTCCTTGTCTTTCGGGGAACTCACGTGGCGAGGAGAGCAATGATATTGGAGTTTGCAACTTGTTGCTGGGTCATGCCCAGATCATCTTTTATTGTGGCCGTCAACTATGGCCATATTACTATTAGCAGTTGTCCAATACATACATAAGAACATTCAGACGTACCAGTGGCGGAAATGCGTACCACGAGAGGAACGCAACCATAAATCCCAGCCATGAGAACGTGAAAACACGGCCATACTTGTCAAAGGGGTTAAAGACGGGAATCGACAAGGCTTTCCGGTTGCTGGGGTTGACCTCTGGAGAAACAAAAAGCAGTTTCACAAAGTCCATTGCCCACGTTCCACTTTTCCTGTCGATTGTCTGTAAGGGTGTATATAGGCCGCGGAGAAATATCAAAAAAGATAGGGTAGGGTAGCTGCGCGGAGATGCTATGTTCGAATTAAGCGGAGTATATTGATGCTACTGATGTCCTGAAAGAAGAAGTATATAAACAAGGCGCAAACGATAGCTCTATATAGAGCTTCAAACTCGCCCAAGAATCCTATACCAAGAGATAACCAAGCCATTTGGATATCCCATGATTCACACAGCGAAACGCACAAATCCCAGTTATCTCGAACCAAACCGTCATTGCAGCGAGCATCCTGCCCGACTCTGTCCAGACAATCGCCAACAGACCACCCACAATCAGACCTTGTCAGCAATTCGTCTTTTGGAAAATCATAACACAAACCCTATCTCTCCTTGGATCCCAGTCTCTCACTATCCTTTGATTCGTCCGCAATCATTCTGTCGGGTCTTGACAAAATAGATCTCTAGGATTGGTCCATGACGCAGACCCGTTTGGTGTCAGCGATCATCGTCAAACCGCAGTTTGCACCCTGCAACATGCATCATGGCCCATGCGCAAAGACCAAAGATAAGATAGTATGGTAGACCGGGCCCGGGGAAGATCGTATCGGGTGGTCAACCGTAGATAAGGCCGAACCATCGACCGTTCCGTCGGAGTGTGCGTCAAGCCATGCCCGGGCCTGGACCCGAGAACGGCCGGTATCAGTGATAGTGGCCCACAGGGAGTGTCTCGATAACTCTCGGGCGTTTCATTGGGCCTGGGAGTAATAAGAACTGTCAAAGACACCTCCGCGGAAATACTGAACTCGATGGATGGTGGCGATTATTTATATCCTGCGATGGAGCCGCCGGTGGATCATCTACAAGATAAGTTGGTCTCCACCGTGTATCTCTGGCGAGTCGATGTTGAGATGTTGGAAAAGGCAAAGATAGTGATAAACACGGGAGATATGACCTGTGAGCCTGTTAAAATTGAGTAGCGCACGTGATGGCAGTGGCCCTAAGATGCTTTCGGAGTATGGAGAACGGCAGCGTGGCTATTCACTTCACCATCCATCCGAGCTGTGAGTGAATGATAAAGAATATACAAATAGACTCTCTGTAGCCTGGCCACAATATCGATCCTTTATGATAGGACTCTCCTTGATTGCTATTTCAAGCATGCCTCTTCTTTTCTCCATTCTCGTATAACATGAGACGTCAAACGGGAAATCAGCGGAAAGTATCCGTTGATTGGCAATACTAATTGCAGGCACTTGGGAAGTATGATATGCGTCAAATATCTACAAGCAATAAAGATGGTTTGAGCCTATACGACAATCTCATGACGCAATCATAAAAGAATGCAGATTCTGTGCTTCCTCCACTGCAATAAACCCGTGTCCTATTTGAAACCGAAGCTTGACATCAGGGACAAACGAGCAGAGAATTCATCACGAAGCATTCATGAAATGTTTACCATCTCTCCCGATCGCAGATCTGTGACATGCAACCCTCTGGCATCCGAGGCTTGCACAGGTGCTATGAAAATGAAATTGACAGACATAAGAGGGACGACGCCATTTGTTGCTGGCAACTGGGACATTGTGGTTTTGAGCGTCGTTCAACGTACATAGACCCCTGTGCAAACTTGAACTTGTTGGCATTTCGGGGAGCTCCTAGTTATAGGTCTAAATCAACATGGAAATACCACTAATAGTCATCTTCATCATTGAGGTTCGTTGCTAAAAAGAATAATTACATGCTGCGTGATATCACCAATACCAAAAACATACATAAACGCCATGAAACCAAGCCCACGAACCACTACCAATCAATAGCATTCGTCTGAACACCCTTCTGCCCATTACCCGCAATCTCTCCCGCCTTCTTCCCCCTCATTCCCCTATACCTCTTATCCATTCTCTGGAATGGATCAGTAGACTCCTCCTTCTTCACAGCCCACTTCTTCGTCCCCAGCAAAGAGTCCAGCTCTTCGACAGGGGGCAACCTCAAATAAACCCACCCATCATCTCGCTCCTCGACAGGGAAAGTGGCAATGTTCATGGCTTCATCGTTTGAGCAGCGACCAGCCTGTTCGCCGTTGAGGTCGAAGTTGCGTTTGTGGTACGGGCAAGATACCCAGTATTTGCCTGCATCGTCGTCGCCCACGAGACCGTCAGAAAGGACAAATGCGCGTTTGTGGGGGCACATTTGCTGTGTAGAGTAGTATTTGCCTTTGATTTTGAAGATGGCTAGTTGTGTGTCTCCGCGTTTGACATTGGCGGACGAAATCTGCGGATGCTCATCGGAGAAGTAGTCCGCCTTGATCATGGGTTGCCAAGATGTGCTGGACCACTGGTGTCCCTTGAAGTCCTCATTGGCGGGAGCGTCCTTGGGCCAGTACGCGGGGCGCTTTTGACCACGCTCCTTGACGACTTCGACGGTGTCGACGGCTTCATCTGTATTGGCGAATTGCTGGAAGAACTTGCGGCGTTCTGGGTTCTTAACTGTCTCTGTCCATTCGCAAAAGTACCCGTCAACTAGATCTTGCATCTGTCGCTCGAGGTCAGCGCCAATGCCGAGTTTGTCATCGATGACTACTTCGCGCAGGTAGTTGATTCCGCCGGGTAGATTCTCAATCCATCGCGCTGTTCGTTGAAGCTTGTCCGCGGTGCGGATATAGAAGACGAGGTAACGGTCAATGACCGAAAAGACTTTCTCTGGTGGGACGTCTTTTGCGAGGAGTTCGGAGTGTCGGGGCTTTGCGCCTCCATTGCCTCCGACGAGGATGTTGAAGCCTTTTTCGGTTGCAATTAGGCCAAAGCTGATATAGTTAGCATACTGCTGGACCTGTGGTGGCTCTCAAACTCACTCCTTGTTTTGTGCCTCAGCGCATTCTCTCACACAGCCAGATACAGCACCCTTGAGCTTGTGAGGTGCCCGAAGACTCTTGTATCGCTCTTCTAGGCGAATGGCCATACCGACACTGTCACCGATACCGAAGCGACACCATGTAGTTCCAACGCAACTCTACATTGACTATCAGTACCATGGCTCACACAAAAGATGAGGGTGAAGATAACGCACCTTAACTGTCCGCAGAGACTTAGCATAAGCATGACCACTCTCCATACCAACATCAACAAGCGCTGTCCAGATGTCAAGAAGATCCTGCTTCTTGGCACCAAACATGTCGATACGCTGAGCTCCAGTAATCTTGCAATACAATCCATACTTCTGTGCCACTTGGCCTATGGTAATCAGCTTATCCGCAGTGATTTCACCACCGGGGACTCGTGGCACGACAGAGAATGTGCCGTTTCTCTGAATGTTGGCGAGGAATCGGTCGTTTGTTTCTTGCAGGTCGTGGAGCTCTTTGTCCATGATGTGTTGGTTGAACAAGCTAGAGAGAATGGAAGCGATGGCGGGTTTGCACAGTTCGCATCCAAGAGAGTCTGGGTTCTTGCCGACTGCTTTCATGACATCGACGAAGGTTCGCAGTTGCTTGACCGCGACGATGTTGTAGAGATCGGCTCGCGAGTAAGGGATATGAATGCACACTGGGCGAGTAAGTAACAGCCAAAATCACAAACTCAGGGAACTTACGGTTGTTAGAAACTTCCTGTCCCATATCAAGCATCGTCTTGTTAAAGATCGACTGGACCAGAGGCATACAGCCACCGCATCCAGTTCCTGCCTTGGTGCACGACTTGACCTCGCCAATGGACTTGCATGTGCCGCTCTGGATGCTTTCAACGACGTCTCCTTTCGTCACGTTGTGACACGAGCAAATCTGAGTACTGTCGTCTCTGTTCCAGCCGCCATTAGTATCGGGAAAAGACAGACTAGATGCCTGGGTACTAACAGATCATCTGCATTCTCTTCACCACCGTTTTGGGCGCCGAGAATGAACTGGCTAGGAGGTACTTCGAGTTCTTTCTGGGCCTTGACCATCTGGTTCAGTTTGAGGTAGTCCTTCGTGTCTCCGATCATCATTCCTCCAAGCAAGTACTTCCCATCCATGGTGAAGAGATATTTCTTGTAGACACCACCAAATGGATCCTTATAGGTTAGGGCCTTCACAGGTGGCTCTTCTTCTCCATTTCTTTGTTCCGTTTCGAGGGCTGGTCGTTGACCCGGCACGAACTTCGGCCCGTCTCTGTCTGCGAAGAAATCACCGAAACTAGCGACGTCCACACCTAGCAGCTTCAATTTGGTGCTTAGATCGGGTCGCTTGAAGAGTTTTGGTTCTTTGTCGGGGTTCGTCAGGTTGAATGCGAGGACGTCGGCCATTTCGATACCGGGCGCAATGATGCCGAATGTTTGGTTATCCCAACTGGCGCATTCTCCGACGGCGTAGATACCTGGCACCGATGTTTGCAACCTAGACGAAGTTAGCGTGAGCTGAGGGATTCATCAGAGCCATGGACAAGTACCTCTCGTCGATGGCAAACCCACCCCTTCCAGCACGCTGAATGCCAGCTCCAGGCCCTAATTCATCTCGGGGTTTTATACCGATCTGGAAGGATATCAGCAATGAAGTCCCCAGAAATGACGAAGTGACGTACGGCAAAGCATATGCAAGAACAACTGATCTCTTCACCATCATCGAACACAATCCCAGTCACATTATTATTCTCATCAGTCTTGATGAGTCGCACCCTCTTCTCGTGCAGAACCTCAAGCCCAAGCTCTCTGATCTTCCGCGTAACTAGCGTACCCGCATCACCATCGAGTTGTCTAGCCAGAACCCATTTGTTGCGATCGATGAGCTTGACACTCCCAAAGTCTTCTAAGTCGGTCATCGCCTTGGCAGCTTCCAATCCCAGCAGACCTCCTCCAACTGTAACTCCCGTTTCACCCTTATGTTGCGAAGCGAACTCGATCAGACGTTCCAGGTCTTGGATGGTTCTGTAGACAAAGATGCCCTTGGCATCGTGGCCGGGTGTATGTGTGGGGAGGACGGCATCAGAGCCGGTCGCGAGGACGAGGGTATCGTAGGAGATTACATCGTCGGTAGAGGTTTTGACGGTCTTGTCGTCGGGGTAGATGTCGGTGACTCGGGTGTTGAGATGGTAGTCGAATGATCGATCTGGGAACGAGCCATACTAGATCTACATCAGAAATTTGCGATCATGTCCGATCTGTCCGCAATGCTTACCCATTCCTTGGGATTGAGGTATAGATTTTCAATCTGGCGATGTTCGAAGAAGGATGAGAGACCGACACGGTTGTATGCGACGTGAGGTTCTTCACCGATGACGAGGATGTCGAATTGGCGTCGCTCAGCGTCTTGCTTGATGACTTTCTCACTATGTATGGTTAGTTCACCAGTTCTCCTTCTCTTCACATAATAATACCGACATGAACGAAATAGCGACCATCCCTAATCCCACGACAACGATCTTTTGTCTTCGGGCGCCATGGCTCCCAGAGCCATTGCCTACATTTTCGGTATGAATATCTTCCGCATGGGAAACACCATGGCCAAGGCTGCCAGCAACGCCATCGTGGCTTCTTAACCCACCGAGCAACGGCATTATGATCGCGGGGTCAAATGTGTCTGAGTAAAGTAGAGTACTGCAGCTTCTACGCGCACACGAGACCCCCTCTACTCATATACATCAAGCCACACAGCCAAGGTGACGCAGCATTTCACCGGGATGCGGCAACTATCAAGCCATGATTCTATCGAATCGACAAATGTAGGTTTCTAATCAGCGATGTCGCATGCACTGTGAGAGGCGGGAAGGGACCACCACAAGCCCTAACAAGGGAGTCCCTGTCCTCCCCGTTAGTCTCCGTTATCAGAAACAGGCCCTGGCACAGACCAACTGCAGCAACTCCGCGGAGATCTGCTTTAGCTGCTAAGTAGTTAGTGGCTTATCGGCGGATCCTGAGTCGTCGTTCCGGGAGATAAGCAGGGTTCCATACTTATTTTCGGGCCGGACACGACGGTAACAAATTATTTGGAAAACAAAAATAATCAACTAATATTGAGGTGTAATATGGCGATTGAATCTCATAGCTCCCCGAAAAATCCCGCATTCCAGGGAGGTGTGGCCGATCCTGCGGTCATTCGTCGTTGGCTTATTTCGGCCTTGAGACATACTTTCGGCCCTTTAGCCAAGCTTTCTGCCATTACGCTAGGGCTGTGTGACTATTGCGATAACTTGTGAAGCTTGTTAACATTATCGATGCCGTCTCACATTCTGGGCCGCGGAGATTCTGCTTTTGTGAGGAGTACGGGAGTAAGCAGGCCCGACTATGGGTATGGAGAACGGAGGGTGCTCTATCTGTATCCGTATTGGTAAGCTTGTTTACTCGGTGAAAATGTAGAGTTCAGTCGCCGTTTGCTCAATTGAATTTACTTTCATTGGAATAACAATCGTCATTCCCCGACTCAGTTGTCTGCTCTACCTCCTTGTCACGGGACCCAGGGTATATATACAAGCCCCGACTTGACTCCTAATCCGGACTAATCAGACTCAATTTATTATCCTGGGCCAGTACAGTCATGCCATATACAATGGCCACCACGGTCCAGACAGAGACTTCTGTGTCCGTGTTCCCGGACCAGATCAGACTCGAAGCGTCCCCATCGCCCGAATGGCCGGATGTCCCCTTGCCTCCTCCATCGAAAAATCCGACACAGGTCTTGAGTGCTGACAAGGGAACACCGGATGAACATGTTCCTCGGGATCCGCGCCTTATCAGGTTAACGGGTGTTCATCCGTTCAATGTTGAGCCGCCGCTTACGGATTTGTTTAAAGAGGGTATGTTGCCATTGGCCCCGAGTGTTATTGTATTTAAGTGAAAACTAACTCAAAGGCAAGGCTTCTTAACATCACCGGAGCTTTTCTATGTCAGAAACCATGGCCCAGTACCATATGTTCGTGACGAGGACATCCCGAACTGGAAAATCTCAATTGAAGGGTCAGTACATTCATAAATACTTCGACTTTTATTATACTAACTGCACCAGACTCGTCGAGAACCCCCTGACCCTAAACTTTCGAGAAGTATTACAACAATTCGATCAAATCACATCGCCCATCACCCTCGTCTGCGCCGGAAATCGACGGAAAGAACAGAACATAGTACGGAAGTCAAAAGGTTTTTCATGGGGTCCTGCCGGACTCTCGACGGCTTTATTCACCGGTCCGATGATGGCGGATGTGTTGAAGGCTGCGAGGCCGCTTCGGAGGGCTAAGTACCTGTGTATGGAGGGTGCGGATAAACTGGTAAGTTTAGATTGCTGTCTGGGCATGGCAGATGCTAATCTATGTAGCCTAACGGCCACTATGGAACATCCATCAAGCTAAACTGGGCCATGGACCCGAACAGAGGAATCATGCTTGCGCACAAGATGAATGGAGAGGATCTTCGGCCGGACCACGGTCGTCCGTTGAGAGCTGTTGTGCCAGGTCAAATCGGAGGCCGGAGTGTCAAGTGGCTGAAGAGATTGATCCTCACTGACGCTCCTAGTGATAACTGGTACCATATTCATGATAACAGAGTGTTGCCGTACGCTTATCAGCCTGTTGATTTTGGGGAAACAGACTAACGCAGAACAGGACATCGGTTTCCCCCGACGAAGCATCGAGTAACCCCAAATGGTGGACAGACGACCGATACGCCATTTACGACCTCAACGTCAACTCTGCCGCCGTATATCCCCAACACAATGAAGAACTAGAGCTCTCATCAGCTGGACCCACTTACGCAGCAAAAGGCTACGCATACGCCGGTGGCGGACGACGAATCACCAGAGTCGAAATCTCCCTCGACAAAGGCAAATGTGCGCCCCCATAAGCCCATTCTCCTATCTCCTACATACTAACAATCCCAGCCTGGCGCCTAGCAAATATTGAATACGCCGAAGATAAATACCGCGACTTTGAAGGCAGCCTCTTCGGCGGCAAAGTCGACATGTGCTGGCGCGAGACATGTTTCTGTTGGTGTTTCTGGTCCCTGGACATCGCTATCCCCGAGTTAGAAAATAGCTCCGCTATCCTTGTCCGCGTGATGGATGAATCCTTGGCCATTCAACCGCGTGATATGTACTGGTCGATTCTGGGGATGATGAATAATCCGTGGTTCCGGGTTGCTATTACAAAGGAAAATGGGGTGTTGAGGTTTGAGCATCCGTCACATCCGGTTTTGCCTGGGGGATGGATGGAAAGGGTTAAAAAGGCTGGGGGTGATTTGACGAATGGGAATTGGGGGGAGAGGCAAGAGGGCGAGGAGCCGGTGGTGCCAGAACCGGTGCAGGAGATTAATATGAAGAAGGATGGACTGAATAAAGAGATCAGTCTGCATCAGTTGCAGAGCCAGAATGCTAAGGGCATATCTTGGTTCGTTGTCAATGGGGAAGTGTATGATGGCACGGGGTTCTTGGAGGGACATCCCGGTGGTGCGCAGAGTATCATATCATCTGCTGGGCTGGATGTTTCCGATGATTTCAACGAAATTCGTGAGTGACTTGATACCACCAGGTCGCAGTCAGTCTGCTAACGCACAACAGACAGCGAAACAGCAAAGAAAATGATGCCCGACTACCACATCGGCACACTCAACACAACAGACCTCGCCGCTCTAAAGAACACCACCCACCAAGAAGAATCAACCGAGCCTCGCCCAACATTCCTCCAACCCCGTTCCTGGACAAAAGCCACCCTCTCAGCAATCACGAAAGTCTCCTGGGACACCCGCATCTTCACCCTACAACTCGAACACGAACAACAAAATCTAGGCCTCCCCATTGGCCAACATTTCATGATAAAGGTCACCGACCCATCAACCCGCGAATCAATCATCCGGTCATACACGCCTATCTCCGAAACCGCAAAAGAAGGATCCGTCGACCTACTCGTCAAGATCTACTTTGCAACACCCACAGTACCAGGCGGCAAGATGACACTAGCCCTCGAAGCCCTCCCCCTGGAATCAATCATCGAATGCAAAGGCCCAACAGGCCGTTTCGAGTACCTCGGAAATGGGCAAGTCCTCATCAGCGGCAAAGCACGCCATATACGCTCGTTCAAGATGATCTGTGGAGGAACGGGTATCACGCCTATCTTCCAGGTTCTGCGTGCAGTCATGCAGGACACATCTGATCCGACGAGTTGCGTCGTGCTCGATGGGAACAGGCAGGAGGAGGATATCCTTTGTCGAGACGAGCTTGATGCGTTTGAGGCCGTGGATGGGGAAAAGTGTCAGATTGTCCATACGCTGAGCAAGGCCTCGGATGCTTGGAGTGGAAGGCGGGGACGGATTTCGGAAGACCTGCTGAGAGAATATGCGCCTGCTGATAGTGAGAGTATGGTGCTTATTTGTGGGCCCGGGGCTATGGAGAAATCTGCGAAGGAGATTCTTTTGGGCTTGGGATGGGATGAGTCGAGCTTGCACTTATTCTGATTGACTTCGACTGTTTCTTGATTCATGAGTAACGATGGGGCAGGGTAATGGCGTTTGCAGGGAATATTTTGGCCAATTGTACTGGGTATCAGGTTGAAATAATGTAAATTTATGATTTGTGCTATCTCATAACAGTCGTCAATAGTAACCATTAATGTCCAACCGGGAAAGAAGATGATCAAAAACACCCGTAGGCCCTGAACGCGTAGCGAACGTTGCATCGGCTTTCCCAACCGACTTCGCCGACCCCGTGCTCCCATCTAGTCCGCGCAAATAATTCACAAAAGCAGAGGCTTGCTTTTTGAAAGTCTTGTACAGGTGAGAAACAGTAGCTTCGCTTTCCTGCCGCACACCCTTCACGCCATCCATTCTCGAGATAGGAGCAAACACAAGGATTGTGCTGAAAATGCTTTCGAGTAACTTGGCAGCTTGCGCGTGGCGCTTGCTCAGGAATAAGGCGAAGAGGATCTCATCGAGGATATCCTCGTGGTAGTCGCGGAGTCTAGGAACTGAATGTGCGGCTTCAATGGTGCTGTCGATATCGCCGAGGTCGAGACAGTATTCAATTCGAGAAAGGGTATCTTGGAAACGCTTCCAGGTAGATCCCACGCCGACGTGGAAGCAGTAGTCGCTGACGGCGAGGACGAAGTGTTGTGCGTGGATGCGGAATTTCTGGAATACGTTGTGCGCATCTCCTGAGAGGGAGTTTCTTGCGGTTGAATCGCGGATGATGGATTTGACGACGGAGACCATGCGGAGGAGACGAAGGAGATGCTTGAAGAGGCAGTCGTATTTGTCAAGAGATCGTTGGGTGATGATTATCTCCAAAACACTTGGTGGTTTGTATTGGAGACGGACAAAATCCAACGCTTGAATGGCGTTTGGGTCCTTGCATTTGGCTATCTCTTCAGTGGTCAGCTCTCGAATGGCGAAGCTCAAACCACCAGGGAGTTCCTTTTCTCTGTGATGCTGGGCATCGTCCATGCCGTTCGAGCCACCTGCTGCGTTGTAGCTTTCACTGAGAAGCCCTATGAGCACTAGCCGCAGCTCCGAGCTCGCTGGAGGCCATGTATCACGGCTTCCCAGACGAAGACCGGTGTGCACGCCACTGCGCACGATGCCCGCTTTTCGCTCACCACTTTCCATCTCCGGGTCGAATAGAGCATGGGAGAGACGAGACACGAAAAAACCATCGCCGAGGAGTTGGTACTTCCATTGAAGCGTAAGGTGGCTTCTAATTTTGTGTTCTTTGAATAGCACCTGAAGACATGAGAAGTCAATTAGTAGCGCCTGCGATGAAAGGAGTGGTGCAAGCGAAAGATAGAGCGAGGAAGCCATCTCCGGTCCAAACTCTCTACCATGGCTTTCGAATTGTCCGACGTCAGAGCTCAGAAGACCAAGTTTATCTTTCTGCAGGGAGTCAGGGTCGGTCAATAATCCGGTTGTGCGTTGCTCATCCATGGCATAAAGATCGTATATGCCCTCAAGAGTGCCGGGATCGTCGCTTGTAGCGGTTTTAGAGGTGCTACCTCTGTTAACTTCTGGTTCAACACGCTCGCCACGGTTGTACTTGAGTATCTCCGCGCGAAGTAGCGATTCATACTCGTGAGCCTTCGTCTGTATCCTCTCAATGTCGGCCCAAGAATCCGCACAGCGAAGTCTCGGAGGCTCAGTGTTGCAAACAGTATTATTCACAAGAGGGTGTTTTGGATGAGATTGCTTGAGGAGTCGCAAGCTTCTTCCGCTCTCGAAGATCAATAATGCCTGGTTGTCGGGGATAAAAGATGGCATTTGATCAGACTGGTACTTGTAGTGCTGACTCGTAGGTCCTGTCTTGACCCGTCCGTTTTCTTCTTCTCGTTCCAACAGCGCAAAGCCCTTGCCGCTCACCAACAGTTCATTCAATACAGGCGTTTCCGGACGAAGCCCGACCCAGGCCTCCAGATGTCCGAGCCAAGGTTCAGTAATACGAATGATCACTTCGCGCATCAGGTTCTCTATCCAACCGAACCTATGAGATAGATATGCAGCTTCCTGCATAATAATGGACATAACCTGAGCATCCGATGGAACCTTTTCAGATGCATCGATCATGCCCGCCAGAGCGTTAACCAATTCGCCGCCCCGTGAGAACAAGGACTTGATTTGGAGTATTGATATCGCATTTCTCGACTGACTTGCTAGTTGTCTTTCAAGGGTGTAGATAATCGCGGCTGCAGTGCTAGCAAAAGTGGACAAAGCTGAAAGCTTCACCTTCTTGATCGAGGTGCTGCGAACAAAGGCCCGTATTCGTTGCATGTCCGTTCCACATTGGAGTAACTCGTCCGTAACCTGGTTGAATATCGGAAGACTAACTCCTGAGACTCGCACATCGTCTAAAGCTCTCTCGAATTTCTTCGCCTCCACGTTGTAGCAAAAAAAGGCGGAACCCCAGCCCAGGCCAAGCCGGATAAGAGCCTGAAAGAAAACATCGCTCCGAACCAGACGTCCCGCAATATTGACCCTTTTCTTCGCCGAATGGTGTGCCAATGCCGCATCAAAACCCCCCGCCCCAGATTCACTAAAGTATGCGGAAACCGGCTCACGATGCGATCGGTTGTGATATGTCTCCCATGATTGTAGCGGCGGCTTGTAGATCAAATCCCCATTCAGACGGTCGAGTAACCCAATATCATCTTTCAATTTGTAGATATCGTCATGGGGTTCGGTAGTATGCTCGTTGAATTGGCTCTCGCTCGACGAATCGGTGATCGGCTCGAGTAACTGCTCAGGTTCGCCGACAAGTTCGTTTCCCAAGATATCCAGTTGATGTAACTTGTCACTCCCGCTATCAAATAAACCGACCGGGCTCTTGAAGAATCCATCTGTCAGATCTTCCAATGTCGTCAGTTTCCTGAGTTTAATTCGACCGTTGACTACTCACCAGGTAACTCCTCGTTCCACGGTAAAGCTTCCAATGGCTGCAGCGATTGCAAGGTAAACTTGGAGAGCCTCCATAAATTCTCACTAGAAAAGGGATCTATCCCATAGTCACCCTCCATCATGCCAGGACGTAGCCATTTATCTCAAATGGTCTAAAGTCTTCTTTATCGCAACGTTCGCGTTGACAACGCGCGACACGCCGCACTAGTCTATGATAGGCTTAGGGCATCTCCAATCCCGTGCACGGGCCACTGCTTGTTCGGGAAACCGACGGCGTCGTGCGGTCAAACTGTTGCTGTAAACACTGCACTTCTTCACGCCACAACATCGTTAATATGCCTCCGAGGAAGAAGCCTAAGCTTGCAGAAGCTTCGGAGACAGAGAATGGACAGACATCTGCCACGCCGGCTTCTGGCGAGAGCGCGAAACCAGAGACAGACTACGATATTGTCGCGGACCCTTGGACGGATGAGCAGGAGACCGCTTTACTCAAGGCGATCATCAAGTGGAAGCCTGTTGGTACGGCTCGCTACTACTAAGCTTGTATTGGCTAGGAACGCTAATGTTTTATCTCTCAAGGCATGCACAAACACTTCCGCATGATCGCAATCTCCGAATTCCTCAAAACCCAAGGCTATGCGCCCGCGAACGCACTCCACACGCGAATCCCTGGCATATGGAGAAAGCTCAACACACTCTACAATCTTCCAGCGCTCGATGAGCGGGTAAGTGTGTCCGGCTCTTGTCCAATTGCTTGCACATTGCTGACGGTGGAGTTTGACTATGACAGGAGGATTCATTAATATCAGATGCCGCGGATGACGGCGATCCCTCGAGCGAGCGATATTGTCCCTTCCAACTCCCCGATGATGAGTACGGTTATATGATGTTTGAAAGGCGGTTGGCGACAGAGGAGTCTGCATCGCCTGCGAGTGGCCGCGCAGAGTCGAGACGAGAGAGTACCACGGCTGATACGGATGGTATCTATTCCCCTTTCTACAAATTATTATGCCCTTCTTTACTAATTTATTCCGCCTACAGAAGCACGCTCCTCTCCTGCACCCTCCCGTGGACGAAAGAGTACCCGCGGCCGTCCTCCAGGAACACGCGGCACGCGCGCGAAGCGGTTGCAAGCTGAGGAATCCCGAAAAAGTGCAGCTATCGTCGATGACGAAGAAGACTCTGAAGAGGAAGAAGCTGATGAGGACGCCTCGGACGCCGCGAAAAATGACAGTGATATCGAAGATGATGAAGAGGAAGCGGGTGATTCCCCGAATCCAAGGAGTACAAGGGCTCAGACGTCACGGTCAAGGAGAGGCACAGGGACAGGGACGAGGAGGACAGGGCGGCGACGTTGAGATTCCTTGTTTACATTACAATAATGATCGAGATACCTCAAAAGGTGTTAGACGGCGTTTTCTCGGGTTTTGTACGGATTCATCTTCCATTTGCAGTGGGGCACCTGTCATTTCTCAAGATAATCTGAAATAGGAAATGTACACAGTAAGGTTTAACTGTCATGTCTATTTTTCACTGGTACGTTAAAGAAGTATAATGACAAGCATCTCAGGTGCTACATGTAGATACTATATCTAGGTCGTTCGCGGGTTATAGAGAGTAACAAGGGGGAATAGTACAATCAAAGTGACAGAAACCGCTTAGAGACGCTTCATGATAGCCTCAGCGTACTCAGCAGTCTTGGCCTTACCGCCAAGGTCTCCAGTGAGGGCCTGTATAGCGTTAGCATCAAGTTGTGGGAGTATCGATTGCATCGGATAGAACTCACCTTGCCCTCAGAAAGAGTGTCGAAAGTGGCCTTCTGGATACGAGCAGCGTGCTCGGTCAGACCCATGTGCTGAAGCATCATGATACTGCTCAGAAGCAGAGCAGTGGGGTTGGCAAGACCCTTGCCAGCAATGTCGGGGGCGGAACCGTGGACGGCCTCGAAGATCGAGCACTCGTCACCAATGTTACCGGAGGGGGTGAGACCGAGACCACCGATCAGACCGGCGCACATGTCGGACAGAATGTCACCGTACAGGTTGGGCATGACAAGGACCTTGTCGTTGTAGGGGGTGGGGTCGGTAACGATCTTCAAGCACGAGTTGTCCAGCAGCTCAGCGTCGAACTCAACGTCGGGGAACTCCTTGGCGATGTCGCGAGCGAGGTTGAGGAAGAGACCGTCGGACATCTTCATGATGGTGGCCTTGTGCACCACGCGGACCTTCTTCTTGTTGATTGAGCGGGCGTACTGGAAGGCGAAACGGAGCACACGCTCGGAAGCCTCCTTGGTGATAAGCTTGATGCTCTGGACGACACCGTCGACGACAACGTGCTCAATACCAGAGTATTCACCCTCGGTGTTCTCACGGATCAGAACAGTGTCGACGTTGTCGTAGGGGGTCTTGTAGCCAGCAACCGAGCGGCAGGGACGGACGTTGGCGAAGAGGTTGAAGGTACGACGGAGAGTAAGGTTGAGAGAGACGTGACCCTTTCCGACGGGAGTCTAAAAGCGTTTCATATGAGTATATGCGAATCAATTGTCGAGTCGAGGAATAACCTACAGCGAGAGGACCCTTAAGCGCGACGTAGTTGCGCTTAACACTCTCGATAGCATCATCGGGGATTGCGGTCTTGCCGTCCTTGAGGATGGGAGTGACGTCGACGGGCTCCCACTTGACGGGGGCCTATTATCCAACTTAGCCATCATTTTTCTCCCTTTTGCTGTTGTCAGATAGCTCGAAGGCTCGGGGCGGGGTTTACATTTGCGGCGGAGAAGATGTCCTTGACGGACTGAGCGATCTCAGGACCGATACCGTCACCCTCGATCATGGTCACGGTGTATTTTCCCTATCGAAACAATTCTGTCAAACTTTCCATTCTCACTCGTATTCTGTCCGTATCGTTGCGACTTGATTCGAGGCACTAATGCCTTGTCGACCGTAGTGGAAACCTCCGGCATAAGGCGAAACGGGGTGAGAGAAGAAAATATTTTAATGGCGGCACATACATCAGCACCCTTCTGACCCTTGAACTTGGCAACCCGCTCATCGGCAGCAGAGGCGTAGCGACGGAACTAAGGCCATAGTTAGCTTGTATAGTCTACCAGACCAAGAGGGCTAAATACCTGCGAAACCGGCGACGCAAAGCTTGGGGACACCCGTGTTGTCCGCAAGCACTGACGCGCGGGGGCAATGAAGGTTCTAGCAGAGATCATGGTGGCAGAACCCGGGGATCGCTACCGGACGATAAATTTATAAAGAAGAAGGTGAGAGTGGAGGGTTGAAAGGGAGAGAGGGGAAGAGGAGGAAGAAGGGAAGTTGTGCGCGGGAGAGAAAAGCCTCAGTCAGTTCATCGTCAACGTCTCGGCAGCGCCGCCCGATCCGACCGGGCAGAATACCGCTTTGGGCCGAGTCGGTTGATCTGATAACATACGCCTAATACGGGGTACAATTGCATACTTTTTGTATACTGGGATACATATACACAGAAGGACTCAACACTGCTTGTTCACATCCTTGCAGCTGCAGATGTCTGCATGAGATCTGTCTAGCTCGATCGTGCGTGCGCCGTCCTACCGGTCTACCTGTCCCCTCCCTTAACTCGTCTACCACCCCTCGAGACCATGAACGATACCGATATCGCAAACCATTACGGTCTACCGTCTGAATTCCCAGAGACATGGCCGGCAGAACTCGATGAAAGCGATGAATCCGACACGGAGAGTCTACGCGGTGACGGGGCGCGGTCGCACAAGTCCCGATACTTTGCTTTGGAGCGCAGTGGGAGCCAACGGAAGAATCTGGGGTCACAAAGAGGGGGTAGTGGGAAGGACAGTTTGGCTCAGAAGGATGAACCTGATCCTCTAGGCTCTGGGGATAGCGTTTTGAAAGTTCTCAAGAAGAGGGGGTTGCCCTTGGATGAAGAGACCCGGTTACGAAACAGGTTCCTTCTCTCGTCGACATCGTTCTCACCAGCGCTATTCCTTTCCCAGGCTCATTCGAATGACTCGATTCAATCGCTTCTCGATGGGCTAGGCTATCTATCGCGGTCCATTGACCAAAAATCCGCCTCGCTGAAGGTGCTGGTTGAGGCCAACTTCGAGCGTTTCGTCCGCGCCAAGGCGACCATTGATAGCGTCTACACAGAAATGAGAAACCAAGGCGCACCACCACAGGATGACGTTCCTTTGGCCCAGATTCGTCGCCGGTCCGCACATTTTAGGAGCAGCTCGGCAATGATGCGCGGCGATTCCCCCGCGCCAGCGATGCTGGAGAGTAGTAAGAATGCTTTGACCAAAGAGAGTGAATATGGTATGAAGGGAATCCGTGCTCCCCTGGTGGAAGCTTCTGTGAAGGCGGAAGAAGTATGGGGCCCAGCATTGGGGGGCCGTGAAAGAGAACAGGTACTGAAATCTGTGGTCGACACAATGGAGAGACATCGGGATGTCTATGAAATTGGCGGACAACTTTCCAAGGCGATCAAGCAAAGGGACTACGAATCAGTCTTTGAGCTATACACAAATGCGAGGACACTGGCCAACAATGCTAGGAACATTGCAGGCATGGCTAGCAGCGATGGCCGGCCGTTGACCGACGAGGAGACGCATACGATTCTGGCCATGGGTCGAATGTGGATGGACGTGGATCAACAAATCCAGGCCTTTACGCGTGATCTTTGGAGGCGTCTGGGTGATGCACCCACAACATCCACGACGGCCACGGCATCTGGCCCGGTCGAGGAACACATGGAATTGATCGGGGCCTTGCTGGAACTGGGCGTTGAGGATAATCCGATCTGGATATGGCTCGTCAACCGCTATGACTTCCTCAAGACCAAGATTACATCGTTTTGTGAACGTTGCAAGGTCGAACTCGAGATCCTCCGGCGCAGACTGGCCAGTGGTGAGATCCCGTCTCCACAACAAGTGGCATCGTACCTTCGACTAGCCCCTCGCGAGGGCTCACTAGATGCGCAAGCAATGCTAGATACGGATCAAGTTACTGAGCTCTGGGAGTGCATCCATACTTACCTGAACAGATTATTGTCTCCCCATGGAGGGGTTCTGGGTGAAGTGCTGGATTTCTGGGAAGCCGCACAATCGTTTATTGATGGTAGCAAGCAAAGGATGCTTCCTGTTGGGTTTGAAGGGGAGAGTCGTAAACACCATCGACTTTCTTCGGAGGAGACATTGACTTTGGAGAATGGTGTGGTTGAGTTGATCAATCTTATCCGCGAGAGCGTGTTGGCGCTATTTGCTTCTCCCCCAACGGACGATCTCTCGATTCTCGCAACTCCAATATCACCACCCAGCCCAAGCACCCCTAGCTTTGGGGTCACACCCACCGAATCTCGCTTTAAACTCGACCCCAAAAACATGCCTTTCCCGATTCCCAAACGGGGGGAGCATTGGGAAGACTTCGCCTTCTGGCCGCCTTTCTCAAACTCACTCAGTGGCATACACTATCTCGACAAGTTCCTGGCCATAATCGGTATGGCAGCTGGCGAAATGGCTGCATTGGGTCCCGTGGCCCACAGCGGTAACACCCCCGATCTTCTCAAGTCGCTTGTGAGTACTGCTCGTGAGCGATCGGTCCGCGTCGTATGTGCCGCCTGGGGTAAGGATGCGGAGATTTGCAAGATGCTGGAAGATTGGACACGAGATCCCGAGAAACGGGACTTGACCAAAATGCCGGGGCTGTTCGTTGCATATGAAAGTGCGATACTTGGCGGGATGCAGAAGATCTTGTACATTCCAGAGGCCATGGCCAAGCCTCTTCAGGTGGAAGTTGTCACGCAACCTCCGGCCAAGCTTCTCCAGATGGTACGCATGCAGTTTGTGTCGAGCGTGTACAAGGCGCTCAGCGGGCTGGTGGAAAATGCGGAGCATCCTGCGGCGCCAGAAGAAGACAACGAGTGGGTCCTTGTTGGACATGCAACATCGGTCAATGGACCAGATATTGCATCGTCTGTGCTCGCGGCAGATGCCGTAGATGCTGAGAACAGGGTAGGTTACGATTTCTTTCCTATGGTTGCGCAAATTGTGGCTGACTATTATAGAATGTGCGCATTCTCCTCACGCTCTCCAACATCAAGGAACTCCAGGCCATTCTGGTACCACAGCTCATCTCGAACTTCGAAACATCTTTCTCCGTCAAATTGACCGACGAAGCCAAGACCATTCGAGATGCACTCCACCAGATTGATGACCGCCTCTTCCAATATTACACCAACCCAACCGTCGAGGCACTAAAATCCACGATCTTCAACGGCATTACTGCCCCAGACTGGGAACCATCGACCAACCGGCCCCAACAAGTCCGGCCCTACGTATACAACACAATGCTAACTTTGGTCCTTGTCCACACCGAGATCTCAACCACCATCCCGTCTACCTCCCTCTCAGCCTCGAGTCGGTCATCCTCTGGCGTCCCGTCTCCACTAATGAAAACGATTCTCACCTACCTCCTATCCAAGGTATCTTCGTCGCTGTTATCCTCATTTGGTGCACGGCCGGAGTACACGCTTGCGGCGCTAATGCAAGCGACCCTGGACACAGAGTTCATTGCGCAAACCCTCTCACAGTACTCGACAGACGAGTCGTCTATGGTGCAAAGCCAGATCTATGTGGAATTGGACCAGCGGACTACGCATGAAGCGCGCGCCAAGCTTCAGGCGGAGCTTGGGGAGATGAGGGGGGTTTTGAAGAATCTACGTGATAGGACAAAGGGAGAGTTTGCCTGCTTCCGGAAGCCTAGGACTGGGACAGGGCTGAAGTCACCTCAGTAATTAGTCACTTAATTTTGAATAGCATTTGCATTTATTCACACAAAGTGTCTCCATATAAATCAAAACCAGATCATATTAACGCTGGGTATCACTTTTAATCCGAAACTTTTCAATGCCACAAGGTCATCCAGGTCTAACCAACCATCCGCTGAACACGACTAAGCAGCACCGTACTCTCCCTCCCCAATCTTTTCTTCCCATTCTGATCCGGCCGTTTAGCCTTCGCCATGGCATCGCGATCCTTCTGCCTAAACTCCCTCTGTTCCCTTCTCCTCTCAGCCTCCTCTTGACGTTTCCGTGCAATCTCCAACTCCTTGTCAAAAGCAGTACGCTTTCCCTTCTTGTTTCTACCACCCTCGCGACGGTTCTGCGCACGTTCCGGCCTAGGTTTCCGTTCAGATCCGGGTTCGGGTTGTGGTTCATTCAGCATAGCCAGTCGGTCCGGGTGAAGCTCCATGCCAGCACCTTCAGCCTCTTGGGGCTCGTCAGGGTCGGCGTGTTCGTTTTGTCGCCGCTCATTTTCTTCCCGTTGGCGTTGTTCTTCGAGTTCGTAGACAGAGGGTTTGGTTGGAGCTTCCTCTTGGGATTTTACTTTGGCGTAGGCTTTTTTGACTTTGGCTTTTTGGATCAGGTCGGCTTTTATTTTTTGGGCTATGATTCTCGTTAGTATTTGTTTTCTTCCCATTTGTTTGTGATGCTCACCTTTCCGGCGGTATGTGCCATCGGGGAGGTTATCAGGCGCGACAGAGAAGCCCTTCTTCTTGTTCTTCTTTACTGGGGGTTCGGTTGTTGCAGAGCCCCCCGGACGGTCTTCTGTATCGCGCGAACGCTTGGCCGACATTATGAATATGAATTGCAGTGATTGTGCCTACCGAATGTTTGTGAAGAAAGTCCTAACGGTTTTGATCTTGAATTTTTGCAAGGCGGTGAGTCGGGGGTCTAACGGCGATAAGCGGAGGGGAAAGAAGTATGCGCCTACTATCAGTCAGGATTGATATAGTTAATTATGCTTCTTTGCTTCTTGTTTGAGTAGTTAAGAGCGATATAACGCCCGAATGGTCGTTTTATTTGCATTCCTGAGTGACGCTGAGCTATAGTAACCAATAGTGCGCAGGCCTTGATTATCAGGCGATGATTCATCATCCCATTCCGTTTCTGCCGTTCCGAGTCAGTGTCTCCTCCAATTTCTCTTCCTCTCTTTCTCGCCTTTTTCTCTATTTATACCATATAAGTCTGTGTATTCGGCGTCGCTATTGTGCTTAGACTGCTATTTTGCCAATAATCAGTTCTCTCGATTGCATCTCATCTTCCCCCCATCAGCGCATTACTACGTATAACTGCCGCCATACAACGCATACTGCCCGCCACTTCGGCCTGACAACCTCGCCTCTATCGTCATTTTTTGCTCGTTATATATCGTGCTGGCCACCTTACGGGCACCTTGCGATGATTTGTATTCTAAATCCCGCCTCATAGTCTGCAATTTCCGTTGCAAACATGCCTATTTTCCAAGATCCGGATCGTCAGCACTTCTACGACTTATGGTCCGATGACCGCCGGCCCCATGACCACAAGCACCACCAAGATAGAGAGAATAGGCCGTGGGATTATGAACCGTCATGGAAGAATGGTTTAGGCTATGGAGAGTTTGAATGTGAATCCTTGAATCCGGAAGGCAGGGACTTTTGTTACTCCCGAGTCCCGGGTCCTCAGCTCCCCAAGTTACATACCAGTGATCGCAGGGAGTTGATACAGCACCTCAAGAGGTCTGAGACGTCGGCTTGGATGCAGGGTCGTCTGGTATGTTCAGCCCTTATGTTCCCTTTAAGTGGTCTAGTTTTTGCTAACCGGACAATAGGCGGACAACTCAAGTGACTACTCGATACATGATATGCAATGCGAACACTCACACATAGACAGTTTTGACAGGAATACCGGTAGTGGGCGACAAGAAATTGAGGCCCAAGAACTAGCGTCGCCAACTAGTATAGAGAGGCCTCGTTCAGCGTTACATTCTGGTGATTTTAGGGAGGGAGGTGGTGGACAACAGATAAAGGGACAACTACAGTCTCTTTATACTGAACATGAACATGGCCCTTCCAATCTCTCCCTGCTTGGATCGTCTCCCACCACTCCTTGGTTCAACGCCCCAGTATTCTCCTCCTCGTTGTCGCTGCGCACCCCCACACATGATCCGGAGCCGAGAGATCCGGTATATAGGTCACGGGCACCGTCGTTTGGATCCAGCTACGTTCTGAAGGCCCCAACCAGTCCTCTAGTGTACCAAGCGAACAACACAGACCTGGACTTTTCTCCCAAGGTTGATGCCATGGAGATCTCGGAGTCACAAGAGAA
Source organism: Aspergillus pseudoglaucus (assembly GCA_039880875.1). Taxonomy (NCBI): domain Eukaryota; kingdom Fungi; phylum Ascomycota; class Eurotiomycetes; order Eurotiales; family Aspergillaceae; genus Aspergillus; species Aspergillus pseudoglaucus. The sequence continues at coordinate 297,525 of JBDODC010000019.1, forward strand.
AGCCAACCGTCGTCGAACTTTACCCCCAGAAACTTTCCGGTATCTGCAGTCATCGCCTACAGACCAAATCAATTTTGGCGCTTTTGACGTCCATCGGCGACGTGAGGAAGCACATCCTTGTCAGCCCAGCTCGCCCCGACGGACATTGACGTCCGGATACAGTCTTCAACTTGCTTCTTCAATCCAGGCCCCTGCACAGCGGGCCAGAAGGCCATCTTTTGACGTACCTTTGAAGGGACATGCTCCGATGGTCGGATCATACGAAGAGTCTATACTCCGCGGGCGGATGTCGATGAATCCTTCGAAGCCTCTAGATTTCACGGCGCAAATTGGTGTCCTGGGAAAAAGTAAATGCAAGTCAAGTCTTAAGTGTCCGCCACATGTGTCGATACCATTCCCTGCTGTGTTCTATAGTTATCCTACTTCGGGTTCTGGACGGTCTATATCGGACGATAACCCAAGTCCTTATGTTGGACACATCGACTTGGAAAACTCACTTCCGAAAGACGACCCGTCTACCAACAAACGTCGCAAAAGACATCAAAGTCCAGCCGGGACGAATAATGATCGCGTCGCCGACGATACAGCCGCGCATAAATACAGTAACCAAGACACACTGCGCCGGCAAGAAAAAAGAAACAGAAGGGCAGACTCACCAAAGTGCCCGCCCGGTGGGTGTTATAGAATACCGCAGCAAGGACAGCTTCAAATCATGATCAAAAATCCGAATAAAACAGCCGTCAAGCTGTTTCTCGTTCCATATGATCTGGGCGATATGGAACCGGGTACAAAGACATTTATCCGGCAGAGAAGCTATTCCGCCGGTCCCATAATTGACATGCCCCTCAATGCGCGCAAGAATTACGGCACTGATCGCCCAGAGGCATCATTGAATGTATCAGAGGATCCCAAGGATAAGCCTATCCTGCGATACCTGGTCCACTTGAACATCTGCTGTCCGTCTAAAGGTCGTTTCTACCTCCATTCTAGCATCCGCGTTGTCTTCGCCAATCGAGTCCCGGATGGCAAGGAAAAGTTGCGCAACGAGACACAACATCCTGATCCAAAGTATACACCCTACAAGCCCGCTCGGGATCTTGGCACAAAGTCTACCTCAGAAAAGACGGATCACAGACGGAGTGCAGCAGGTCAAGGTACGAAACCCAATGATTCTCAGGGAGTAAGAGAACTCGAGCCCGTACCTGCGCGGCATCCATTCCAACCTATCCCGTCTCTGAGAGATATTCCACTTACCTCTCCCGGTTCCGAATTAGCTGGACCTGGACCGTATACTGAAGCCGGGATGTATAACAAACTCAGCAGAGGAGATACTGGATACGGTGGTTATCCGTTCTCGTCCACTGGCTCTGAGGTTGGAGAGAGCCTGCTAGCCAAGAGATTGCGCGGGCTAGATGTACAAAAACATGACACCCGGTATATCAACTGAGCAGTATTCTCGGACCGTTTGATCAATGTCGTTGGTATGACAACTGATGTTTATAATTGTACCACGAATGGTACAGACTTTGCTTTTCTTTTCACTCTATTATATACGCAATGGCGCTGGCGTTGACTAACATACAGGACTTTTGAATAGGTGCAGGCTCACCATCGTCTCTCTCATTCAAGTATTGGATTTGCTTGCTTTTTTCTCTCTTTCCTTTCTTGGGGCATTTACAGACTAGATGAGGCGCACAGAATAGGCAATATACCCCATTCTTTTTCGTTCGTTTTATGTGAAGTGAGTGAAACATACTATAACTGCTTTTCATGCTCCTTCATGCTCGGACGATGTTTACATTTCTTACACTCATTTCCTGACCTGGACGGCATTTGGTTTTGGTTGATTGGGTTAGATACGGAGTATACATGGATAGGTATAGGTCATTAGTGAAAATACAATCTGGATTTCTCATCGGAGTACAACATGAAAGGCTAGTAAATGAATGGATTCCTAAAATTATCTACAGCTTTTACCCTATATAACCAGCAACGTACCTAACCAGCATGCTCGACGATCTCGTTAACAATCTTGCCGTCCTTAACATACGTCTTAATCTGCTCCGGAATAGGACACTCCTTGGTATCTTCATCAGATCCTTCCTTTGGCGGAAGCATGATGTTAACAGCCGTGCTCTTACTCGAGAACACCTCTGTGTTCAAGCTCTGCTGGCCCAGATAGACAGTAGCGCCGTCCACCTGGTCAAACAGAAGAGTAGGGACGATACCGTCGATCTGGAGAGCAAACTTGGGCGACTTGATGACGTCCAGACTGCTGACGAGCGAGTCGACGATGACAGACAGGCCAGTGCAGTTGTCAATGGAGATGGCGTTTGCCTTGTTGTTGATCTTAATAATGGTCTTGTTACACCGGGAGATGAGGATGGAGTGGTTCTGCGCCGCGGGGATATCGATGATCTCGCCTGGGTTGTCGTAGTTCTCGATTAACCACTTGTTGCCTTCGAAGTCCTTGCGCGGGGGCTTGCGGCCGCGCATGCTCTCCGGCTTGGGCTTCTTGCTTGGCATTGGGGATCGGGCGCGAGACACGCTGTCTGAGGAGCCAGGCCGCTCTCGCTCTCCGGGGACTGTCGAGCCTTGCCGGAGGGCTGGGTTCTTGTGTGTCATCTGCGATTTGTCGACCTTGCGGAGACTGGATGTGATCGCATCCCCTTGGTTCAGCTGGTCAAAAACGGCGGTCATATCAGCAGCCGGGGCCGCTGACGGGGCGGGATTGAGGAGTGCACCCGGCGGGGGAGGCGGCGGAGGAGCACCGCCAGGCACATTGAGGGATGGCACCGGCGGCGGAGGGGGTGGCACGGCGCTGCCAGTGTCGGCAGAAGAGCCACCCTTGATCTGTCTCAAGGCATCCTGCGCGTCGACACCGCTTTCGTTCCAGGTCAAACCATTGGCATAGTGCTTCTTGAGATACGCCGCAAGTGCCTTGAAGATTTTAGAGTATGCTTGAATATATTCAACGTGGGTACGGTCCCTAATAGAGAAACACCGTTAGCGATTCGCCCGTTTACTCCATTTCAAACCCTCTTACTTGTCCTTGTACTCCTTCATGACCTTGTTCCCGTAGTATTCAATTCCGCTGATCATCTCATTGACGAAATCCGCAGGCTTAGGCTGGAAGAACCAGCCCAGCGCAACAATACCCTCTGCAACAGCGCTGAGGTGGCTGAAATACGGCGAATCACGGTGTGCCTCGCGGAGGTTGTCGATGGTATCAGAAGCATTGTGCAGGTCCGTCATGAGCTCAGGAGGCTGCGACGATGGTTTGCGGGCCTTGAGCGAAACGTAGACGAAGGTCCGCTCAGCCTCGAAAGCCTGCAGGACTGCTTTGGACTGTTCCTCGACCAGACCCCCAATCTTCTCACCCAAATCCACAAAAGTCAGGACCTCATTCTTGATCAAAGCATCGAAGTCGTCGATTTGCGGTGGTGACTGGGGGGCTGCGGGAGGTGCCGCTGGAGCTGGTGGTTGGGATTGCGCGGGAGCTGCGGGCTGGGCAGCTGCTGCAGCGCCGTCATCAACGGACTTAGGAGCATTGGGGTCATCAAGTGCCATAGCCATGTCCTCCAGACGGGAGGTTGCGGCTTCGAGCCTGTGCAAGTATACGGGTCAGCATGGTTAACCACAGACCTACCAAGTCCGAAGAGTTGAAGGCAATGAAGTCGTAGAGCAGCTCCGTCAAGGCTATAACCAGTCCCGGGGTAGTAAAGCATACCGCTTGATGAGAGTGGTCAAGTTATGCATATGGCCGCCGCTTGCCATCTTGACGGCTGCTCCAGCAAGGAGACGGAGGACCCTTGGAAGCTCGTGGATGGATAGGAGTGGGAGAAGAGATGCGACAAGCAGAGAGTCGCAATGAGCGTCGACTCAGATATAGTAGAGCAGTAATAGAGAGAGGAAGCAAGACAGGAGAATGTTGCAAGGTGTCTGTCTTCGATGCTCCTGAGCCGTTCCTGACGCCGGTGGACCATTACCGTACCGTACAGCGGGACTCCCACTTTACTGTGGACCCTCATGACGTTGGCGGTATCAAATGGTAATTTATGTTACCACTCTTATCACCAGCTTCACTTCTTCACTACATATCTTTTGCATCCTCTGTACAATTACTGCCATTTCCCAGTGTTCTCGCTGTATATACACTACTGCTCAACCATGGCATCTAGAAACACTCCCGAGCAGTCCCCGGTCGAGTTTGTCACTATGGGCATGTTCATTCTCGGTATGCTCTGATATATACCAATCTTTTCCGTCTGGGATTGATGAGTGGAAGTGTTTGTAGGACAAGGCTCACCAAGTACTTCCATCTCATGTAGATGACATTGATTTCGAAGGACCCCAACCCAATGTGAAGAACGTCCTGGGTGGTGCGGCCTCTTTCGCAGTGGTGGGCGCACGTCTGGTTACCGGAAAGAAGGACGCCCGAGCTGTGAGCTGGATCGTGGACGTGGGCTCTGATTTCCCTCAAGAAGTCTTGGATCTATTGATGTCGTGGAATACGGATTGTGTCTTCCGCGAGGACCAAAACCGATTGACTACAAGAGCATGGAATGGATATGGGCCCAACGAGAAGCGAGGTAAGTAGAAGGTAAGAGATGATAGAAAGTCCACAGGCTAAGCAAGACAGACTTTGAATATCTCACACCAAAACTACGCCTGGAACCTTCGATGCTGTCAGAATGCCAGGTGTTCTCCAAGACGGTCCACATGGTTTGCTCAGCATCTCGTTGCATTTCCATCGTGGAAGAGATTATGCACCGGCGTGAGCAACTGCGACAGGAGGGCAAAGCACCCCCGGGTGTCGATGCCTCGAAAAGACCATTCTTCATCTGGGAACCGGTCCCTAACTTGTGTACCCCGGAGGAGCAAGACAAATTCTTTGCAGCGAACAAGGTCGTAGATGTTGTGAGCCCCAACGAACTGGAGCTGGGAATGATGTTCGGTCAGCCTGGTTGGAGTGAAGAGAGCGAATTTGGACGAGAGATTGTGAAGCGCATCCTGGATTCTGGCATCGGACCTCAAGGAGAGGGACTTTTGTCCATCCGGGCAGGCAAGGATGGCAGCTACTCATATACTAGATCGCAGAGGATTTGGTTGCCCGCATACCACCAACCGGGCTCATCTGGAGCTACAAAGGTAGTCGATCCCACGGGTGCTGGCAACTCATATCTGGGAGCTTTGGCCCAAGGGATGGTGAGTGCAGGCAGAGATCCAGCCAATATTATCGACACCGTCCTCGCGGGGTCTGAGGACTGGCGCAAGGCTACCCAAGACTGGGGAAAGCAGAACCACTACCTCCCCGCGTTGATATTCGCTACTGTCGCAGCAAGCTTTGTGGTGGAGCAGATTGGCGTGCCTCGATTATCAACATCTGACGGCACAAAGGAACTTTGGAATGAAACTGAATTCACGGAACGGGTCCGTCTGTACACAGAGCGATTATATCGAACACTGGAGGAGTCTCCCCAGAGACACCTGCGCGGTCAATTGACCAACTGATAGAAGAACGCCTTTTCTATTGTCGTACAGCCCACAATGAATTATGAAAACAGAAACAGCCAGCCATTTCATCATAGAATCCCTTCCACGGATTTTCCCTTTGCTTCGTATGTCCGACCCCGGATATCGTTCTATGACTCGTTCTTCTGCTGTCTCTCGTGTTCGATAATTTGCTTGCTCCAGCTAGATACAACCAAAAAAAGAGCTCATCAGTAAGGGGGTGATCAAATAGAATCGGTTCCGGAGGAGTGACTGACTAGCGACTGGGAAAGAATCTGCCGGGCTCGGGCATCTTGTCGCGGCGCTCACGCTCGGCGCTGAGGCTCCAGGTAGCAGCAACAATTCCGACGACAGCAGCCCCGATGATGGCTGTGTTGGCTTTCCAGTTCGCGGGCTGAGCGTACCAGCCTCCGGCGGGAGACCAGACTTCCTTGGGGTACCTTCCGAATGACGCCGTTAGCCCTTTGTCCGACAGCACAATTTCGCTCAACAGAGTCAAAGGAAAAACTCACGGGATCTTGCCGCCACCACCCATTTTGGTGTTAGAGAGGAATTGGGAGAGGGAAAGAGGGTAAGGGAATGTTGTATAAGGCGGAGGTTATTAATGGGCGGCAGCTCAGTCGTTGCAGCCGAATTGGCCGTCGACATCCCTCAGTCCCGTGATCCTATCGCCCGATCAGGTTTAGCGCCCCCTCTTTTCCCACGAGACCGCCCAGATCCCGTGACCTGCGCCGGTCGAACATTTTCTCTCTCCAGCAAAGCAAAAAAGTTGCTTTTCTGCCCGAGTTATTTGACTGTGCTCCCTCCACGCTTTGGCTTCTCTGCTTGCGCTTCTGATACCTGACTTCCCACCGCTCTTTAAGGCTCAATCCTTGCACATTCGCCCAGATGAAAAGGCTGCAGCTCCAACGATGGAGCAGTTCGGTCCTTTCGCCGCGGGTCCGGACTGGTAGTAGCCGCCTGCAGCACCATCTCTACACAGGACTCCGGTATCAATCGACTGTTTCGCCTGTGCCCCGGGTCGAAACCGAACCATTGACGCATGAACAATCGCCCGTGTCGCCAATTCCTCTCCCCAAATCCCAAAAGTCGAAATATACTCTCCCCTCCCCGCCGGTAGAAGCCGCACGCGAGTCGGCAAAATTGGCCGCCCTCCACGCTCGTCTTTATCTGCCTTCACGGTTACCCCTCGAGACCCTTGCACGATCGTTGGTGGATGCCTCGGCGGAACCGAATTCGAATTTCAATAATGCATCGCTGGCCACGCTGGGCCATGACCTTTTGACCTACTACACCTCCGAGCACCTCATCTGCACATATCCTCGACTTCCCATGGCGGTTGTGTTTGCGGCGATGTATGCGTACGTCGGACCTAAGACTTTAGCGGCAATGACCAAGGAATGGGGTGTGGAGCACGCTGCCACACCTGGAGGCGAGGTCGACCCCGGCTTCTTGCAGTTCAAGAGGATCGACCCGGGGACCGAGATCGAGGAGGGACAAGTGAATGGGTCGACACGGCCCAACGACCGGCGGAGATGGAGGGTTTCGATGAGCTCGCGGGTTGTGTACGACAATGAATTCGGTGAGCCGGTCCAAGACCCCACCAAGGCCGATGAGCAATCGGCGCCGCTTCCCCCGGGCGTCACCGCGGAAGAGGCCAGTGCCAGCTTCATCCGAGCCGTAATGGGCTCCATCTACCTGCACGCCGGCCGTCCGGCGGCCAAGCGGTTCTTCGAGCAACATTTCCTGTCGCGACACCTGAGCATCACAGAACTGTTCGACTTTTCACAGCCGGCCCGCGATCTCAGTCGGTTGTGTGCGCGGGAGAGCTTCGAGCCCCCCGTGGCGAAGATCATCAGCGAGACTGGTCGTAAGAGTCGGCACCCGGTATTCGTGGTTGGCATCTACTCGGGTGAGGATAAGCTGGGCGAGGGCGCTGGCGCCAGTCTGCTTGAGGCCCGATCCCGGGCAGCGGTTTCGGCGCTTAAGGGATGGTACATGTATAGCCCGCTGAATGTGCGCGTGCCCAGTTCGATGGAGGAGGAAAATGCAGCACCGTGGAAGCCCGTCCATGTGGATCTGGGTGAGGTGATTGTGTAGGAGGGGTTCTAGAAATATTTTCTTCATTTCACGTGTTTGATGCCTGTTTTTTTTTTTTCTTTTCTGTTTGGGAAAAAGAAGAGGATCCTGGTTGGTTGCAAAGAAGGTTTTTTATGTATGGAGTCACTCTTACTTTGCCAAATGACCAGGAAGCTGTACAGTATGGGTAAATCTACTATTTCTATTCTCTTGGTGTGTTAATGTGGTTCGTTTGTACAAGTTCGATGTTTTGGTAGTTTATAGACTGAATAGCAATGAATTGATGTTTGCAGCATTAGTTTACGATCCCAGATCTAAATATGATCCACGGGATGATCTCACAACATTATGTATTTGCCAGTCACCCCCGTGTAAATGTAGGATTCAACATACAAAACCCTAAGCCGCGGCCGCAGCAGGCAGGAAAACACGCTTCCTCTAAAGTTGCAGTTGGCCTAATAATCATTGAATCCAGAAGCAAAAGCAGAAATAAACATACCAAAAGAGCAAGCGACTCCACCAACGCAACCGCAGACTGGCATATATCACAATGAACCCAGTAAATTGTCAACCCAGCCCTAAAACATCGGCAGTGGTAATCAGGATGCAAATGTACACCTTTTTTAATATCCAACACAATCAAACCCAACACCCTCTCCCGCAACTCAGACGACAAATTTCGCAGCAACCGACTACTCGTTCACGAAACCGCAGCCTGCAGCTGATCCTTCGGATACCGGGTCAATAGGTCTTGGAGTTGGAGTGTGGCGCTGCTGACGAAGATGGCGTTGGAGATGGCTAGGTCTAGCGCGATGCCGCCGATTTGTGCTGGATAGGTTAGTTGTTTGGTTTTTTTTTTTTTTATTGTAGTGGGTTGGAGGAAGGGATAGTTATGGTTATACATACCGATCATCATGAAGCTAACTGCATATCCCAAGTCTTCGGGGGCAACGACTGCTTGGATTACGGCGTAAGCGGCTTGAACAAAGGCTCCGCCGCAGATTCCGAGGAGAGCTTCGAAGCCGCAGATGTTGTAGGTGGAGGTGTGGTTGTCGATTCGCGCTGGTTGATTGTAAGTCGTATATTCAATGTTTGGGTTTAGCTTATAAGACTTACAGAGGCAAACATTCGCTATAAGCACCAAGGCAGCCCCAATGGCATACCAGGGCATGGAGTAGCCCAGCTTGGACATTAGCCACCCATTGGTCAAGATAGTCGCGCAAAGCAGAAAGATAAGCGGCAAAAGGCGCACGACGGAAGCCAAGGCGTCATTGCTCCAGCGGCATCACCTTCCCCCCTAATGACAAAACCCTATACGTGACAAACTCTGACCTAGAAACGGTCGGCCCGGACGCCAGCACCCAGGGCTTCTACGGCTATCCAATCCGAATCTACTTCACATCGACAAACGCACGCAACATCTGCGTGTGGGACGTGGCGCGCACTAATGAAACGGGAGTACCGATTCTCAAGAACAAGCGGAACATCTTGCAGTCGCTGGAGGGGATTAGACCTGGACATTGTCCTTGGGTATACCCAAGAATTTACCCAAATACCCAACTTTTTACTAATTATAGTAATCCCCGTGATTTGCATAATTTATGCAACCGTAGTGGTTTTTTAAGTAATTAAGCTAGTAATCTGATAGCCAATAACGTAACCGAACACCGAGCTGGCCAGACCACCGAGCTGGCCAGCTGGCCACATCCGCGACCACCTACTATTGTACTTGCAAATTATCCACAACCACAACCATGACTGATAATTCAAAAGAGGATCGCATAAAACTAGCTCTAGAGGCCTTTAAAAAAGGTCTTTTTCCATCAAGGAATGCAGCAGCAAAGGCGTATGATGTGCCTCTCTCTACCTTTAAGACCCGGGTCAGAGGAACCACATGCCGCAAGGAATCAGTGGCCAATGGCCGAAAATTGACACCTACTGAAGAAAAGACACTCTCATTGTGGATCATTAATATGGACCAGCGTGGCCTACCTCTACAAATCTCTACTGTACGCTCTTTGGCACATTTATTGCTGTCTGCACGGCTATCCTCCCAGACTGCCTATGTGGGCGAGCGTTGGGTGACTCGGTATATTCAACGCCATGATGAACTCTCCTCTAAATACAGCCGAAAATATGACTATCAGCGTGCCAAATGTGAAGATCCAAAGCTTATCATGGGATGGTATAAGCGCTTCCATGATACTATCGAAAAATATGGAATTCTTGAGCAAGATATCTACAATATGGATGAAACTGGATTTCAGATGGGTATGATATCCACAGCCAAAGTTATATGTGGCTCAGAGACTCGGGCAAGCAATGCCAAGGCCTTGCAGCCTGGGAATCGTGAATGGGTAACTGCTATTATTGCAGTAAATGCAACTGGATGGGCTTTGCCCCCCCAGATTATCTTGGCCGCAGACAACCACCAATCTCAATGGTATCATGCTATTCCAAATGATTTTATAATCAGTGTCAGCCAGAATGGCTGGACAAACAATGGATTAGGCCTGGAGTGGCTTCAAACAGTCTTTGAGCCACATACAGCTTCCCGTACATTAGGGAAGTATCGCATGCTGATTTTGGATGGTCATAGCAGCCATGCCACTGCAGAATTCGACCATTTCTGCACAGAAAAGAATATTATCCCTTTATATATGCCTCCGCATTCATCTCATATTCTTCAGCCACTGGATGTTGGCTGCTTTTCACCATTGAAACGCTTATACGGCCAAAGAATCATCAATAAGGTGCAGAACGGGATTAACACTGTTGATAAAACAGAGTTCCTCTATATATATCCCACTGTCCATTACCATGCTCTATCATCATCAAATATCCAAAGCAGCTTTGCAGCAACTGGCTTGGTTCCATTCTCACCTGACCGAATCCTATCGAAACTTCACATACCATTTAAAACACCAACACCACCTTCATCATCACATAGCAACCAATCCTTCGGTGCAGGCAAGACTCCAGCAGATATAAACCAGCTTGAGGCCCAAAAGAAGCGACTATGCCACCTCCAAAATCATCAGATATCCCCATCAACTATGGAAGAGGCAATGGGAAAGGTCATTAGAGGGGCAGAGATGACCATGCAAAATGCCATCCTCCTGCAGCATGAAGTCCACCAGCTTCGCATGGAAAATAAGCATCAAAGGCAGAGACGAGCAGCTCCTAGGGCCTTTATACAGGCTGGAGGGAGCCTGACAGGTGCTCAAGGATTGCAAAAAGCACAAGAACAGGAGGCTATAGTGGAGGGAGCACACCGGCCAGTTTCCAGGCTGCGTAGGCCACCAACCTGCAGCACATGTAATAAAACAGGCCATAATCGGCTTAAATGCCCTGAGAAATAGTTATTGTATTTATAAATAATATGTACATCAATTTTGTGGGGAGAAAGGCTTCAAAATCAGTGTATAGTACTATTCGGCAGCGGGCGGCAATCAGCTGGCCAGCTCGGTGGTCTGGCCAGCTCGGTGTTCGGTTACGTTAGTCCTGAATATTACTAAAGCTTAGGTGAATTCGTATTTATGTCATGGGCTCGGTAGCTAGTAGATATTAACGAATTGACATTCCTATCTAAGCCGACTAGTAGCCATCCTCGAGAATATCGAATCTGAAGAAAGAAAAGGAAAGGAACTCTATCTAGCAGATGAAGGGGTTATTTATAGATGACTGTATGGTACAGTTCTATCCATGTCAACTTTGTTCAATCGATTCGTTTGTCATACTTAGTCGTAGACGCAGCGTTGAGTCGTAGACACGATGTCAAGCTGTAGACACATCGTCAAGCTGTCACAATTTATAGGTTCATAATCATATTTTCTTTGATAAAACTGGTTTCCGCAGAAATGAAGTCCAAAATAATTACCGAGTAAGCGCCATAAACAAAGCAGTACTATATTAATTCAAAATCATTGAATCTCTTTGGTCTCTTTTGAGACCTACGAGGCCTTGCAGGCACTGGTAGGAGAAGTGATTCATCTTCACATGCAGAATCTTCGGATAAAACACTATTGTGTCTCTTTGAAGCGGTGCTATGATCTCCAATCAGCATTGTAGGCTGAGTTTCAGTCATCAGAATCAGGTCTTCTGCCTCCTCATCTATCTCATCTTCCTCATCATCACTAATAAGATCAGCAGAGTCAATACTAGACTGTTGGGCTTTAGCTTCCTCCTGTATTGTAGCAACTCCATCTGTTTTTGCATAATCTTGTATAAATGCCAGCTCCTCTTCTTCAATATCGAACTTCGTAGCACATATGAATAATATTAGATCTTTGATTGTTGTTGCTTTTGATGAACCTCGCTGGTAGTGACAGATATCATGGGTAGAATTGAATAATCATTCAACGCCTGCACCACTCGCTGGGACCGAAAGAATATCCCGGGCAAGAGCTGCTAGAGCAGGATACTCAGCTTCATGATGCTTCCAGAACTGCCGAGGGCAGGTTCCGTTGGGTAATGTTGCTAGAGAAAGTTAGATCAAGATTAGATAAATAGGATTAGATTAAAAGACCTACCACTATCACAGTACCGATCAACTTCACATTGGGTGGTAGGTGCTGGCATCTCTGCTTGGCTTTCAGAAAGTAATAAGGAAAGCATATTTGAATGGGTTGACTTCTGAGTTTGCAAGGGGGCTTGTTGAGACTCAGAGCACTGGTAGGGTTTGATCCAATTATTAAGACTGTCACGATAGAGGGCTGCATAATCAATTTTCTGATCTTTCCAGTCCTTTGTTTGGAAATATTGGAGCTTATTCTGAGGTGAAAGAATGGTCCCAATTGCATAGAGATCACCAAGCTCCTTTTTGCATGTTAGAGTGTAGTATTCACGCAGCTTATCCATTGATGAATTCAAAGCAGCAAGTATCTTTTGCTTCCATCCAATTTTCTTTTGCTGTAGCTTTTGAATTGAAGATTCAATATGGCCAAAAAGCTTGTTGTTGTCACGGCACTCTACTAGGAGATAATGGAACATCCAACTCATGGGTTCTACCTAGGTAGCTATCGACGAGAATAATCAACATGAGGAAGGAAGAAAGGAGGTAACGCCGTATTTAACAAGGAAGCAAACAACTGCGTCTCACGTGACAGCTGTCACGGGCTCGGTAGCTAGGAGATAAAACGAATGATATTCATATCTAACTAACTAGTAGCCATCGACGAGAATATCGAATCTGGGGAGGAAAAAGAGGAGGAAGTCTATCTGGCGAGTACAGCCTCTATAGACCTTTGTGCGGTGTGGCTTGAGCCCTTGTTTGTCCATGTTGCCTGTATGGCATCTTTTAGCATGTTGGCACTGTTTGCCTGGCGTTGAGCCGTTGCACCGTTACACTGACAGAATTTTGTCGGTCTTTTCAAGATGAATTAGGATTATCATGAGCGTTAATCAAAGTATGGTGGTGATTTCCATAGCGTAGAAAATATATATTCTAACTGAATACACAGCAAAAAGACCATTTTCTAAATTAACTGACTTCCACTGATTGAAAATATTTTGAAATTAACATACACCTAATTTACACTGTAGATTATCGTATGATAGCTTTCTTTTTGTAATATTATAGATGGTAGGTGAGAAAGAAAGACTATTAGATTGTATGATGATTGTTGACGCTGTGACGAGATAGGAACAAAGAAAAATACACACTAGTGACTAAGGATTTTTATGCAGAAAAATTATGTAGACTTGGGTATAAATGTACCCTTGAGTATGGGTATGAGACCTGTACTCAGATGGGTACCCATGTCCAGGTCTAGAGGGGATTGGAGGAATCACAAGGTGGATTTCGATATGCAGGGGCCGGATCCAAATGACTATTCTGCTGAGTAGATTCTCTACGGAGCTCTCCGTAGACAGGCTGGTTAATAGAGATTATTTTTGACATTGTTCGTGGTAGAGTATAGATTGTAATGGCCGAGAGCATAATCAAAGCAAAGAGCCGTATGAAATAATGGAAGAAAGTATTTGAAATGCTGAACTTCTTGGGTTTATGTGATTCAAGACAATTATCCGAAGCTGTCATAATATCCGATCTGTGACTACACATAGAAAGTAGAATAAATCTACCTACATCCCATATCTTAATGTACATTACAACGACACCCGACTAGCCTTATGCCGGTACAAGGCTGCAGCAGCAGATGAGGCAGTGAAGTCCCAAGCGGGCCTTTCGTATTTTTAACACGGGCAGAAGAGCTAGTCATCCACGAACCATGATTATTTCTCAGCTACGACGAGTATCAGAGTGGGGGATTCTGTAAGCACTAACGTATCGAGGCTTGCTATTAAGAGTCAAGTGTGTTAGAACAAAGACAGTGTTGATTTCAAAGCATATCGAAGGACGAAGAACTGTACAGTGCTGAGGACATACAAACATATAATCCCTCGCCCTCATGTCTAATTCCTCGTTCATTCTCAACCCCATCAAAATCTACTGCAAATACTATTTTGTTCTACAAATTCCGCACATACACACTTAAAATGGCCTCCTACCTGATCACCGGAGCCTCGCGAGGCATTGGCCTTGCCATGGCTGACCTCCTTGCCTCCAAGCCCACTTCGGAGGTGTCTACTGTCATCGCTGCGTTCCGCACAGAGACCGATGAGCTCAAGCAGCTGGTCTCCAAGTACTCTGGTCGGGTGCAGCAGGTCAAGATCTATGTGACCGATGAAGCCAGCACCAAGCAGGCTGCTGCCGAGGTTGAAAAGCAGCTTGACGGCAAGGGTCTCGATGTGCTTGTGAATGGAGCCGGAATTATAAGTTTCGCTGCCAATGGGATTGAAACTATGTAGGCTCTCATTACTACCTACGGAGTTCTCACAAAAAAGCTGACTAGAAAAGGACGGACCTCGAGTCGACATTCAAGACTAATGTCACCAGCGCCCACCTGGTTACTGCTGCTTTCCTGCCGTTGCTCAAGAAGGGTAACCTGAAGAAGGTTGTCAACATGTAAGTCTCGATGGTTATAGTTGATTTGAGTGTGTCCGTGCTCACGATCATAGCTCCTCAGCCCTGGGCTCCATCGAGATGTCCCCCCGCTACGCTCTGTTCCCCGTCCCTGCATACAAGGTCTCCAAGGCCGCCTTGAACATGTTGACTGTGCAATACGCCCAGTCCTTTGCCGAGCAAGGATTTACTTTCCTGGCTATCTCTCCTGGTGTAAGTTCCCAGTCTAACCCTCTGTGCTCCATATTCATGCTAATTCTTCCAGTGGGTCCGCACCAGCCTCGGTGGCGACACGGCCGATCTCTCGGTTGAGCAGAGCTCTACTGGTATTTTGGAGATCGTTGATAACACCACCAAGGCAGACAACGGGAAATTCTACAACATCAAGGTGCCCGGTTGGGAAAATGCGGAAGGACTTAACCGTTACGACGGTCTCCAGGTTCCTTGGTAGATACCCTGCATTGGTTATGTCGATATATGTATGGAATTTTATAGAAATTTTAGCATCGTGGAACATCTCTGAGGCTCTAAGAGTATATCTTCATGGATTGCGCGTTAGATACCCGAGGTGGGTCTACTGTCTGAATAACTTTGTATTTCTAGATCACAGTATGACCAGCATGACTTGGATAGATTACAGTCGGATCGCCTTGCTACCTAGTGGCGAGGATCAAATGCAAAGTGTTAGTGTAGAAAGACCACTAACGTATTCCACGGGCGAGCGGCGCGTTTTCCCCGCGACCACCAAACATTCGATTAACTACCTCCTTCAACACATTAGATCTTCACCATTTCAATCCATAATGCCTAAATCCCAAGAACCTAACATTCAAATGGCTATATCTGCCTATAATTCGAAAAAAAATCAAGTCAAAAAAGGAAGCTGCCAAGGTGTTTGGTGTATCTGAAACTACTCTTCGCGAGCGCCTCAAGGGAAGAAAACCACGCACAGAAACACGCGCAAACAATCATATATTATCACCTATTCAAGAAGAAGTCCTTGTTAAGCAAGTACTGAATGCAGACAAACGTGGTTTTCCAATTCGTCCGGAGTTCCCATGTCAAATGGCTCAGATATTGCTTCAAAAACAAACCCCTACCTCTACTCCAAACATAGGAGTCAAATGGGCATTTACTTTTGTTAGACGCCATCCACAACTGCGGACACGGTTTAATCGATGAATACCATACCAGCGGGCGAAACAGGAGGATCCAGAGATTATCAAACAATGGTTTGATATGATATTAGAAACGATTCAAGAGCATGGTATCCATGAAGATGATATCTGGAATTTTGATGAGACTGGCTTTGCAATGGGTCTCTGTACAACCTCTTAAGGTTATTACTGCAGTAGAGCGCAGTGAGCGATCACGAACAGTCATCCAAGGAAACCGCGAGTGGGTCACAGTCATTGAATGTATAGGGTCAAATGGATGTTCAATCCCTCCAGTGGTGATCCTTAAAGGGAAGGAGCATCAAGCTTCTTGGTATCAAGGACCAGCCCTCTCTCAAGATTGGAGGCTAGCCACAAGTCAGAATGGCTGGACTACTGATATAATAGGCTTGCACTGGCTTAAAAAGGTTTTTGAGCCATATTCCAAACACTATTCGGTTGGTTCAAAGCGGCTACTTATACTTGATGGCCATAGTAGTCATTTAAGTGCAGAGTTTGATGGATTCTGCAAAGAGCATGCAATAATTTGTCTTTGTATGCCACCTCATTCATCTCATCTTCTTCAACCACTAGATGTTGGTGTTTCGGGCCATTAAAACGTGCATATGGGAAGCTAGTTGAGGGAATGATGATCGCTGGCAACAACCATATTGATAAGGATGATTTCTTATCTCTCTATCCATCTGCACGCGAGAAGGTCTTTACCAAAAAGAATATCTATGGTGGCTTTGCTGGAGCAGGGATCAAACCATTAGATCAAGAAAGGGTTTTTTCAAAAATTACCTTTCCACTGCGTACGCCAACACCACCACTTCTGACTGAAGGGTCAATATCATCTGCATTTCAGACCCCTCAAAATATTCGCCAACTTGATCATAAGATCCACGATCTACAAAGAAGCCTTAATAAGAAAAGACGGCTGTCGAGCAGCCCTGTATCTCACCTTCAACATCTTGAGAAATCTGCACAGATGGCAATGAATATGAATCTACTTCTTCACCAAGAAATCAAGGTTCTACGGGCAGAGAATGAGCAAAAGATGACAAAGAAAGCACGCAGGCGTGGTAACCTAGGTCAAGACACTATGCTATCTATACAGGAAGGTCAGGAGCGTGTTCAGCAGCTAGATAGGGTGGTTGGAGCAGAGGACGAAGCAGATATTCAACAGCCACGCCAGCGAGCTCCACCACGCTGTAGTGGCTGTGGAACTATTGGACATATTATACGCAGTTGCCCTAGTAAATAAGTACATGTTCAATTACTAGATAGTCTTAATTTACTGATTTTTCAAACTTCTAAGCATGTTGATGGTTGAATGTTTGGTGGTCGCAGGGAAAACGCGCCGCTCGCCCGTGGAATACGTTATAACGAATTTCTTGAGATCTCGTTCGTGTCGGTCCGTGGCTGCACCATTGGGCTGATGGATTCCGAATGCTTGTTGGTGAGCTTGCAAAAGCTTGAAAAGGCTCGGGCTACAGTGAAAGTCCATAGAATATGGCACATACTATTTATTCCAGGACAGGTATGATTATACATCCGTATCCCGTCATCCGATCTGACACTTCGCATGCTCATCACGTCAATACATCAAATCCAACGTGCTCGACCAACAGGTACAAAATAATACATATCGTCTGGTGCAGCGTATACACAAGCGCCTGTACGACCTAGGCGTGGAAGTGAAACTATGCCGGCATGGAGGTATATTGTGTACCTACAATTTCTTTGTTTCCGCTGGCCAATCTGGATGCGAGGGACCCCTCTTCAGTATGCATAATCAGGAAGTAGTAGGCTGACGATAGTGACCAAGCCCGAATCTGTAAGCTGACACGTATTTAAATATAAAATCCTCGCCTGAGACCTTTCTCACCAACTCATATTCACAGTCCATCATCCAAAATGTCTAACCAAGCTGCCTGGATCCCAGAAGCCCGTCAACGGTTGACTGTTGGTCCCGCTCCTACACCAAAGCCGGGGCCTGGCGAGTTGGTTATCCGAAGTCATGCAGTTGCAATTGTGAGTTTTACTACTCAGTCTTGGTTTCTGGTCTGGACTAATTGCTGATGTTTATTCAAGAACCCCGTCGACTGGAAGATCCAGTGAGTTATTTCCATTCCCCGCACTGCTTCTAGCTCAGCTGCTAACTCCGCAGGGATTTGGGTATTTTAATCCAGAACTATCCTTTCATCCTGGGGGAGGATGTTGCTGGCACCGTTGAGGAAGTCGGAGAGGGGGTGACTCGGTTCGAGAAAGGCCAAAGAGTAATTGCGTTAGTTGGGAACATACCCCAATTGTACCGAGATCAAGCTGATTCCTCTGAAGACATCTCCTATCGCTGAAGATCGCGAATTTCGCTCATTCGGGGTTCCAATTGTACCCAGTGGCCCAGGAGAACGCGGCGGCTGCCATCCCCGACTCACTGACCTTCGAACAAGCCGTCACACTGCCATTGGCCGTTTCAACTGCTTCCGTGGGACTGTATCTCCCAGACCATCTAGGCCTTCCACTTCCATCAACCAGCCCTGAGTCCACTGGAAAGACTCTCTTGGTCTGGGGCGCAGCATCATCTGTTGGCGCAACGGCCGTTCAGCTTGCTGTTGCCTCGGGCTTGAGAGTCATTGCGACAGCTTCTCCCGCTAACCACCAGTTTATCAAGGACCTGGGGGCAAGTGCCGTCTTTGACTACAGATCTCCTACTGTCGTGAATGATATTGTGAACGAGCTCAGGGGAAAGGAGATTGCCGGAGCCTATGATACTATTTCAGAGGAAGCCACTTTTGGACCACTTTCCGCCATTGCAGAAGAACTCGGTGGTCTCCCGGCTGCCTCTGTGCTGCCTTACGCGAATCCTTCGGAGGCATTCAATCCTACATTCGGTATGCCCGTTGAATCAACAATTTTTTTTATAAAAAAAAAAAAAAAGGATACTGACAGGTGCTAGTGACTGCCACTGTCATAGTGACGCCCCCCAACGAGAAGATTGGCCAAGCCATCTGGGAGGACTATGTACCCAAGGCTCTCGCCAGTGGACAGCTGCAGGCCAAGCCCGATCCGGTTGTCGTTGGACATGGATTAGATAAGATTCAGCGCGCTTTTGACGTGCAGAAAGCTGGCGTGTCTGGGAAGAAGATCGTTGTTACTCTGTAATGATCGCCATAGTCTATCTTCCTTGTGGATTTCACTCGCCTTAGCAATGCAAAGTACTTTTCCCAACCATTTCTGGGTACGAAAGTAGCGATAATACGGGAAGAGCCGTAACATGTGGTACTTAGGAACCCTTAAAATAGTCCATGTAAAGAATCGCTCCCCAGGCGAAGCTAAACTAAGGATCTACTAGACCAGCATAACCTACAGCAGTATGTTGTAGGCAGCGACATGATATTGCCCAGCTTTTTTCAATACAGTACTTCCCGGTTATGTAACAATGCAACCGTCAGCACTTATACATTGAATGCTGACATCGGCTCTACCCTGACATACATCAAGAGCTTCTTTGCAAGCTCGCACTATTTTCGTCGGGAAGCCGTGATGGTTTAGCCCGATCAGAGCTAGGGAGTCGTAGTCGTACGGTGAGATGGAGGCAAAGTCATCAATCCTAAGCCTTGCTGGATCTAACATTATCTTCAGAATCATGTTTACCAACGGATATATATGTCATATGAAGACACTACTATTGATACCACTTGCGATGATAAATCTGGGCATGAGGGCGAAGCCAAGGCTCATTGCATCCGTGATAAACGGCAAAATTTGAGGCGATAGTTGTCTATAAAATATCCAATGACCCAATGACCGGATGATCTTCTATACTTGAACTCGTTCCTCCATTCAATAACATACATACATATATCATGTGGGTGGCATGCGTCCCATCCTCTTGGCATCTCTTACACTATGGGCATTATTAGCTCAATAAGTTCCATTGTCCACCGAGGAAAACTATCATCTAATCGATTCCTCATTCAGGCCCCCCCCAGAACGCTACCTATGACTACGTCTTCGTCTGCGGTGAAAACGCCCGCTTAACAGTAGCCGCTAGTCTTGCTGAGGATTTCCTCAATATCCGTTTCCGTGATTGAAGCAGGCACCTTCTATTAAATCGCTAACGGCAATCTCAGCCAAATCCCAGCCTATGATACATACCGGAGCGGAATGGATCCCGGCAAAATCAGTCCTGTTGATTGGGGGCTTGCCACGACGCCACAGGACAGCCTGCTTAACGTCAGTGTTCATTATCCTCGTGGGAAAGCCCTAGGCGGATGTGCCGCGTGCAACTACATGACGTACCACATGGGGACGACTAAGCCCTACGAGAAGTGGGTAGACTATGTTGCCGACGATAGCTATACTTACCACGGCCTCCTGCCCTATTTCCAGAGGAGTCTCAATTTCACGCTCCCGGGGTGATGGGCCGCTGTCTGTGGCTTTCTCGAACTACATCAATGCCATGAGGGTGTTGTTTGGCCAGGAGGGTCAGTAGAAGGAAGGGGTTTTCTCCCAGGCGAGGAAGTCGCCGCCGGAGCTGGTGAGGATGCCTTGTTTGTTGATGAAGAGGCCATTGGCTTCGCTTAGGGCGTTGGGATTTGCTAGGGAGGATGAAGATACGGCGTTGACGCGGTAAGTTGGGTCCGTTAGGACGTGATCCTACTCAGTCAGTTTCTGATCATACTTCTTGCGCTTATTAGGGATACCCACCCACATGTCTTGGCCTACACCAGCTGGATCCGCCACGACGAGAATATTGTGTTTCTAAAGACTGGCCTTAGGTCCCACGCCAGATACCACCAACAGTTGAAGAGACTGAAAAGCCCCAGCCGAGACAATGCCCTCTTTGCTAGCGGAAAGAACATACTGCGCGCCATCCGACTCGACAAGAACACCATTTGCAGTCTTCTCTGAATCAAACAAAACCTCCTTTTCTAAGGTAGACTGGTAAACCTTCAATGAATTTGACTCCAAAGTAGGCTGTAGAAACGCAGTCTCAGAAGACTCGTGTATCTGGTCAGCCGCATTGATATTCCAGCAAATAAGCAGATCCATTAAGCGCACCACTGGTAAACCCCTGAATCGGCTTGATTCCAATCGCTACAAAGCCCTTCTCAACCCATGACGACTCCGCTCTAACCAAATTCCCCAATGACTGGACTGAGGTCAAATACCTCAGCATGGGTGGGTTCCTGGGCTACCAGCAGAACTACCAGCGCAGTGCTCCGACGGATGGATACAACTACGCGACTGTGTCCACGGCGCTAGTTGCACCATCATTCCGAGGGACTATTGGCATTTCTTCGGCTGATATGGCTGGCGCGCCGGTAATCAATCCTGACTAGCTCACTCATCTTGCGGATCAGACGGTTGTGGTTGCGGGATACAAGCGTGTGCGGGAGATGTTTAATAGCACTGTCATGGAGGATATCCTGATTGGGCCTGAGTATTTCCCCGGGGAAGAGGCGCAGAGTGATGCGAAGATCTTGGAAGTTATTCGCAAGACGGCGAGTATGGTGTATCATGCTGCGTGCACGTGTGCTATGGGTAATGAGGACGACAAGAAGGCTGTCATTGACACCGAGGCTGGAGTATACGGAGTGAGGAGGTTGCGGGTGGTTGATGCTTCGTCGTTCCCGCTCTCGCCTTTGGGGCATCCGCTGGCTACTATGTGTGAGTCTCTTATCTTCGAATGTATGATGGGACACTGACTGACCTTGACAGATGCTCTTGCTGAGAAGATTGCCCATGGTATCCTGAGATCGTAGGAGAGCGTGCAAGTGATGCTATGCCCATTTGGCCGAAGCCATTGACTCCGATCTCAATGCTTTGTTGGAGGTTGACGATGCACTATGCTCCATCTGGCCCAAGTGTCTAGCAGCGATCCACAACGGACGATCACAGCATGACATTTGCAGCTGCCAGTATTTGCCAGTGCTCAGTTAGTTTCTCTTCTATTGACTATTAACGCCCCTGTATATTTGAAGCAGGTTTGAGTTGAAGTTTGGTTGTTTATTGTTTGTTTACATGGAACCGTGGCACTGTACCGAAAGAATAAATAGAGCGCGCAAGAACAAAACATTGGATTCAGGTCAATTGGTCTTTCAATATAATTCTCTCCTTTCTGTGCTTCTACTCCATACAGTGTCAGCACTGACACCCCACTTGGTCTGTCACCCTCACAACCACACGCCGTCGGGTATAAACAAAACAAAAGAAACAGGAAAGAAGCCTAATGAATATAAACACAGACATACAATTATAAAGAAAAGAAAGAGAAAGAAAGAGGAAATCAGAAGAAGAAACCAACACTGACATCCCCAGTAGAGGTATTTTTGCTCCTCGCGTTCTCCTTTTTCGGCCATCCCTGATTCCTAAGCCTGTGAAATGACTATTTGGACTGACATCATCCAGTTCTTTTTCTTCCTTAAAAATATATAATAACAGTACATAAAAAGATTCTTTCTACGAGGGACATATTAATTTGTGATATCGCGTCTATCGCTTACCGTTGCTGTTTTTGCTCTCCTCGCCGCCGCTTCTTTCTCCGTCCTCCTACTTTCTCCCTCTTACTCACCTCACTCAACTTCTTCACCCTTCGTCGAACCTGTGACTTCTCAAGCACAGTCGCGTCGTTACGATAGTACTTCTCGCAATCGACTGCTTTTCGCTAGCTCGTTTGATCTGCCGCGTTCCATCGCATTTCGCCATCTCGTTCGCTTCCCCTCCTTCTCACCCCCCGCGAACATTCTTGCGAGCGCCGGCTGAACGAGACTCAGAACGTCGCAAACAGGTATGAGCTGTTTTGTTGGTCGTTATGGCTATTGTCGCAAGTAATACTCTGGCACAGTTGGGCCTTCTGCTGTTTAAGATCTTTGATGACATATCTTGGCCTTCCCCTCATCTCTCCTTCCGGATTTTTCCTTTGTTTGCGCTCTCCGGAGTATCAAAACGTACATCGTACTAATCATTCGCGTTGATTTGACAGATTTTTTTTTTTCTGTTTTACGCGCATAGTGACAGTTCTCCCTACGCTATCTCGCTGGACACCGTCGTCCCTGCTCCGGTTACCCTCTATGTCCGCGTGTCGCTAAGTCCCCGTCGCGATCATGGAGTCAAAGGCTGCAGAACTATTAGCTGCGCTGAAGAATGTCAATCTATCCATTGACGCCAAGGCTGCGCATCTGACAAGCGTCAAATCCGATATTAAACAAAAGAATGTCCCCGAATATGCCGTTACAACCATCTTCGAAGCGCTCCGTCTGGCCCTCACATCTCAGCATTCGTCGCTGCTTGGTGGCGGGTTCTCTACCCTGAGTCATTTTTTGAAACGGTTGTTCATTCAGGATCAACATCATCTAATCTCGGGCCAGGGTCGGATGCTCTATCCTATCCTGTTGGAACGACTGGGAGACCGCAAAGAACGTACTCGCGCCCAAGCAGCACAAGCTTTCACCGATATGTGGCCGGCTGCGAACGCTGATGTCGAACACTATGTGCTGGAAATTGCGCTGGTTGGCAAGAATGCTAGAGCCAGGGAGATGAGTATGATTTGGCTGGCGAATGTATGTGCGTCCTTTTCCCGCGTCTTTTATTCAGTAATATCTTACACTCGCGTGCAGATGACAAAATCTCATGGTCTCCTGTTCCGTGCATACGTCCCTAGTCTGGTTGGCTGTCTAGAAGATGCCGACAGTGCGGTCCGTGACACGGCAAAGATGACCGTGGTCGAACTGTTCCAGTACGTGATATTTGCGGCTGATTGCCTTTCGACGTTCTAACATAACTAGGAATGCCCCCGCGCGTGCCAAATCAGATTTAACCAAGCAGATAACCGCTCACAATGTTCGAAAATCCATCGCAAACTCGATTCTCACAAGCATCGGACTAAGCTCCACAGATGGAGACCATTCGGCACCGTCGCGTCCTGCATCTCGGGCTGAGGCTTTGCATCAACGTCCAGTTTCGGTCATGTCTTCACGTTCGCACTATCGTGTTGATTCACCAGGTATACCTCTCCCATCCTAGCTATATGAGGAAGCCGGGTCACTGATGTCGTTTCTAGAGCCCGAACCCGTTAAACCGCAACGCCCAATGTCCAGAATGGACCGCGAGCGAAGTGCCCCCCCGCCGCAGCACGCCGCAGCTGACGAACATCCTGACGAGGCGCAGGGTTCCCAAAATGACGCCGATGACATTGAGCCTCTCATTCTGGCGTCGTCCCGCGATCTCGACGACATGGTGCGCGACATGCTTCCTTGGTTCGAAGGTCGAGAGACCGAACAGAACTGGGTTTCGCGTGAACGCAATGTCATTACCCTTCGGCGTCTTACCCGCGGCAACGCACCACACTCGTTCCCCACCCAGTTCCTCGCCGCCATGAAGACTCTGTTGGATGGTATTTTCAAGGTGGTTAACTCTCTGCGGACGACACTGTGTACCGCGGGTTGTCTTATGATGCAGGACCTGGCCAAGACCTGCGGTCCTCGCATCGATTCAATGGTTGAGATTATTATGCAGAACCTCATCAAGCTCTGCTCTGGAATGAAGAAGATCAGTGCGCAAAGCGGCAACACTACGGTCGATGTCGTTATTGGCAATGTGACCTTCACGTCACGTATTATGCAGCACATTACGAATGCTGCCCAGGACAGAAATGCCCAACTGCGTCTGTATGCAGCGGGCTGGATCAGAACCATCATTCAGAAGCAAGCGCGTCACAAGAGCAGCATGGAGCACGCCGGCGGCCTTGATAACCTTGACAAGAGTATCAGGAAGTGCCTCTCAGACGCCAATCCGGCCGTTCGGGAGACGATGCGTGTCACATTTTGGGCATTTAATAGTGTTTGGCCAAGGAAAGGCGATGAGTAAGTTTCCTTTTACAAATTTTGTCTTATTCGTGGTCTGACACAGAACAGGATCATTTCTACTCTCGATAGCAAGTCAAGGTCTTTGTTGGAGAAGGAGAATCCAAACGCGGATCAATCCTCGTTGAAGACTCCTTCGACATCCCAGAAGGGCCTTTCCAGCAGCACATCATCTGCCATGTCTAGCCGCTCTGCTCTCAAGGAGGCTATTGCTGCGCAAAAAAGAGCACGTCTTACACCTGGACGTCCCTTGCCTCCGAGGCCGGAATCAGCGCAGTCAACCTTTTCGGATGCTAGAACGACGGACCCGCCGTCCAAATCTTCTACATCTACTTCTGCTGTCCGAACTGTCCCTACCGGATCTTCCGTCTCTTCCCTATCATCCGCGCCCATGCGCCCGGGTTCGAGGCCTCGAAGACCAGAAATAAGTCGTCCAGCGACGGCAGACCCATACGCTCGTCGGACTGGAGAAGACTCGCGGTCCACCAAAGCAAGTTCTGCTCCCAAGGTAGATAGCTCACCGCGGACCGTTAAGGGTAGATCAGCGGCTACACCGTCATCAAAGACCCCTCGCCGGGACCCTGCGCATCTGGGCCCTACGATGAGCAAGCCCAAGAAGTTGGACATTTCCAAGTCCCGGTTGCATGATCAGAGTGCGAACCATTCGCGCAGCGGCTCGCATGATAGTATGGCACATCATGGCCGCGAGTCACCGGCTTCGATTCAATTGGAAAGCCCTCCTGGATCGACGATCCAGCGTCCTGTTCCAGCTGTGGAAGAACCTGTCCCCAGTCTACCTACACTGCCCCCGCCGCGGATGCAATCTGTAGAACGTAGCACCCCGGAGCCTTCACGGGAGCCCACCGCGGATCTGGCCCATGACCATGTGCCATCCCCGGATGTTATTCCGAACAGCGTCCGAAAACAATCCGCTCCAGTGCAAATCTACGAAGACCCTGTTCCTGCCCCTGCGGAGACCCCAGTGGAAACAGAGAACCATGTGGAAGCTGTTCCTAATGAATACTACATCTCTGCTGATACATTGGCTCGTGATGAAGAGCACAAGGATGGTGATGCTGCCGGGGTCATACCTGATGCCCCTGTCGTGACTGAGCCGGAAAGCCCTCACGAGCCTGAGCCTGAATACCCTCAGATTGATGTGGAACAACCTGCCCCAAGCAGCGCATCTCCTAAGATCATCACGCATGACATCCCAGCTGTTACGCCGGAGCCGGAGCCCGTTTCACAGCACGTCGAGTCTCCGGTGGCTGCGGCTCCAGAAATCGACATTGAACAGCCCAACTTGGCCCATGAGGAAGACCCGGATAGTCCTTCGTCAGTGATTCACCACCCCGTTACGGTTACAGATGTGGATGATTATCACGGGCCACCTACGCCATCGCCTCGTGCGAAAACCAACGAGAACGCTATGCCGCTTGCCAACAAGAGTATCAGCATCTCTCCTGAGATCCGCTCCGCACCGAGGCACAATGTGTTGGGAGAGATCCCGAACAATGAACCAGCGCGTGACAACAGGACCCCTCGACCTATCGCGGGCAAGGTTCGGTCGCCTGAAACTTTCCCAACGGCAACTCCGGACGTGTCGCGCCGCTGGAAGAAACTGGAGTCGACCAAGGATCGAAAACGCAGCATCAGCCCACGGTCAAAGGATCCGGCTAAGGCACGGGAGATGCTCGACAAGGGAATGCAGCGGATTCGGACAAAGACGATGGATATCCTGGGCTACCGCAAGCTACAAGGACTGATTGAGTACCACGATGCGATCTTTGATGACGAAGCGAAGTACGACGAGATGTTAGTGGCGTTGTTGAACGAGTTGGAGAGCGCGCCCGAGGAGAGACGAGCAAGCCGGTCGCAGGACGTGAAGACGCAGGTTCTGGTGACGATTCGGTTTCTGTTACGTCAGAACGAAGAGTACTTTGCAGCATACTACCCGAAAGCCATGACGGCACTGGTCAGTGCTCGCAAGCGCTACGCCTCGAGTTGCCACATCGTCAGCGGCCTAGAGGAGACAGCAGAAGAGATAATCGCCGGCTGTCCAGCGGCCGAGGTCATCGAAGCCGTTCTCGACCAGATCGAGCACGAAACGCAAGACGAAGAAGGCTATCGCGCAGTGACAATGGGCACCAGCGTGGTGAGTCGTCTGGTGAAGCGGATCAACGGTGGACCGAGCAAGGGGGAAATGGAAAGCGGACTGGTGGAACGGATTGGAGGGTTCTGTGGACGTCACCTGACAGACCGGCAGCCGGATGTCCGACGGCAGGTTACGGATCTGAGTGTGGCGCTGTACCGGGGGATGGAGGACGAGAGCCGTTATTGGGAAGTGATGGGGTCGCCAAGAGAGAATTCGCGGAACTTGTTGATTTATTACATCCACAAGTAGTGTCTTTTTCTGTTTGTGCGTTGTGTGCTGTGTGTTGTGTGCTGTGTGTTGTGTATTCTTCGTGTCTGTTTTATTACTCTTACTCTTTTATTGTTGGGATTGGAATCCGGGATTGGAGGCGTTGTACATACGTTAGGTTAGAATAATACCGGGTTGGACAGCGACATATGCAAGGGATCCGTTCTAGAACCACTCTATTCTCGAATAGGAGACCATTGGCAATTATTGTAGACTACTACTCCATCCACGTACACACCCGGCATCCATGACAGCAACGACGGCCGATCACCGGACCCAATTAAGGGGCGCTGGAGAATCTGATTAGATGCGGATCAGATTAGATCATTCACCAGGTCTGTCTCGAACTCGGGGTTATTTGAAAGACCGCAATGGAAGGAACTAGTTGGATGGTATGGAGTAGAGCTGTGGAGTACTATGGATGGGTATGGAGTATCCATGGTTGTTTTCGGAGTGAGTACGCATGTACGAGTGCAGTGTAAGTGAAAACTCTGCACTGACTTTGCGGACTGTGTACGGAGTACTGTACATGCCATGCAACATGCATAATCACTGCTACGTGTATTTCTGTCTATATACGGAGCAGCAGAGGGGGAACATTTACAATCACAATTAACATACAAGTACTAGTGACCAGTGTAAAAGTACTCGTATGCAAAACCGTACGCACCCGACTCGGGTGGAAAAACCAAGAAAAAGTTATCAATCAATCAGATTAGATCCGGTCAGGGGAATGTCCACTTTGCTGGCCTCGCTTGCACTACTAATATACCCACCAGCGGATTAAACCGCCGATCGACATTTCTCTGCAGGGTAGAGCTGAGCAAAAAGGTTGCACTCTGTATTCTGCACTCTGTCCGCTGTAGGGGTGTACTGGGGGAGTTGTACAGTGGGAGTGCTGTGGGAGCACGGGGTACTTGTACTCGTACCCAGGGCTTAACGGGAAGTGAGAGTGGGAGACAATGAGCAATCAGTGGGATTCAACAATATCAATCTCTGAATAACACTTGAAATGAAGACGCCCCACGCTAAAATACTCAGTGTCACAAATCCACATCCCACCCGTCGTCGGAACCTTTCCTGATTAGTCCTGGCCGGCAACGGAGTCTGAACTTTGGTTATTTTTCCTCGGGTGCAGTTTTCTCTTCTCTTCTTCACCTCTCTTCTTTTATTCTATTCTATTCAATTCTGTCCAACAGATGCCATTCTTTTGCAATCAATTGATGGATTGACTCTCGTTCATATTCACTACCTATCTCTGCGCTAGGATTGGAATGTAACTTGCATTTTTGCTGCATTCCGTCTAGACACAAAAAAGAGACCACGGTCTCCGGTGCTTCATCACCATGTCCCAACTCGAAGACGTCCCCAAGGATGGCTTTGCCCAAAAGGTGTTCATTCCCTCATTCCCTCTTGTCCCCGTTAGATACGATCGGGAGCTAACAGCAGAATCAGGCCAAACGCTACCTCCCCACCAAAGAAATCTGGGGCAGGTCGTTCTCCTACATCCGCCTCCTCTTCTCCCTCGACTACACCTACGTCGATGTTATCCTCATCACTCTTGGTGTCATCTTCGGTATCGCCGGTGGTATCCCGTTCCCGCTGCTTGGTATCGTCTTCGGTGACCTGATCAACGATATGAATTCCACCACCTGCAGCGCCAGCTCCGGCACCAGTACGTCGGACCTGTCCAGCCATGTGCAAAAGGAGGTGTTGTACGTCATCTACATTACCATTGGGAATTTTTGCTCCATCTACATCTATACCTGCTCCTGGTGTTTGGTCAGTGAACGTCTGGCACGCCGCTACCGGAAAGCCTACTTTGAGAGCGTGATTAAGCAGGAAGCCTCGTTTATCGAGTCGCTGCCGTCTGGCGATGTCGTTTCGCGACTGGTCGGCGATATCGAGGTCGTGCAGGCCGGTACCTCCGAAAAGGTGGGTTTGGTGCTTACCACCATTTCCTACTTCGTGACGGCGTATATCGTCGCGTTTATCAAGGTGCCCAAGATCGCCGGCATGTTGATCTCCGTCGTGCCGTGTTTCTTCATCATGTCGCTGGTTGGTGGTCACTATGTGAAAAAGTTTGCCGGCAAGATCTCGGAAAACATCAATGCGGCAACGTCCATCGCGTCGTCGAGTTTGTCGCACCTTATGCTTGTGCAGGCCTTCAACGCCAATGACCGCTTGGAGAAGCGCTTTGCGACGTATCTGGCTGGTGCGAGAATGGATGCGCTGAAGAAGGCCGCCACGCATGCCTGGCAGCTGGGTTTCTTGTATTTCATTGCGTATTCCGCCAACGCGCTTGCTTTCTGGGAGGGTGCGCAGATGATTTCCAAGTCCGTGGACAGCGATGGCGGCGTGTCCGTTGGTTCCGTTTACACGGTCATCTTCGTGTTGATCGACGCCTCGTTCATTTTGTCTCAGGTTGCGCCGTTCATCCACGTCTTCGCTTCTGCAGCTGGTGCGTCGGAGCGTCTGCTGGCTGTTATCAACCGGCCGTCTTGCATTGACGCGACTTCCGATGAGGGGGATAAGTCCGCTGGCTTCCGCGATGAGGACATCGTCTTCGATAACGTTCACTTCACCTATCCCTCGCGGCCCGATGTCCCCGTCCTGCAGGGTGTCAACTTCGTCATCCCCCCTTGCAAGCACACTGCCATTGTCGGTCCATCTGGTGGAGGCAAGTCCACCGTCGTGGCACTCTTGGAACGCTTCTACGACCCCAAGTCCGGTAACGTGATGATCGGAGACACCAACTTCCGTGACCTGAACGTGCGCTACCTGCGCGGCAACATTGGTTTCGTGCAGCAGGAACCCTCCTTGCTCGACCGATCTATCCTCGAAAACATCGCATACGGTATGGTCTCCTCCTCAAACGAGGCGCACCAGCCCCTGGCCCAGTACATCTACGACTCGACCCTCCCCGAGCTGGCGGACAAGATCTGCTCTGGTATCTCCGAGGAAGAAGCCCTGGCCAGTTTCCCTGCTGAGGTTGCCGACATTGTTGCCCGCGTCAAGCGGGCTGCTAGTGATGCCAACGCCATGAACTTCATCGCCGGTCTTCCGTACGGTCTTGCGACTGGCGTCGGTTCTGCGGGTAACCAGCTTTCCGGTGGACAGAAGCAGCGTATTGCCTTGGCGCGAGCGCTCGTTCGTGAACCCTGCCTGCTTGTTCTCGATGAAGCTACGGCAGCACTTGACTCGACCTCTGAGAAACTGATCCAGCAGGCGCTTGCGAAGGTGTCGGAGAGTCTTACCACCGTTTCGATCGCGCATCGTTTGGCGACTGCCAAGGACGCGCATAAGATTGTCGTCGTGCAGGCTGGTCGTGTTACTGAGGAAGGATCGCACGCTGAGCTTGTCGCCAAGGGTGGTGTCTACGCGGAAATGGTTCGCTTGCAGAACCTGGGCAAGCTGAGCGCCGAGGATGCCGCCATCCCGCAGGACATGATCGGAAAGGCCGGACCTGCCAACACCAACACCAACACCAACATCGTGGATGAGAAGAAGGAAGCCGGTGTTAGTGACACTGAAATCAGCGAGACCCCGCCTGCCTCCAAGTCCGCCGATGCCCCGGCCCCGGCCCCTGGCCCAGAAAAGCAAAGCAGATGGAAGGTCTGGAAGAAGAAGGACGAGGAAGAAGACAAAGACCTCAAGGCCAAGACCAAACGCTCTGGCTGGTTCACCACCAAGTACATCTTCTCCCTCCTCCGCCCCAACATGATGTTCATCATCGCCGGTCTGTGTATGTCCGTCATTATCGGTGGCAGCTACTCTGCCGAAGCCGTCATCTTCGGTCACACCGTCGGCGCCCTGAACCCGTGCCTCTCGCCCGAGAGCATCAGTTCCAGCGGAAACCTGTACGGTCTGTTGTTCTTCATCATGGCGCTGGTCGAGATGTTCGCCAACGTCGCTGGTGGATGTGCGTTTGGCTGGGCTGCGGATAAGATTCTGTATCGGATTCGGGTGCTTTCGTTGCGGTCGCTGTTGAATCAAACTGTCGAGTGGCACCATAGTGAAGGTCGGTCGCCGGGGACGCTGCTTACCTATATCACGGGTGATGCGTCGGCGTTGAGTGGAATTACCGGTACGACGATTGGATTGTTGCTGGCGACTGCTGTTAACTTGATTGCTGGTCTGGTGATTTCGCTTGCCATTGCCTGGAAGATCACCGTCGTTCTGCTTCCGACTATCCCCGTGCTGCTAGTTGCTGGTATGATGAAGCTGCGCGTGCAGGCCAAGTTTGCGGAGCGTCACCAGAAGGCCTTTGCCAATGCGACTGCCATCACTGTCGAAGCCGTCGACAACATCCGCGCCGTGGCTGCCTTCTCCCTTGAGAAGCAGTCGTACGCCGTGTTCGGCCGCGCACTGGTCAAGCCCTACCACGCGACCATGAAGGCCATCGCATGGGGAAATGTGTGGCTCGCGGCCGCGTTCAGTATCAGTAACCTTGTGTACGCACTGGCATACTGGTGGGGTTCGCGGCAGATCGCAGCGCATCTATACACGCAGACAGAATTCTTTATCGTCCTCCCCGCCCTGCTCTTCAGTACCCAGTCCTGCGGACAGATGTTCGCCCTGGCACCCGATATCTCCAAGGCCCGCGTGGCATCCAGCAATATCGTCGAGCTGCTCACCACTCGCTCTGCCGAAGAAGAAATGTCCCCCGGCTCAACCGCCAACGTCCAACCCTCCAGCCGACTCCTCGACGAGAAACTCCCCGACGTCGAAGCCAACGAAAAAGCCGCCTCCACCACAACCTCCTCTTCCCCCTCCTCCCCAGGCGACAGCACCGGCCTCCTCACCCCCCCGGAGAATGGCATCGCTGCCCAACTCCACAACGTCCACTTCACCTACCCCTCTCGCCCGGAACGTCCTATCCTCCGCGGTCTGAACATCGATATCCAACCGGGCCAGTTCTGTGCACTCGTGGGACCCTCTGGATCCGGTAAATCCACCACATTTGCCATGCTCGAGCGCTTCTACCGCCCGGCCCAAGGCTCCGTTGTTATCGACGGGACAGACATCACCCGGCAACTGGGCACGTCCTTCCGCGATGACATCGCCCTCGTCCCGCAGGAGAATGTCATGTTCGAAGGCAGTGTCGCCTTCAACATCGGTCTCGGCGCGAAACCAAACCACGAACCCAGCCAAGCGGAGATCGAAACCGCTTGCAAAATGGCCAACATCCACGATGTCATCACATCCCTGCCCCAGGGCTACGACACCATGTGCAGCCACGACGGAAAGCAATTCTCCGGTGGCCAGCGGCAACGTCTTTCCATTGCTCGCGCGCTTGTCCGGAAGCCTCGGATGTTGCTGTTGGACGAGTCTACTAGCGCCCTCGATGTGGAATCCGAAAAGCGCATCCAAGAAGCACTGGCTACATTAGCCGGTCGGACAACAGTTGTTGCGATCGCGCATCGGTTGAACACGATCCATCGCGCTGATTGCATTTTCCTCATTGAGGATGGTGTTTGTGTGGAGCGGGGGACGCACACGGAGTTGATCCAGAGGAGTGAGACGTATCGCACAAGTGTGATCCATCAGTCGTTGGAGACTTAAAAAAACACTCCGCAGTGCGAAGCACGGAGGAGTGAGTACGGAGAATTACTGGTCTGTACCTTGAAATATATTAAATAGTTCTGTTATTGTCTCTTTATTATAGAGCATTATTGGCGTTTGGGAATTGATACCTTGTGGTATTTACTGTATTAGTTGGACAATTTATATTTCTACCATTCTACCTGAACACTGGCCCTCGAAACCAAGCGTAAAATATCGCTTGGGATGTTCTCTCACTTTGAACGTGGACAACTAAAATAGTATCTGTCTAGTCGCTGTACTCTACCTCCGGACTACTTCCCCGACTAACCTTGGTCCATCCAACAGGATTCACCCCCCTGGCGCACCCCGGACCCCCGTACTAAGTACGGGGCACGAGGTACAGATCGACCCTGCATGAACCATCCTGTCTACCACACCACCGCCCTACAAGTACACCACTACAATCCAATCAACCACAAAAGCAACCAGCGACAAAAGAAATATTAAAATTCACTCATATTTATATACAATCATAGGCGCAGAAAACGCTTAGTTCTGGCCCTTAGGTCTGCAGGTGCCCGAGGGCTGCGAGGGCTCTTGCTATGGGATTGTTAGCATCTTTTCCCCTTTCCTCTCCCATTGGGATTTGAGATCGAGGGACTGGGCTGAACTTACGATGCAGAGACCGCTCTTGCAGTAGTCAGTCTTGCTGTCGGACTGGCAGGGCTGGTTGTCGTCGATCTATTATCACTATTGTTAGCTGTGTCCGGGGGATTGCACAAGGACGGATAAGGGGAGGGACGTACGGTCTTGGAACCACCGCTACCACCGGCGCCAGCGGCGATGGCAGAGCCGGCGAGGAAGAGAGAGGCGAAGATGGAGAGCTTCATTGTGATTGTTTGTGGAGTGGAAGAGTAGATTTGTTGAGAGGATTGAAAGATGGGTCGTGGTTGATGAGATTTCCGGAAGTGATGAGGGCGGTATTTATAACATCCAGAGTACTATGTGCTTAGTTAAGGCGAAGAAGAACCTCCTGATCCGCTGCTTCTATTGATTCGGATGACGCGTTTGTGGAACGGTGGAACTATGGAGTACGGATGGTCTGGTCGAGACGGTGAGATGTTTATTTGTGGTTCTTTCCGGGCACAGCAAACAGCAAACATACTATGCTCATACATGGACTGTTTGAATGGCTGCTGAGACTGAGCCTGTCTCATAGTACTCAACTGCTCTCTTCTCTACGAGTAATGCGATCTGTACCTGTACTCCGTACAGAAAACAGACATACCCTACTCCGGACCCTCTCCGGAGAACAAAACGGCGGTACTGATGGAGTATCCCAACCCCGGCTGGGGATCGGCAAGGCGTGATCAGATGGACCCCGTGATTGAATTGACGCTAGCCCGTGGCCTGCCCGTAGCCTTGTCTCCGTACCCGTATCCTATCCGTACTGCCGAGTCAATTGCTCTATACTTTACACTACTCTCTTCTTTATACTTCCCTCTCTCGCATATCGTAGAATACTCTAATGCTCCTCCTGCACAGCACACATACTCCGTAGTACATGTACTTGTGCATAATACAAACCGATAGTCAGGGGTAAAAATAGAATGCATATCATGACATCACAGGAGATGCCCTATACGTTTCCGGTTTTGATTGGCATTCTATTGTTCTAGAGGCTTGGCAGGGGATGTACTACTTGTGTGGACTTGTGCATACGTGTATGGATTTATGTTCCGAGATCTGTCTTCCGGAGGACGGACGGAATATCGGTGTCGGCATATGCGGGATTTCTGGATATGACTTCAGCCGGGAATGGGATGCTGTCGACGGAGTACGTGGATTGTCGTACTATGTAGGATAGGCATCACTATTCGAGCCGGCTGGGTTGAATGGCTGTCTATCAGCTATGGATATGGATTGGAATGAATGTTTCTATTTTTTCGACGGAAGTCTCCGCATTCCCGGATTGGGAATCTCTCGGAGTATGGAGTATTCGCCCTCCGTTCGTACCTTAGCAGGCAGTCGATCTGCTCTCAGTCTATCTCCCGCCTCCAGGCTGTCATGCTGCCTGGTTGCTTTAGCAAGGCAGAGTACGACTCTTCAGCATGTCGGAATTTTCTCGACGACGCACTCGTGCTTTGCCCATTAAGCATCGCAATTGAGAAAGTTGCTCTTATTCATTGAAGGCCACCGCCGCGAAGAAATGCGAACGATGAGCGGAATCTGATGAATACTTTGAGATCAGGACTTTACTCGCCTGGATTAAATCCAAGAAGCTCACTCTAATTCTCTTACAGCTATCCGAGACGCTCAGCGAATGCAAAACGGTAAGCCGTTGCTGCCACACCTTTATTCGCACGCTGAGTCCCTCGCCTACGATAACGGTCCTGGTTCGACAAGTTTTCGAGCCTTGTCGAGATCAGCCGTTTACAACTCCCACAAAACATGCAGTGCGTTCTGGCCGCCAATCCCGCTCGAAGTTGGATTCTTGCGCTATATGCGAGTGATAATTGCCCACGCGCGACGGGCGGTTGTATATGGGCCTCTTTTCCACGTACAACCAGACATGGTGTTCATGGAAATAAAGGTAGACAGCTGGGTTGTTATCTGTCCGAATGGACCATGCACGGTCCCCATGATGGATGGTCTTATTGAAGTTGTGACTGGCGTTACAGTCATCAACGGATGGCCTCCGCATTATTGCTCGACATTTTAAGTCCTTGGTGTATTATCTCTCAGCTACAATGATCCAAAAGACCCTGACAAGCGGCAAGCCGTCTCCGCGCGGAAGACACTATGGTTTTGTCTCCCTTCCAACATTGACTGATATCGTACGATGCAGAACTTGTGACACGTTTCAACGCTGTTCCACAGATGGTATATGCTCTACGGAAGATCCAAAAGGCTACCCTTGTAAGGCTTTTCACGATGTCAGCTTTCGAGCCGATTACGGTCCTCTGATCAAGCCCCAAATGGACAGTCTCGCTCCTTCGTATTTATTCAAGAGAACAGGGTGTCTGGTAGTTCAGGACAAAGGCGATGAAGAAAGCTTGCACAAAGCTTGAGGTGGTGCACATTCTGCCATTTCTCTTTTTGAGAGTGACAATGGACTGGCATGTGCCCGTTGCAGACATTGTCCAATTCGAACTGACATGTTCCCACACAGAACAACGCGCAGAAATCCACAACTGGCTGCAGAAAATCGGAGGGCAATAATCACCGGTATTTATGATGCTGACAAGTCTATTTGCAGTTACTCGGGCGTTGTCGGAGAAAGCTAAAAGAAAAGACTGCTTCCCATGTGGCAGCATGCCACCTTTACGACCTCTCCAGACTCCTCTGCCTCCTTCAATATACCACCGACCCAACGGTTAATCAAAGAGAAGGGGCCATGAGACGTCCTATTCTCCACATTGACATTTGCTGCCGGAGCGCAACCGTAGTGATAGCCCATGGGGGCGGTATGCTTTTTGACAAGCGAACGTCCGGCCACGAACGTATAGTAGCGGCTACCGAACTGCAAGGGCAATTACCACAGGCCAGAAACACCATCATCATGCCATGTATGATTAGCCAGATAGTTATGATTACTTATGAGAGTGGAGGCTATACTGTTTGGAATCCAAGCCGAGGAGATGGTGCTATCTAAAGTGATCACATTCACGAAGGGTAGCAAATAAAGGTCAGAGAGAGAATAACTCGAAGATCTTATGGTGCCCAAGGTAGATGACTCGCGGGTATTTTACACTGCATATATGGAGTAAAGAAAAAGAACTGGTGTCGATGCGATATAGTCCATCTGTAGATTCGTTACGCCGACTCTATCATATGTCACACAACGCCCGGGGAATCATATTCTGATCTCCACCTTCTGAGGCACCAACCTCAGGCAACAGTATGTAAGCGTCTCTCCGGCATGAAAGACAGAGAATAACACTCACATAAACGCAATATATATCAATTTCAAACAGGGAAACTCGGTGGCCTTACCCCCAGTCCCAACCCTACCGATCTCCCATCAGGCCAGC
Source organism: Aspergillus pseudoglaucus (assembly GCA_039880875.1). Lineage (NCBI taxonomy): Eukaryota > Fungi > Ascomycota > Eurotiomycetes > Eurotiales > Aspergillaceae > Aspergillus > Aspergillus pseudoglaucus. Next base: position 334,112 of record JBDODC010000019.1, read on the forward strand.
AGAAACAATACGCTAACAACCAATCGAGCCAGCACTCACATAAAAATGCCAACAAGGCGGATATCTCAGGCTCAACCCTACTGCCCAGCCAGTCCTTCCCACGAGAACGAGTTCTTGCGGTCCAGCATGGTCAGTCGGCTGGAAACAGTTGCTGGGACCACTGGCAAGCCCAAGATCGTGACCGGCCTCTTTCCAAGGCCGGTTTGCTTGCTATTCTACGTTCGTGTGGTTAGAAGTCGTAACCTTGTAACTTCATAACGTAGTCCCTGCACCCTACCCAGCCGCCAACCAGGAGCTGTAAGTATATAACAATGTGTATTCATGACCCTGTTTTTCCCAGGCCCTTACCCTACCACCCTCCGTGGACCAGGACATAGTAGATTGTAGACTTATAGTAAATAGATAGTTTAAATTATGACAGACGACAGTACATGAGAAATAGACGAGAAAATAGCGGGGATAAGAGGACGAAAACAGTAGGAAGGGAGGGAGCGAGACGAACATATGGGAGGCAGCAGTGTGGCGTACGGAACAAAACATAACCCAGGACTTGGATAACGCGGGAATGAGATAGGGCCTCGGAACGGACAAAGTGGCGTTGCGTTCCTTTGTTTACTTGAACAGAACATTCGCTGTAGAAGTTGCGAGTTTGAGTATCCGCTGGTGTAACATCCACACGCTTCCACTCTCAATTTGCTGGAATTCTAGAGGCCAAACTCGAGACCCCATAAGGCATAGTGAAAGAGCGGCCTCAGATAATGCTTGATTGAAGTAGTTTGTAGCATTGAGACTGGGACTGGGTGCAGAAGATAGACAGAACCCTCAGGTTGGAACCAGGTATACTGAGCGCTGTGTTCGACTAAGCGCAAAAAGTACATTCCAGAGCACGCAGTACGGAGTAAATATAATCCGAGGGTGCCTTTAATGCTACTTCTTGTGAGAGCACAGAAAATGCAATCACAGAACACAACACAATAATGGCCCATTGTCAGCCAGTAACAGCGGTGTACATAGATGGGAGCGGAGTCAACGGCAGAGTGGGGGCAGCAGCAGTCTGCCCAAAGCACCAGGAAACGCGGTCAGTGTATATGGGAGAGCAGTCAGAGACCACAGTATACATCGCGGAACTGCAGGGAATCCTTCTAGCCTTGATCATTATTTTACGTCGCCAAATACAGCACGCAATGATCTTTACCGACAATCAAGCAACTCTGCGGGCAATCGAAAACCCAGGCAAGCAGTCAGGACAATACGTCCTGAAGACAGTACTAGCAGCTATAGATAGAGCACGCACAAACAAGCTCACAATAAGCTTCCGATGGATACCTTCACATAGTGGCATCGAACTCTCGTCGTTACACAACCGTTTTCCATCCGGTGAGAAGACCATAATACTTAACTTGCCGTGAATAAAAAGCTTTTCAGGACAGTCCCTTGTGGCAATGTCCCAAATTGTGATTGTCTTCCCAGCCGAAGCTACAATTTTTCCATCTGGTGAGAAGGCGAGTATGGATTCCCATGAGCTGCTATTGAAGGATTGCGCCAATTCGCCATTGCTTGCGCTCCAAACCTCGGAGTTTCTTTCCGTTGCTGCGATGCGGCTTCCGGGCGAGACCACCAGACACCTGATCGGAATACCCCAACCTTTAAGTGTATGCATGTGAGCTTTATGAAGTGCATCCCAGAGCTTGATATTGTAGTTGCCCAAAGCCAACAGGCTTCTATCCGGCGATAAGGCCAGTTTAGTGTAGCCGGGACCCTGTTTGTATCTGTATCTGGAAAGCTAATGCTTCGTAAAAGCTTCCGTCCAACCGCATCCAAAACAGCGAATCCAGCCTTCGGGCTGGTGGATTCCATGATTCTGCCACCTGCTGAAAATTCCCGATATATTAGAGCTTCCTCAGCTATCAACCAGGTCATTGCTCCTGAAGCTGCATCCCAAGCCCACACGGTATTATCCATGGTAGTGGTCGTGACCGCCGTGCCATCAGGAGAAAACAGCAAACACTTGGTGGGACGTTGATGAGCCTCGTGAGTCAAGCCCGCACATTGCAAAATTCCGTCCCAGAGCTCGATCTGATCGTCGTAAGATTGGCCAACTGCTATTGTCTTACCGTCTGGTGAGAAAGTAAGGCTCGTTGGAGAAAGCCTGCGGCAATACAGCATTCTAGCTAAGACTGTGGGAATCGATTCCCAGCTCCTCTTGTCCCCATTTCCCGTCAATGGAATTACCATTGGTCCGTTCGATGGGAGTGAAATTCAGCTAAAGTATGAAGAAGGATCATCAAATAGGTTATCATCTAGATACCACATGTTGCTCTCGAATTAGCCATTTGCCCAGTCCCGTATCCAGACTTGGCATCTACTATGAGAGTGGCGACGGAATCGCCATCAGGTGAGAAGACTACAGCACATGTCCCATGCTCAACGCTCTTGTAAGTATGCAACTGATCTCTCGTGGCGTCCCACACTTCGAAGCCACTCAACTGCATATCGGATGCTGCGGTTAATAAATTCATATCCAAAGAAAAGACCAGTGAATTACGATGATTTATGGACTCGTGGCTGTGTGAGAGTGCTCCTTGGCTGACATCCCATGCTACATCTGGTAACATCACCAAGGTAAGATGCATATGCCACAAACCTGCCATTGGGGGAGGTGGCAAGCATACAATACCGATCCTCGAGCTCATTGCTCCTTAACAATTCCCCTGTTCATGCGTCCCGAACTTTCATGTTTTTCCCAGATCCAAACAACAGATTTGTGCCACAGGGAAAGAACACAAACTACCCAACGCATGATGGATATGGTGCTAGAATGTGTGAGATCCAGTATATATTTGCCACAGCCATATTGTTCCATTGTGGTATGTAGTTTCCAATGTTGTGCTGTCTGGTGAGACTGCAGCATTGGTAAAATCCGCGTCCGGATCTTCAAACCATTGAAGTAATCCCACGTTGACGTTTCCTACACTCGATATGAATCGCTCAGCATTATTGCTAATAATATACTGTCGGGTGATAATTTGATGTTTCTCCCTTTAAAACCATCAATTTGGATGGCATGCTTGAAAGAGCTTATATCAACCAAAACGCCATTAAATTAAGAAAGCTACCTAATTAGGTCTAACTGGGCATGCATTTCTCTTATGACCTTCATTTCCACAGGCTCCACACTTCGGTAAGGCCCTCGTACGCGGCTGTAAAGGTGTCTTGACTGAGGGGGGGGTGCTGCTGCTTCAATTGCTGCTTCCGGCTGCACAAATAGCTCGTGAGCCTCTGAAGCTGAGAGACCACCTTCATGAAGCATTTGCCTTCTAGACTGAGTACGCTTTTGCTTCTGCTTCTCATTTGCAGCGTGTAATTCACTTCTTTCTCGAGAAAAGCCGATTGCATCATGATTTGACAAGCTTTAAGAACATGGGCTATCGGTATTAAGCGGACTTGGTGGGATTCTTGATCTCGTACGGGGAAATGCTTTTATTGACGAGGATTGCTTTTGTACTTGCATGTAGTTTGATGGCGTTCTTGGCTCCCAATCACTGCCCCAGCTTCCGGGGGATGTTGGCGTACGAAGCTGAATATCGAGCTTTGAAATAACTCGTTCAGTGTTGTATGGCACTAAACCAGCTGCCGCGAAGCTATTCTTAATGGTCTCAGTTTTGAATACTTCAATTCGTGCGTGTGGGTAGGCCTCAAGAAAGTCTAATTTGTCGATATGATTCATACCGAGCCGCATTTTTGATTCAACCATCTGACCATATGATCGCTTTAACACTGCAAAAAAAACCGATATCAAGTGGCTGTAAAAGATGTGATGAATGTGCTGGCATGCAAATTGGGATAATATTGTTTTGACTGCAAATTTCATCAAATTTTGGTGTTAAATGACTTCCATGGCCATCGAGGATTAGAAGTCGATATTTTCCTTTCGTACGAGTAATTGTCGACGGAATAAAGATCTTTTGGAACACCGATTTTATCAGAAGTCCATCCATTTGGATTGATTTCAATGCGCCAATCTTCCGGGAGGTTATCAAACCAAGACTGGATAAAGACCTTGCTTTTGAGGGTAATACATGGAGGCAAGGCCCATCCTGATGCACTTATTGCCTCAATTGCAGTAGCCCATTCACGATTTCCAGGTTGTAACACTGATCGCCGACCATAGTATTGAGATCTTGTTACTACTTTTGCAGTAGCAGTTAAACCCATTGCAAAACCAGTCTCATCAAAGTTGTAGATATCATCGGGGTCAATGCCATATTGAAGTATCATACGTTGCACACAATCGAACCACCCATGGATGATTTTTGGGTCTTCGCATTTTGCGCGCCCATAATTATAGCGCCTTGATAATCGGGTTGAAAGCTCTGAGTGCCTTTCAAATAATTAAAGACCCAATTCTCACCGACTGTTTGAACCGGGGTAGTTCCACGCGACATAAGTAGAAGATTGACCATTCCTCGTACAGTAGCGGGCCGGGAGGGCTGCTCCACGAGAATCCCATTGAGAGTATCCATTTTAGAAGCGATTCCTCTTCTATTTGTGTCAATTTATGGTTATTGGCGCGGGATTCGTGTCGATTTGTACATCCAGCAAGCCGGCGTCGGAGAGTTGTACGAGGCACATTGAATTGGTTTGCTGCTTCTTGAATTGAGGTAATTTCTTGCTTCTTGATAGCCTGGATAGCTAATAAGATCCTACCCTCTTTGCTCTACTGAATTTCTAGAGCTTCGAGAGCGAATTGGCGGCATGGTGGGTGGTTAAAGAAGAAAGAGTGCACGAAAATGACGCGAAACGCGGTAGGGTGGCCGGCCCGCTTGTGGATTACGTTACGTTATTTTTGTTGCCTAATAATCAAGGCATATATTCGGTAACTACCGAGTGTTAGCCTGAGGCATTATATCACGTGAATTATCAGGGGCCATATATTGGGGAAATGCAAATATCAGCAGGGATAACTACTCTGTATACTTGAAACAATGCTGACGCTTATTCTATTGCTGCCATGAGTGAATGAATAGGCCATTGCTTTCTTGTGAGCTTTGTGTACCTGTACTTGTAGTAGTTGTACTGCTCCGTCCATAGATGTCTTATGTACCTCCGTACCAGATTCCCGCATTTGTACTGCCTCAACTTCCACCCCGACTCCCCCTTTCTTATATCAGATTCTCTTCCTCCCCACTGCCGGCTCAGTCTCTTTTCAGGACCCTCTCAGTCATAATTCGGCTCTCTTATTTTACAATCCCTCTCATTCCACTGCGCTCTACCTCACGCACTGGTCTCGACCGTTGCTTGTGGTCAAGAGGGGCACTCGAGTCCTCTATCTGAAACGGTTCCGTGGAAGGTGAGTTCCCTGACTAGTTGCGGTCCTGAGCATCGCCATTTCCCTCTCTCTCTCTCTCTCTCTTCTGTCTTCTATTCGGTGTCTGGATTCGATTTTCTTGCTGTCTACTGTTGTCGCTCTACTGTGTGCTCTTTAGCCGTGCATTCTCCCCCTCCTGGCCTGTCCTGTCCTGTTCTGTCCGCCCCTCCTCTGTCATTTTCCCCTTGCTGCTATTCTATCGGCTTTTTTTTCTTTTTCTTTTCTAATTATTAGTCTGTTTTTTTATGAACCTTCACACTCATTCATTGATTCTTGTCATTTTGAAGTAGCCCAAGATTGTGATTGCGACTGGGGTACGGAGCTATTTCTCCCTGAGACGGCGAAGACCACCGAGCTCTACATTCCTGAACTTCACCGGAACTGACATTAATTTCGCTTCTCTTGTCCAGATCCCATTTGCGAACGAACAATTCCTACGTGTCCTCCCCGTCCTGTCGCTACCCCTTCGCTCCCCCCGAATAGGCTCAACTATCCGTCGGAAACGGCGTGCGTGTCCTTCGGTTCCCCAACTTTTTACTTCATCCCCCTCTCGACCATATTTCATCCATCAATCCGTGAACGGTCTCGATCGCGCTCTACCATCCCGCATCAAATGAATGCTTGACCCAACTTTGGAACTACACCGACAACTCGTCTTCGCTGCGTCTTACATCCCACGCGGGCAACTTTCGACTATCCTGGAGAAAGGAAAGCTATCATCGATAACACACCGCTGGGCTGCTGTTCAAGCGCCGCTCGGACATTCACACCATGGAGTCGCCGGCCATTTACCCAGATTCGCCTATGGAACAGGATGATGTCCCGTATCCTTGCAAGGGCTGTGGAGAGGTACGTGCTCGGATCTGGCAGTGTCAAGGGGGGTAGGGAAAGGGACTGACGTGGTTGTGGTTCGACAGATTCTCGAAGAGGGAAAGGCATTCGAATTGGGTACGATTATTTTCTATTATTATCAAATCTGGCTCAATAGCTTACACTAACGGCTCTTTAGCGGGCAACAGGTGGCATATCGACTGTTTTCGCTGCAGCACATGCGGGACCCTCCTTGACTCCGACGCACACCTGCTGCTGCTTGGCGATGGCGCCTTGATTTGCAGCAATTGTACTTACAGCTGCAGTTCGTGCTCAAATAAGATTGAGGACCTCGCCATCCTAACAGGCGAACAGGCTTTCTGCAAACGTTGTTTCCGGTGCAGGAACTGTAAGAAGGAAATCGATAATCTACGCTATGCGCGAACCTCTCAGGGTATTTTCTGCATGGATTGTCACGAGTCCTTGATGCAACGACGCAGAAAAAGAAACCGCGTCGCCGCTGCTGCCAATAAGAAACAACCGGAGGTCAAGTTGGATAAGTCTTTGCCGTCTCTACCCCCAGAAGAGGAGACCCACTCCCGGCCGGCCGACGATCCCGCCGCTGATGCCTATGCGGATGCTACGACCGAGGTCGCGTCCCGCGGAGCGGCGCCTGCACTCGATAGTGCGAAATTCGACGATTCTACCCCACGTCAATCCCCCAACGATGGTGAGTCTCCCCCACCTAATCCCGTTGTCTTATCATCTTAGATTTAATTGACATGCCACAGACAACCTTATCCTCCCTTCGAGCACGTATCGCAGCAATCGCAATTCGAGTATCCCCCACGAACAATCAGAAGCTGATGGTGGTGGCGAATTTCTTATACCTCTCGCATTTGACCCGGATGAGGATAAACGCGCTTCTGCTCGCACGCAGCCTCCCGTTCCCAGTCATGGTTCAGAATCTCAGCAGTCGTCCAGAGACGGTCTGGAACCACCAATCTCGTCGGAGACCGCGTCCCCTCACATCGCCTACCAAGAGAAAGGACGCGAGCCCGCCGTTCTGGAGCCAGTCCGCTATCGCCCGGAAGAGGTAGGAACGCCAGACACATCTCCCGCGGCCCGGCAGCATGTTACCAAGCCATCTCGATCAGGATCGGTCCTGAGCGCCCAGTCTGACATTCCTATACACATGCGAGAGACCAGCTCCTTTTCGACACCTAGTCCCGAAAGCACCAGGTCTTCCACACTTCATACCCGGGATGGTTCAACTTTCGACTCGCAGCGTTCGGAAACCACGGCCACCATTCCTTCTCGCCCGTCTCATGAACTTCATAAGTTGCATGAAAACAACTCCGTGGACTCATCACGGTCTCTCCCGTCATCGGCCCTGCAGTATCCTCCAAAACGAGGCGATTCATTAGAGAGTAAACTACATCATCTCCCCAGGAAAGATTTGGGCACCTCCCCACGTCCGCCCTCTGTAAGCTTGAGTCAACTTGACGAGTGGCATGGGCGATCAACTCCATCCCTGGGCGCGTCGCATGATCAGAGACCTGGTGCCGGCAGGGGTACACCGAAGCTAGGCGAATCACCTCGAACTCAACGCAGCGGTTCTTACACTGACCCCTCCCGTAAGCAGCATGGTCGCCAGGCGTCTCTCGGTGTGCAATCGGATACAGCCAACCGTCCCAGCGATCGCGCGGGATCTCCATCGTTCCTGTGGTACAGTGGGGGAGGGGACTTCTCAATGGATGAGGATATGCAGCGCATTATGGGCCTGGATGACTCCGAATTGATCCACAACGAAGCCTTCCTCCGTCGGATGTCCAACTCGGTCCGTCATGGTCGGAGCTTCAGTGACAAGGGCTCTCGCCTTTCACGGGACACCAGGTTACCTCGAACACCAGCCAATGGAGCTACGACCACCCCTTCTCAGGATGCCCCCACCCCGTCGGCTGGATCTCCGGAGACCCGAACAGATGAAATTTCATGGTTTCGAAGTGAGCTGCGCAAGGAACGCCAGCGGATTGTAGAAAGAGAGCAGAAGATCGCGGAGCTGGAGGGTGCCCTCAATGCGACCGCGGACGTCAAGCTGGCAAACACGGAGCTTTCTGAGAAGAGGTCGACCATAGTATTTCTGGATACGCAAAGGGAGATTGCCATGCGGGAGCTTAGCGTACTAACAGACCATGTCGAGGCTGAGAAACGTGGAGCCAGTGGCTCGTTGGATCTGGGCAAAATTACCAACCACGTCCTACGAGAGTTTATTGATTCCATCCAAAAACTAAAGGATACATTTACGCCGCAAATCGAAGAGCTGGTCCAGAAGCGCAATGATACAGCGGAAGAGCTTGCCAATCTGAACCGCCTGAAGGACAAGAGCTTCCAGGAGTTTGAGCAGTTATCCTCAAAGAACGCTCAGTTGGCCGAACTGAACAACCAACTGGTCCACCAGATTCAGGAACTGTACAAGGCCAACTCTACGGAGGGCAACCGTGGTGCCAACGGACTGGGCATCTATTCTCACGGCAAAGATAAATCTCTGTCATCGTTCGATGTCATGAAGGCCGCAGGCGAACTTCCTTCGTCAGTTTCAACCGCCAACATGTCGGAGGAAGCCGAGGCTACCATTGTCCCTGGTCCCCAAGTGGTCAGCATTCGCAAAGGCCAGCCACGCAAGTTTAACTGGAAGAAGGGTGGTCAGAACGTCGCCAAGGGCGTTACCAAAGGTCTCAAGGGTGCATTTATGTCTAGTGAGGGCTCTCAAGATGTGCCTGGTGGCAATCTGCCGCGCTCTCAGACACAAGACCCTAGCCGTCAAGGATTTGGATTCTTTGGAAACCAAAGAAGCAAACAGGGCGGTACAAAGTTGGCTCATGCTGATAGTGCCCCGGCATTGTCTGATGTTACTGGCACACCATGTATGTTCACGGCCATCTACTATATAAGCACAATCATGTTAACAGTCTTTCATCAGGCCTTTTCGGTACCGACTTGGAACAGCGCATGGAGCATGAAAAGAGCATCATTCCTGCTATTGTAACTCGGTGTATCCAGGAGGTTGAACTGCGAGGTGAGTTTCTTGCGGTTCTTTTTGTTGAAACCATAGCTGACTAGTAATTCTCAGGCATGGACATGGAAGGAATCTACCGCAAGTCCGGTGCAAGTTCCGCGATTCAAACAATCAAGGAAGGATTTGAGAAGTCACCTCAAGATTACGATATCTCCGACCCTGATCTCGACATCCATGCTGTAACCTCGGCATTGAAACAGTATTTCCGGAAACTGCCCACCCCTCTTATCACTTACGAGGTCTACGAAATGGTCATCGATTCTGGCGAAATTACGCCCCACACGGCTCGTGTTGAACACATGCGCAAGTGTCTCCAAGCATTGCCGCGTGTCCATCGCGATGTACTCGAATTCCTCTTGTTCCACCTGGCGCGGGTGGTCGAGCGTGAAAGTGAGAACCTGATGACTAGCCAGAATGTCGCTGTCGTCTTTGCACCGACCATTATGAGACCGGAAAGTTTGGCCCGTGAAATGACTGATGTGCAGAAGAAGAATGAGGTTTTGAAGTTCCTGGTCGAAACTTGCCAGGAAGTTTTCAACGGTATGCAGGGCTTGCCTTGAGTCGTGTCCACAAAAACAACGGGCGTAGGATTACCCACCTGGGCCTTCTTTCTTTATTATCTCTTTCGATCTTTTGTGTTATTCAAACTCCTTTTAGCCTGGAGCTGGTTTGTCTGGTTTGGGTGTCTGCGGATTGGACTTTTCGCTTTTCCTTTCCTTTCCTTTCCTTTGCAAGTTGATTGATTCACTCTACAAAATACCCTGTTTCTTGTTTTTCCTATTCCCGCCAATTGGTAGGATGTACATATACCGTGTCGGTGTGATATTCCCCTCCTTTCTCCTGCTCACCCCACTCGCCTCACTCCTTTTCCTCGCTTCCTTCCTTTTTTCTTTCCGTCCTCGACGCCTCACGCTCGATAGCGATACCCCAGCCCCGCCTTGTCTTCCGTCCTCCATATGCACGAATACCTAATTGTTATTGTTCGAGTACAACAGAATTTCCGCAGGTTCGAAGCTAGTTATTGATTGATTCTTCTATACGTATGCTGTGTGCTGTGTGCTTGATATCCGTGTATAGAGTACTTGATGAATTTTTTTTTTTGCGGTGATTCATGGAACTTGGCAGTGTAATGAGACATTTTATATTGATATTGCCATAATATACATTAAGACAGAATCAAGTAAAAATCAAAACGACTCATCCTCCAGTCCTTTAGCTCGCCGAATAAGACTCGGACTCTGCTCGCCCACAGAATCCGTGATATCATCTGCGCCAGCAGTAACAAGCAGATCCTCCACGATCCGCTTCGATGCTTCTTTTGCGGGAGTCTTCATCAACCGACTCTGCGGGATATGGAACTGCATCGTCTTCGGGGGACTGAACCCGTCATCATCAAAGTCCTCGGGTATCTCCTCATCGTCGCTATCCCAGAATCCGGGGCGCTTTCCACTATCACCGCCTTTTGCGGGTGTAAGGACACTGGTACCCGGTTGCGGCGTAACGCGCAGATGGCCGCTGAGGCTGGGACGGCTGCGTTTGCGGTCCGTACCGGGTGTGAATGCTGATTTGATAGGCGAGGAAAAGATCTCGTCGTTCAATTGCGGGGCTTCCGGTTCAGGGCTAGAGAGGGGAGAATCGTCGAAGCCGTATTTACCGACGGATGGTTTGTTCTTGGGCGTCACGTTGAACTTGGATCGACCGACTCCAGCTCCCTTGCCGAGTGGGGTGGCTTGCACGCGGTAGGTTTTATCGGGCATGTGGTGCATGACTGGGTCGGATGGTTTGGAATAGTGGTACCTGCCCTTTCTGTTCGTTGTTGGTGTTTCTATTTCATGGGAAACCGGGGGTACGAATGGCGAGGATCCGGGAGACATGGGGGTCCCGTGGTATTGTCTAAACGATGATTTGCCAGGTGGGGTAGATGGGAGGTTCGAGTTTTCGATATCGAAGGGGGATTCGGACTCGTTGATTTGCTGCTTCAGGGTTTCGTAGGGTGAGGTGGAGGAGTATGCAAACGAGGAGGTGGAGGTGAGATCTGGATCTGTGTCGGCTCTCTCTGTTGATGCCCGGGGTGTACTGTGACCAGTAAGAGTTAGGGAGGTCAGGTCAAGGTCTTCAGGTTTGTTCTGGGTGAGATCGGCGTCATCGTTGTCTTCGTTGTCCTCGTTGTCGAGAGATGACTGGGTCTCGTAGGAGGCTGAGGGATTTTCGGACATGGCGGTTGAGTCTGCTTCTTCCGTCGCGGTGTTTTCATCGTTCACGGTGGCTGCTTCTTCATTGGGCTTTTCTTCGTAACCGGAGAGGGAGACATTGGCGCTTGCTTCGAAGAATTGTTTCCAAAACTGTTGCTATTAGTTCTCCGTGCTCTTTGATTCAGGTGTCACCACTCACCTTGGCTCCCTGCCAGACGTCGCGCGAATTCTCGGCGTACTGCTCCACTAAAGGCAGAATGCTTGTCGTAACAATCCGATGGGCTTGACTGAAGTTATGATCGATTTCTGCGCTTGTCAGTCTCTAGCAATCTTGTTTACAGTTTGGGCATCGGGCTTGTTTACCTTGCAGCGTCAGGGTGATGGATTGCTCGAGTTTCTCCAATTCCTCCGTCAGCGTCAGTGGACGCTGTGCCATTGACGATGGACGAGACATGTTGGATAGTAATAAAGGATAGCGCTATAGTGGCTTGTAGGTAAATGAAGAGGTAAAGTCTTGATGTTGTCGCGGCGGGGAAAACACGGGTTCCCAGAACGGATGCAAATTAGGGCCAGGGATAAGGGTATATTTGCATCACGTGCAGTCAGCGGGGATGCCGAAGGATGACGCCGATACTTGCCTTTCCCTGTACTTCTGCGCAGTCGAGGAGGACGGTTGAAGATCTGGGGATAGAGTCAAGCAACGATGTCGCCGGTTGCAAAGGGTGAGTTTCTTTACTCTTTCTACTGCTCTATACTACCTCTAATATGCTCTGATGGCCATCTCCGGGTTTAACCGGGCGGTGTGCTTATCTATGGAGACTGTCTTTCAACTGCATCTACAAGCATCACAATCTCATTGTTCTAGGGCTAATACGTATAGGATTCATTATCACTGTCTCAGCGCTTGTCGCTGCAGGCATCGCAGTTTACGAATCCCCCCAGTTCCGACAATGGGTTTACCACCAGCGACGTAAACTCGCGCAGACGCTACACAATTTAGGAGATGAGGTCCAACCTCGAGAGTCTTCATCACCATTCCGGGAGGAAATGTCGATGACTGAGGAGCCCGGAGAGGCGGCCGAGGAGCGAAGACGCGCTATCCGGGAGGAGCTGGAGCGACGGAGCGCACTGCTTATGGAGCGGGGTAGAAGGAAGAGCAGCGGCTCGCCTCCATCCAGTTTCGATGGGATAGTCGATAACGACGGTCGTCTGTTGAATTTGGAGGACGATACTGAGCTTGCCACTACTGGTCTCCTTGCGAACTCGACAGCTATAGACCTGGGATCGTCGCAGCTGGTCCAGCGTGGCAAACCAGGCACAGCCGCAGACGAGAATAAGCCGCAGCCTGACACGCCAGCTCCGCAATCCCGTTCCGCCACTCCCATGCAGTTGACTCCTACCTCCGAAGAAGCAGAACCGGATTTCGACTTCATGCGCTCGCGACCGGAATCTCCTCGCTCATCAGTCGACCATACAGAGGGTACTTCGTCCACGCAGTACTATGCTCCTTTTGAGCAGCCACCGCCCAACGACACCCATCAAGACCTTCGGTCTCCGTTCTCCGAGTTTTCTGAATACGAGTCGGTGAACCAAGAACACCCCGAGCGTCCGTCTACACCGTCGACCGCTAGTGACTTCAGTCATGTATACGAGAATGCAGTAGATGAGTCGTCCGATGGTACTTTGAGTGACCTTGGGCAGTTGCGGTCTGGAGCTGTCACCCCGGCCGGCTGGTCAGAGATTGGTAGCGTGGTCAGTAATGACGAATTCAACTATAACAATGTCTGGCATGAATAGTTGGCTTATGGGTTTGGATTTGCTTATAATGGGTATTTGAGAAACGGCGCTAATGGTGGTTATATATCATGTGTACTCGTATGAGACGGACTTGTAGGTTAGGCGTTGGTCACTTTAAGAACGCGATGACAGCAGGTTTGCTTATAGCCTACTAATATCGCCCTCTAGCACAAATATACTGGACTATTAGCTCTTCGGGCCACATAAAGACCAGCATCCCACCCTAACCAGACTAATCCAAAGTCGGCGGAACCTGCCTATTAGAAAACTCCTTCTCAAAAGCATACATCGCTTTAAGCACAGTCCCTTCATCATAGCTCCTCCCCACAAACGCCAGCCCAAACGGCAGATTAATTCCATCATACCCCAACGGCACCGTTCCCACTGGCCTCCTTCCAATAGCCCCCATCCTCGCCGAATAGCCCTCCGTCGGCACAACGAACAGATCTAGGTCATGCTGCCGCATGGTGGCCTGCATGCCTTCCACGTCAAGCCGTTGTTGGTGATACTGGGCGATCCAGTATTCAGCTGATGAAGCGCGTGGAGGCAGATTGTTCGCGTTGAGGAAGGTTGCTTGGCAGCATTGGCCTGGGGGGAATTCGATATCGCTGTGGGCTTCGTTGTAGCTGATTATTTCTTGGAGGGAATTGATGGTGGCGTTGATAAACTGGGTTTTGAGGTATGTGGCCAAGTCTTCTTTTAGGTCGTATTCTATATCTTCGGCTTTAGAATGCATTTTCAGGATTAGGGAAGGGCATCTCACGAAGCAGGATTGATTCGTTATTGGATCGTTCCGGTAATCCGGGATATGCATAGGTGAACTCCTCTGCATTTGGGAACGTTACCGGGTCGATAACAGTGGCTCCTAGTCTTTGCATTTTCAGCAATGCTTTGTCGATAGCGCCATTGGCCTCAGACCGTGCTCCGGTGATGCTAGCGTTAAAGAAGGGGTATCTAGGTACTCCAATTCGAAGACCCCTGAAGCCATCTTTCTTTAAGTATGTAGTGTAATCCTTTCTGCGAAACGGCTCAGCAGCTTGCGAGTACGAATCCTCCTCATCATGAACGGCCATAATACTCAGCAAAGCCGCAACATCCCACGTCGACTTCGCAAGAGGACCCGTGCTATCCTGCGAAAGCGACAACGGCACAACACCACTCCTACTAGTCAACCCCGTCGACGGCCTCAGCCCAAATAACGCCGCCCGACACGCAGGCTTCACAATACTATCATCCGTATCAGTCCCCAGCGACGCCGCAGCAAAACCCGCCGAAACGGCTATCGCAGAGCCCCCGGAGCTACCGGATGGGTCGCCGCCTGCTGCGAAACCTCCAACGACATAGGCAGCTGATGCTTGACCTCCGCGGGCGCTGAAACCGGAGGAGTTGTCTTTGCCCATCATGCCGGCGAATTCGTCAAGGTTTGCTTTTCCGAGGATGAGGAGGCCGGCCTCTCGGAGTTTGGAGACGACGAATGCATCGCCGGCTACTGTTTGGTTGAGGAGGGCGTATGAGCCGGCGGTGGTGTTCATTCCCAGTTCAGGGGCTGTGTTGTAGTCTTCCAGCGTGAGCTTTAGATGAGAAATAGGGGTTGGGGGCTACCTAGGTTGGGGGCTACTTACTGTCTTTAACAACGATTGGAATGCCGTGCAAATGACTCCTTGGGGTCCCATTCGCACGCTCCTCGTCTAATCGCTGGGCGATTTCGTGAGCTGTAGGAGCAATCTCAATGACGGATCGCAAGGTTAGTCCTGAGATACTATGAGCTGATTGTCTCTTCTTCGTTTTCTATGCTGCTAACGCAAGCGCACCACGATGATCCAACGCCTTCTGTCGTGCAATATATGCGTCTACCAGTTCCAGCGTCGTTACCGTCCCGTTTGACAATGCAAATGAGACATCTTGCATCGACGCTGACAGCAGATCGATACCATTGAGGCTGACCGGATAAGAGATGTTGGCGCCCTTGGTCGAGTATGTGATCTTTGTACTGCCCCCCAGTACTGAAACCGCACAGACAAGAAGAACTAACAACAAGATGGCATGCATTTTGAAATGCCTGGTCCAGATCGAGAATTGAAAATCACAACAAGGGGCGACATTTCGAAGCAAGCTGGGCGGATGTGGTACATTGTCTGCGGCTTATCGTCTTGCATAAGAAGGAATGGAAGGAATGTAAAACTCTTCGCTGTCAGATTACGGGGTACCCGTTGAATACGAGTTGATCGATAGGACATCGGCAATTGCTTTCTTTCTGACATTGATTTACTGCTGGGTTGCCGTGATAGTTAGAATAGATTGTAGCCGTGCTGTAATCCTTCACATTGTCACGGGCCCTGCATCTCAGTCTCCTTCACCTTGCTGAATATTTCCAGAAATTGGGTTATGTCCCCTGAGCCATCGATGCGATGCTCATCCTGGATAATAAAAACCGGGACTCCCGACTTCACTTCCTCTTTATTCCTCCGGGCTTCCTCATCAACAACCGCCGGACTAGCATCCAACCACCCATTCACCTCATCCCCACTCACTCTAGCATCAGCAGCTAGTTCCCTCAGCACGTCCGGATCCGAAATATCCATCTCCCGCTCATGATAGGCCTCAAAGATCTTCTCCACGAGAGCATTGGTGGTGGCCGTATCAGCACCCTTCTCACTCTCATTCATCTGACAATAATGAACATTCCGATGTGCATCTCTCGTACTCCCAATCTTTCCTCCAGCCTTAAAAAAGATACTCATGGAGCGTCCGATCTGATTTATCCGGTCAAAAAGCGCTGTGCGCTGTTCCGGAGTCATATCGCGTAGTCGGACATCGATAAGCTCGCTCTTATCGACGCTGTGAGGGTGCGGGTTGTAGTTGAGATAGTATGGACGATATTTTATGGAAAATATGTCAGAGCGTCCTCCTGGGACGGTCCTTTGGTAGAGGGAGATGGCGCGGTCGAGGGTGCGCTTGGCGATGTAGCACCACTGCGATAGTTAACTATTTGCATTACTGGAGATAGTGTACAGCATGCTTACAGCGCAGACAAAGTCGTGGACTACTTCGATTTCAATGATAACCATATTGTTAGAATGTTGTTGTTAGACACGGGATTACAAGTACAGGTGTAGATTGGAGAAGAATCTCGGTGGCTAGTGTATGCATGTTTATGTTGTTGCCAGCAACGACTACAGCTCAATATCCAGCTGTACAAGCATAGACCTATATTTGAATTCATCTACTTCTCTTATATAAATCGATTAAACCAGCCGAGGACATTTGATATCATACTTAACTGGATCTCCGAATAAAGGCGGACATTCCAGAAACGGACCTCGGCTCGTTTCGGCTGATCGCTCGATAAATTGGAGAACTTAACAACTTCAACTTTCCTCATTCCTCCTCACTTCTTCTGTATTAACTGTTTATTATTCATTGATACTCTGTCCTATTATTCTATACTCAAATACATATAACCATCACAGTAAGTCTCCAGTGGCAACATCAGGGCGAACTCCAACTTACTATCCCAGATGACGGACCGCTTGAGCTCGATCCTTAACCACCTGAAGCCCTCCGGCAACACCGGAGTGTCTGCTATGTAAGTTCCTCTATCCATCGTATTCCGTCAACACACCCACTGACAGCACCAGCACTTCCAAAAACCCCGACGATGTAGTCATCACCCTCGCCCACCGCACCCCCCTCACCAAAGCCATGAAAGGCGGCTTCAAAGACACAGACCTCGACTACATGATCCACGCCCTCCTCAAACAAACCCTTCAACGCTCCAACCTCGACCCCTCCCTAATCGAAGACGTCTGCCTCGGCAATGTCGGCGACGGTAAAGCAGCCTATATCATCCGCGCGGCCGCGCTGGCAGCCGGGATCCCGCACACGGCCGGTGGCAGTTCTGTGAACCGGTTCTGCTCGTCTGGTCTTAAGGCGGTGCAGGACATTGCGAATCAGATCCAGTTGGGCGCGATTGATGTTGGTCTGGCTGTTGGGGCGGAGCTGATGAGTGGGAATGGGGATCGGATCCCGAAGCCGTTCCATGAGGAGGTGTTGAAGAACCAGGAGGCGGCGGATTGTATGCAGCCGATGGGGCAGACGTCGGAGAATGTGGGCGCGGATTTCAACATTGATCGGGAGACGCAGGATCGGTATGCGGCTGAGTCTTTCCGGAGGGCTGAGGCTGCGCAGAAGGCGGGTTGGTTTGATGATGAGATTGTGCCCATTACGACCAAGGTAAAGGATCCTAAAACTGGAGAGGAGAAAGAGGTTACCTTGACGAGGGATGAGGGTGTTCGCTATGGTACTACACCCGAGTCATTGGGCAAGATCCGTCCTGCGTTCCCTCAGTTCGGTAACAGGACGACTGGTGGCAATGCCAGTCAAGTCACTGATGGCGGTAAGTTCTCCTTCAGCTCTTGTCCTCAATCAAATAGACACTGATTATACAGCCGCCGCCGTCCTCCTCATGCGCCGCTCCAAGGCCATTGAGCTGAACCAGCCCATCCTCGCCAAATTCTGCGGCGCCACCGTCGCCGGTGTCCCTCCCCGTGTCATGGGTATCGGACCTACAGCGGCCATCCCTAAGCTCCTCGGCAAGTTCAACCTGACCAAGGATGACATTGACCTCTTCGAGATCAACGAGGCATTCGCCTCCATGGCTGTGTACTGTTTGAACAACCTCGGTCTGGACCATGCTAAGGTGAACCCATGCGGTGGTGCGATTGCGCTGGGTCACCCGCTGGGAGCTACGGGGGCGAGACAGATTTGTACGGCGTTAAATGAGGCGAAGAGGACAAATAAGAAGGTTCTTGTTACTAGTATGTGTATTGGAACTGGACAAGGGATGGCTGGGTTGTTTGTGAATGAGCAGGCTTAGTTAAACCATCACCATCGTGTAAATCTCAAAATGCAACTTGTTTATATACATGGGTATCATATGTCAACTCAATTCTCTCTCTTTCCTTGCTCTTTCTCTCGTCGCATCCTCTCCTCCGCAGCTCTCGCCAAAACCTCCCTCCTCCCCTCAACCCCAACCGGCTTCGCACCACCACTGCTAGTACTACCACTACCAACAGTATCCTCCCTCAACCCCCCCAGCACAAAACTCCCTCCACTCCACCCTTTCTCATCAACCACCAACCCACCCTCCTGAGCCCCCTCCCAATCCCCCGGATTATAGAACTCCTCCCCGCTCACACTCTGCCCCCCATGCTTCCAATCTGCCCTCTCAACCTCCTTCTCAATAAGCCCTGTCAAATCCCAGAAATCCCGATCATGCTCACTAAATACGCAATGCGCAAGCTCATGGCATAGCGTTTTCCTTATCGTCCTGTAATCACGATATCCATCGTACGCGTCCGTTCGGAGTCGTAGTTCGATGACTTCGCCTTGATTGCGGTTCAATCCTAGCGTTCGTGAATCGGATGTTGTATGTTCGGCGGGATTCATCTCTGTTAACAAAGGCACGGAGAAGCGGTGTTTAGCCATCGCAGCGCGAATACCGGGATCATCGCGCAGACTCGCGAGGAACTGTAATGAGCGGTCCGGGTTCGGTAGGTAAGACAGCGGTAACAAGCGATGGAACGTATAAGACTCCTTCGAATCGCCAAGAGTATGTATACCCCCCATCCGTCGCGCGGTCGTCGGTTTCGCAGCTGCAGTAGCTCTCGCCGCAGCTCGTGCCTCGAGTTTCCGTTTTGTATTCTCGCCTTCGGCGTTGAGATTGTCGATTTCCTTTGTTGGAGTGCCGAGGAGTGTGATTTTGAATCGTGGGGAGTCGAGCTGGAGAATGGTGTCGAGTCTGGTAGGTGGGAAGGGGTGTTTCTGCATGCCTGGTTTTGGGGAGATGAGGAGTTTTTGGTTTTCGATTGGGATATGGAGGGTTGAGGAGAGTGTTGCTGAGAGGTCTTGGAGGGTTGCATCGGGGGAGAGGTGGTAGGTGTGGGGGTTTCCGTGATGGTGGATTGCTAGCTCCATGGTGTTTGGATTGGATGTGTCCTGCGCTTGCATTGACAGATCAAGGCGTCTCCAGAGAGTTATATACAGACGAGTTATAAATAATGCGAGAGGCGAAGACGACATTCGATCGACTTCGACGGTGATCGTGTTTGTCAGCCGGAGATAACAGCGCCGATAAGATTGTTGCCTTCGATTGTGAATAATGCATAGCTGAGTAATACATGCATAACTACGATCTATTTATGTGCAGTAGCCAACTCAACTCATCTATTACTGTATGCTTTTCGTATCTATCCATATCAGAATCATCGCCTCAACGGACCATAGCAACAGCAACTGCCTCTAATCATTCCGTGGTCACATTACCGTATATCCATGCATCATAACCTGACTCCTTCCTGCGAAAGGGAACCAAACGTCCATAAAACAGCAACCGAAACGAGAAGTAAAAACAGAGCAAACTCACGGTCTACAACATTAGATTTTAACATCACAAAAATGGGGGGAGGGCATAAAACAATATAAGAAAAAAGAAACGAGAAATTTGTATTGTCATGGCCGTTGTCATGAAGTTCGCACGGAATTCAAAAAACCGTGCCGTAAATGATATCAAAACGTCAACTCATAGGCGCGAAACTTTTTTTGCGGTTGGTTTACTGCTTCTGTTCCTCAGCGGGAGCGGCCTCACCCTCGGCTGGTGCGTCTTGCATCTCAGAGTCGGCCTTGGGCTCCTGCTGGGCTTCCTGCGCCTTCTTGGCTTCCTCCTCAGCCTTGCGTTGGGCCTCCTGCTCAGCACGCTTCTTGGCGAGCTCTTCCTCCTGGGCCTTCAAGACAGCCTGACGCTCAGCATCGGCCTTCTCCTTGTAACGCTGGACGATGGGGCCGGCAATGAAGCGGATATCGTCCATCTTGGCGACGTAAACGGACTTGGTGGTGTCCTCGCCGTCTTCGTAGAGCCAGTCCTATCGCATGTTAGTATCGTTTTCAAATATTGGTGATAGATGAAAACTTACCTCGGTGTCAAGGAGCTTGGATTTAAGCTTGTCCTTCTCCTCCTCACTGGCGAACTCGGCGTAGACACCATCGATCTTGTCACGGAGCTCGTAGATGCTGGCCTCGAGCTCGTTCTTCTTCTCGTCGGTCTCGGCAATCAGCTTGTCCTCCATGTACATAGCGTTCTCACGTTCAGTGAAAGCCTCCCGGACCGACTGGTCAATACCAGTGGAGCCAGCAGCGATGGGCAAGTCGCCCTTGCGGACCTGCTTCTTGACCTTGCGGGTCTTCTTAGGCTGCTCGCCCTCAGCCTTGTCGGTCTCCATGGCCTATCGTCAGTCAGTATCCTGGTATATATGAAGTGGAATATTTAAAACTTACATCGCCCTCCTCAGGAACGGGCTCCTCAACCTCCATGTCCTCAACGTAGTAACCAGACTCAACATTGAGGATACCGTGCAGGTTCAGACGAGCCTTCAGCTTGCAGATCATGAAGTCGTCGTTGGCGTCGGCCTGGACACCCTTGACGGAAAAGCGACCAACCCAAGGGTTGATCTTGCCGGGAAGCTGGTCGGGGTTGGCGTAGCGAGCCTCGAGGTCGAAAGGCTGCTTGCGGTAGAAAGTGAGGATCTTAGTGGAAGGCATAACGTTGCCCCGGTTGAAGACGGTCAGGCTGGTGTCCTCATCGGGGATCTCGGGAGACTGCTCCCAGGTGAACTCAACGGGGTAGTTCACGATGTCGTGCACCGAGAAGTCACGGACACGGAAGACAGGAGAGAGGATAGCGCAGGTGAAGGCACAGCCGCGAGCAATAGCCTCATCCTGGTTGAGGGTGAAAGAGAGAGTCTTGCCACCGAAGAACTTGGAGACGGCGTCCTTGATGGAGGGCACACGGGTGCTACCACCAACCATCTCAACGAAGTCAATGTCGTCAGTAGTCAGCTTAGCCTCAGCAAGAGCCTCCTCGATAGGGGCAGTGACGCGCTCGAGGTAGGGCTGGATCATAACCTCCAGCTCCTCACGCTTGACGATGGCGCGGACATCGACATCCTCCATCAGTGATTCGATGTTCATGGGGGCGGCCGGGTTGGCCGACAGAACCTTCTTCATCTTCTCAGCAGAGGCGAGAGTCCGGGCCCAGGCCTTGGCGTGGGTGCGGACATCAATCTTGAAGTTCTGCTTGAACTCGTCGGCGAAGTGCTCGGTCAGAGCACGGTCGAAGTTCCGACCACCGAAGTGACGGTCATAGGCGGTCGACTTGACGTTGAGCTCACCCTTGCGGAACTCAACAATCGAAGCGGTGTAGTCAGTGTGACCGATGTCGACGAACATGACCCGGCGAGGCTTCTCATCGGGGTTGGGGAGATCGAGCTTGGTGATACCGTATCCAAGGGCGGTGGCGGTGGTGTCGTTAACCAGGCGGAGCACCTTAAGACCGGCAATCTCACCGGCGTCAAGCATGGCCCGACGCTGGACATCGGTGAACCAGGCGGGAACACTGATGGTGACATCGGAAACGGGGAGTCTCAACTCGGCAGAGGTGATATCCCTGATCTTGGTCAAGTACATAGCCACCAGCTGGACGGCAGAGAACTTTTCCTTCTTGCCCAGGTAGTTGACTTCGGCACCGACCTGGCCATTGACGTCACAGAGGGCTGCTGTGTTATATTCCTGCTCGAGCTGAACATCTGGGTCGTTGAAGGAACGGCCGATAAGACGCTTGAGGTTGCCGACAGTGTTCTTCAGGTTCGAGGTCTCCTGTGTCTTTGCGGCCTCACCGAGGGCTCTGCTTCTGGCGTTGAATCCGACGAGAGACCTGAATGAAAAAGTTTCCGTTAGTCATCATGCATGAAAAAAAATCTTTTCAAAAAAAAAGTATGAATTGAGACATACGGAGTCGATCTGTTGGAAACTTCATTGGTGATCTATAGCAAAGAAAAGCAGCATCAGAGTCAGCGCAGTCCCTTCAATTATGGTAGATATTATATTGGAGGGGAGGGGGCGAGGGGTACGCACAATGTCAATACCCTTATTTCTGGCAACACCAATCTTGGTGCTCTGGGCACCGAAATCGATACCGACGACACTCATGGTCAACGGTTTAATAGACGAGAGAGAAAGGGGGAATAAGTGAAGGGGAAAAGGAAATAAGTGGATAAAAGAGTTCTCAAAAAACAGAGAGAGAGAGAGTTGGAAGAGGAAGCGTTGCGGTTAAGTGAGAAAGAAAAGGCGAAAGAGGGGAGAATTTGCACTGAGCCACAGATTTCGTCCTGTGGCTTGACTCCGTGGGGCTCAATTAGTCCAGCGGTCAATGTAAACGCTGCTTTTCGTTTTCTTGACTAAAGATCCTCCTAAAAGTCCAAATGTTTGTCGCCCCCAGAATAGTATGACCAGTTAAACTGCCTACAATCACTCAATTAGCAAATGCCAACCCGGAGACGCTTCGAGAGGCTTCCACTTTTCGAACCTTCTGGCGCCATCCAGACACCGGCAGAACCTCGCCGCCTTTCGCGGGGCTTATCGATAACCTCATGTGACTGTAGCCTAAGGCATTGAATGCCTGACGATGCATTTTGGACATCAATCGGACATCAAATTTAGAATCTAGACTTTTTCGACTCACAGAAAAATTTCAGGCAGCTCCAAGCTCTGTTTCAGCCCAAAATCTGTCCGCCGCCCGAGTCCACAACTGCCGCAGCGATCCTTCCCCGAACACTAGATCCTCGAGCATAGTAATCGCCATCGTACAAGCCCTCAGAGCCGGCAAATCATGGCCTCGATTACATCATCCCAGTCACCACGCCGTTCGACTCCCTATGCAACGTCAGAAGAATCCCCTATTTATGAGTAACATGTTGCATGTGCGCTACCATAGGTACATTATGCAAGGGAAACGTACCTCGGGAAATGCAGCAATGGACCGATAATCCTTTGCATTTGTTTGACCGTGCGTGGCTCTTGCTGGTTGAATTACGTTTTTCGCTAAGACCTGGAGTCCTTTGATTGTAGAGCCTGAAGAAACGGTTCGTGGTTCTATATCTGTATTGCCTGCTCCTAGACCGAGTATTAGGTCTGCGGAGCCGTTTAGGATGCCTATAGACTCAGTAATATTAGTATACTATTGTACTCTGTATGGCATGCTGATAACTGATCATACCAACGCATTCATGAGAATAGAGACGGAAGTGTGGCACGGGAGATGGAGAACACACTCCACCCTATAGATCTCATTAGTATGTAGCATAACAGACCGGAAACAAACAGCAGCACACGTCCTTCCATCCATGTCTCTCAAGACACTCCACTGCCAATTCCCTTGTAATCAGCTGCGGTAGCGCGTTCTGATAAACCAGATACGGCAATGTACTGTTCGGTGAGCATCGTGTTCACTCAAGCAAATAGATGTCTGGTCCGCGAATCGTCGTGATACTACTCTGACAAGTCAAGTAGCTCTTTGGATGAGAATGCCAGTTCTTTGAAGTTGGGTGACATAGCCGAGGACGTAAGAGTAATAGTAAAATCAATGCGGGGATATCTATTGTCGCATATACTAGCCGTGGTCGAAAGGAATGTGAAGAACACGAAAAGATAGGAATATTTCCAGCTTGAAGCCATTATACTATCATACGCTCTGGTCCTTTTGGCTATTCGAACCAGCAACATGGTAATTAGGGCCTATGATCAATCGACGTAAGACAATGGGTTCATAATTTTGCTACTAGTACTAAACACAACAAGCAATTTGCTCTAACAAAACAAAGAAAGAATGAGAATTTGCCAAAAAGAAAGGATAGAAAAGTATAATCAATCGTATACCCCAAAACAATTTGTGCTGTCACCCTACATATCAGGTCTCCCATTGTTACTCATCCGCACGCCCGTCAGACCATATCTTCTGGCCCCATTGACCGCGTATTTTCCTTCCAAAGTCGAGATTTTGAGGACTGAGAATCTGGAATGACATGCTCGGTAAGAGAGCTACGTCCGGATTGGCCATTCATGGGAGTAGCGTTCGGTGCAGATCTCGCGGATTCCGGTCGCTCTGTTGAAAGAGGTTTCGAGCTGGCAATGTCCGCCTCTGGCATCACTTCGAGAGGCTGTGCTTCAAAATCATGCTGCGTTGTGCGGCAGTCGCTTGGACCGTCCAAGTCACCCATGTCGGCACACACCTCTATACTCGTGTTGTTAATGGGTCCCTGTCCCTTACGAGCGAGATATAACCTGATCTGCTCATCTTCGTTCATAAGGCTCTCCACACTGTGCGGCATGGAAATTGGATTAGTCGAGTCCGTGGTGAATCCCGAGTCCGAAGAGAGTTGTCGGGGATGGAGATGGATTTGGGGAACCCCAGGGAGTGGGGACATAACCTGAGCGACGGTAATACCGGAGTCGTTATAAGCATTGGCATAGCCACCCTCTGGAAGTTGCGCAGCAGGAACAAAACGTCCCTCAACTTTCTCTGAAGGATGAACCGGGACGCCTCTATCTTCGCATCGCGATAACCGAAAAGTACCAACATCGACATTGAACTCATCGCCTTGGGCTCGTGCCTGCTCTATCGCCTCTTCCGGGGTAGTGTGCTTATCGGCCGCGGCAGCGTCAGTTCGCGGTCCTCCCCATGTTCGTTGACCGGCAGTGAAAATCCCGTATACCATGTAGAGCCAGTTAAAGAACGGGTTCAGTATAAACATCAGCGGGTAGAGCCAGGCCTTGAATCGCTTGAGCTTTGCACCGAAATAAAGCATGAGGGAATAGTTCAGGCCAAGTGACACAGCGAGGAAGCCCACGGGGAGGTTCTCGACTTTGTTGGACGTCGTTATAATAGAAATCACCAGGATAAAGAAGAGCAGGGCAGTTGTCCGGATTGTGTGCTGCATGAAGCGAACAAAGCACAAAAGAGGATACTGCTTCCAAATTCTGATATCGGTAAGCATGCATACTTCGTTGGTGACGAAACCAAGGAACCACCGGCGTCGTTGCTTCAGAAGGCTTCTAAACGTCTGGACAGCTTCTGTTTTGCAGAATGCACTAGTGCACAGCTGGATCTGGTAGCGTTCTTTGGCTCCAACCATGAACAGATGTGTGAGCCAGCGATCCTCTCCCAAGTGACACTTTCCATAGTCAAAGAGATCATCACATTGCTCTGCTTTGTCCGCGAAATAGTATTTAGCCATCTTCCGAAACGCAGAGAATCGCAGTATTGTAAGAGCACCCGGAAGACACGTCACGGAGCCGCACGCCGATTCAACAGAACGCTCAAACAATTGGCCGTGCAGATACTCCATATCCTGGAGGACTGTAATGAGAGAGTTCCGCTCCGTGGTTGATGTGATCACTCCCGTCATTGCCAGCATGTTGTGCTTACTTCCCGGTTTCAACTCCATGTCGTACATGAAGTTCTGTAGACATAGCCTGTCGAGGATGCAGTCGGAGTCGATGAACAGCACAAAGAGATCATCACGACACTTAAGATATTCCGCATAGATCTTGTCAATAAGCTTGAATGTCTGCTTTTGGCAGTGTCTTTTACCTCCATGCTTGAACCGAGACACAGTAACTCTGGCGTTTCTGTATGTCACGTCGATACTTTGGGGATAGGTCTTTAAAGATATTGGGATCCCAAGATGGTGAATAACTTGAAGATAGGACTCGTCCACCACACCCCCATCGTAAGACAGGAAAACATGAATGCAATTCGCCGGGTAGTCGCAGTCGACCACTGAATTGATTGCTTTGATCAGAACTTCTGGTGCTTCTTTGTACACTGGTATCACAATGACTGTCTTCGGGGCGGTACGGTCGTCAAGAACCTGCTTGATTCTCTTTGCTCTTCCAAGCGAGTTTGTGACGAGCCGATAGATGCAAAGGAGGAACGGCAGTATGAGTAGCCCGGCGAATGACCAAAACGCAAACCATTGTAGGGTAGTAACTCCCCGAACTGGAAAGTATCGGGTAATTTGTGCTGGTAGAGGAAGAGTAACAATCATAATCGGGAGAAAGATCGTTCTGTGAAGTGATCAGTGTATACTCGGAACATCAGACTTGGGACATATGACTTACCTCAACAACGTGAAGAGAATCATGATGACCACGGCGAGGAATCTTACAGACCAATGGTCTGCTTTCGTGTAGACCTTGACAAGACAGAACAAAAATGCAACGAGCCAAAGCACCCATTCAAACAACGCTGCCAGCATGACTGGACCGACTATAGCGACGTACACGATCTGGACACCCATGTAAGCCCGATGTCTGGATTTGCCAATATATTCTGACTTACATCTTTCACGGGCCATGGCGCAGGCGGTGGTGGACTACCGATGGCAGGCATAGTGAGGGCAGTCGTAGGGAATAGCTTGTATAGGGCTTCAATAGACGATTCGAATGGATCCTTGAGAGAGGATAGTTAGCAAAGCTCAACGTTCTTAAAACAGCACCAAAAGCCATTGTAAGCGTCCAATTCAACGTACCTGATTGGCAAAGGAGTCCCTCGAGGCGATTCTGATATCGAAACGATGCAGAAGTAAAATAAAATAAGCTGATGATGCTGAAAGTATCTCTATCCAAAACTTCCAACAAGTAAGGATGTCCGATAGGAACTATGCTTGAATCCGATCAAAAAGACACCATGATGGAAGAGAAGAAGAGAAGAAGAGGCGGGAGACAGGTCAAAACCTCCTATAGTTGGGATTGCACGAAAGAGGCAGGCGCACCCCAATCCCGCGGCAACGGCAACCGCACAGGTCTGCCATTATGGGAAGGCCCAGGGAAAGAGCTACCATTCTACTATACAGAAGTCAGTATCTACGCCTAATCTGCCAGTTTGATCACCATAACGCGTACTAACCCGCTTCTTGTTCCTCTTCCAGACCCCCGTTCCTTGGGAATGGTAATAGAGGATCTGTAGCTCGTAACAACTAGGTTTGGCTTGCATTGGTGATTCATAAATTACAACGCTCAGAATCAGCGGTATGTTTCATGCTTCAACTAATATCGTCCCCTCTTGCATTGTAGTGTCGTGATACTGGGTGTCAGAATTGTAGCCACACCTTCCACATTGGGAGTAGCGTGGTTGCTGCGTGTATGCCTCAGGAAATGTGGCTGAAGCTTTGCTGTGGCGCTCAGAGATTTCCCCCGCCGCGCATTTTTAGGATAATTTTCCCATCAAAAAGAGAACTAACCATTGTTTTCTCCCAGGAGCAGATCAGATCGTTTTACATTTGTTGTCGCATTCTCTGGTCTTTTATTTTTTGATACCCTGAAAGAGACGACACAGAAACGATCCATTCTTCTTTACTACTTCATCTTCCGCTTTCGTGTCGACCTTTTTGGACGCGCTATCGAAGAATCTGTATGTTGAGTCAACCTTCTCTACGCAGCTTTGCTACCTATTTATCTTCACTGCGAATTCTGATAAGTTGCTTACGATCGATTGAATTGATTATAGTAAATATATCGTATTTCGCAATAGTCTGACACAAGCTATCGCATTACAGTCGCAATCATGTCTGACACCAACGTCAACGCTGCCGCTGAGCAGGATGTCCAGAACACCTTGGCAGAGCTGAAGGCTGAACAGCAAGCTCCCGCGAACGGCGCTGCGTCCGAACAGAAGGAAGACGCCGAGGAAGCTCGCATTGTCGAGGCTGCCGCAAAGCTGGGCGAGAAGTCCGAGAACGCCGAGGAGACCAAGTCCAAGGAAGGAAACTACAATAACAAGGATCGCAAGGGTCGCTCGAACGCCAAGTTCGATCCCTCGACTCAGCAGGAGACCGACGACCCTGTTGAGATCCGCAAGCAAGTTGAATTCTATTTCTCTGACTCCAACCTCGTCGCGGACAAGTTCCTTCTCTCCAAGGTTGGCGGAAGCACTAACAACTCTGTTCCCCTTGACCTCCTGCACACCTTCAAGCGTATGCGCCGCTTCCAGCCGTTCAGCGCCGTCGTCGAGGCTCTCAAGTCGTCTGAGGTGCTCGAGCTTACCGACAACGACACCGGCGTGCGCCGCAAGAACCCCCTCCCTGAGTCCGTCACCGCCAACCATGACCCCAACATCGTCAAGGTCTTCGAGGATAAGGCCATGAACCGAAGCGTCTACGTTAAGGGATTCGGAAATGAGGAACCCAGCACCCAGTTCGACATTGAAGCTTTCTTCGCACCCTATGGTCCCACCAACGCCATCCGTCTCCGTCGCACATCCGACAAGAGCTTCAAGGGAAGCGTTTTCGTTGAATTCGAGTCGGAAGAGAAGCAAAAGGCTTTCCTGGAGCTCGACCCCAAGCCTCAGTGGAAGGGCCAGGACCTGATCATCAAGAGCAAGAAGGAATACTGCGAAGAGAAGGTCAAGGAGATCGAAGCTGGTCGCGTTCAGCCCAGCCGTGGCCGTGGTGGTCACCGTGGGCGCGGCCGTGGTGGCCGTGGTGGTCGTGGCGGTCGTGGCGGCCGTGGCGGCCGTGGCGGTAACAGGGATGACCGCCGTGACTGGAGAGAGCGTCGGGAAGAGGACCAGAAGCAGGGCTTTGCGGATGAGAAGCCCCGCGATGAAAAGGACTCTCGGTATGCTACACTCACAAGTTAACTCACTAAAAACATGTCACTAACAGTCATAACAGCGGCGTCCCCATTGTCCAGAGCACCGCCGAAGCTGGCCAGAAGCGCACTCGCGAAGAAGAGGGCAGCGAGCAACCGGCCAAGAAGGTCGATTCCAAAGAGTAATATGGGTAGTCTCGTTTCTTTTTTCTTTTCGGCTCATCTTTATACGGGCAAGCACATGGGACTGGTTTATAAAAGTATTGTATCGGGTAAAAGTCATGTCAGTTCAAGAGAACCATTCTTAATTCAATCATATCCGGCGTTGTGTATACCTCGTCTCGTCCTAGTTCAGACCAAGTCTTTGCTTCATGTTTTTTTTTTTTTTTTTTAAAAAAAAAAAACCAATTCAATCCTTCTTCTCTCTAGTAGGAGGCTCAAACTCCAGATCGTACGCCAACGTATCCTCACACAATTCCATCCTCAACTTCTGGCTCCTGTCATAAATACTAGTCACTGTCGTGTTCCGCAAATAACAGAAGCAGCAAATATGAGATACAAGTAACAAGGAGAAAACTCACTCCAAATGCACCGGATGCTTCGAGTACCCCTCAATGTGCTCCGGTGACTCCAAAACCGCCACAAGCCCATAATTAAACCCCTTAGCCCGGGGCACCGAAATTGGCAATGGCGGGTTCGAGTTTAACGAGATCAGGCCGGGGATTTTGCCTACCATTCCCTGGCTGGTGTTCTTCCAGGCGGAGAGTTGGGCGGATGTCACGCCTTGCTTGAGGCGGAAGAGAACTGGGTTATGTTAATTTTGTTGTGTGGGACAGGAATAGGATTACGTACCGACGTGATAGACCGTCATTTTTGATGTTGGTGGTGGTATGGGGATGGGATAGAAGAGTAAGATGAGAATTGTGTACAGGAACCGATGAGGGGACGGGGAAATGTGGGGTATCCGGTCCCCTCCGATTTGGGTATAAAACATTAGATCTATTTACTATGTATGTACCAGTATCGCATATAATACGCCAGACCCATAATCATTATACATCAAGATGCTATAGTTAACGTAATCTATCACCGAGAGGCGCGGTCGGCGGCGGCGCATACTAATTACTCCATACATCTATGTAATATCCTCTCCATGTTATAAAGCATGCCAAATCTATTAAATCTATTACTATCTAAGAGAGCATTTTAATCTATTATGGCCCTCTTGGTTGCAATTGCTGCACCGTGCAGGCCGCTGTGATCTTGATGATGGCTCTTCTTGCACCTCTCTTTCTCTCAATCTTTGCAGTCCCTCATCACCAGTTAAGCTCCCTCCATCTTGAATAAAGGCTCGTGTCATCTTCTTCTTCTCTTTCTGATGCTTATTTGAGGTGCGAAGCTGATGGAGTTCTTGTTTTAATAGAACAGCATCCTGCATTGCAACTTCTGTGCTCTTCATGAACTTTTCAAGCATCTGGTCCGCGATAACTGAAGATAGAGACTAATTTTGAAGGTCTTGAATCTGCTTTTTCTGCTGATTCAACTGATAGAGATTGGCTGGTGTCCTTCCTAAATAAAAGGATTGATTGCTGGATGAGGAAGAAGGTGGAGTTGGTGTCTTCAGCTTGATATGGAGTTTTGCAAGCACCTTCTCCGGTTTAAATGGAATAAGACCAGCAGCTGCAAATCCACTTAGTATGTTTGCCTTTGAGAATGCATGAGCATGAATTTTAGTGTAGTTAGATAGGAAATCCATTTTATCAATGGCATGGATGCCATTTTGCGCCATCTCCCTGATTTTCTGGCCATAGTAGTGCTTGAGCGGCCCAAAGCAACTTATATCAAGTGGTTGAAGTAGATGAGATGAATGAGGAGGCATATATAATGGAATAATCTTCCTCTCAGTGCAGAAATGATCAAAACTTGCAGTCGCATGGCTGCTATGGCCATCAAAAATCAAAAGGCGATATCTGCCAGCAGTCTGAGAGGCAGTATGCTTCTCAAACATCTCCTGAAGCCATTCAAATCCCAAATTATCATTTGTCCAGCCATTATCACTCATGCTGATTCTGTATTCCTTTGGAATAGCTGAATACCACTGAGATTGATGCCTTTTCCCAGCCAGGATAATCTGCGGAGGTAGAGCAGATCCGGAGGCACTTATGGTGATTATTATAGTAATCCACTCGCGATTTCCAGGCTGGATGAATTTAGCATGGCTATCTCTTGTCTCTGAGCCACAGATGACCTTTGCAGTTGATGCTACTCCCATTTGAAAGCCAGATTCGTCCATATTGTATATATCCTGCTCCAGAATGCCATATCTTTGGATGGTCTCTTGAACGCGATCAAACCAGCCTTTTATCAACTCAGGATCCTCACATTTGGCACGTTGGTAGTCATATCGGCGGGTATATTTAGATTTGAGCTCAGGACGGCGTTTAATATACCGGTTAACCCATAGCTCACCAATGGTCGCTTTCGGGCGATTTTAGACGTGCGGGTAGGAGTAATTGGGCAAGATGATGGACATTTGATATTTGGAGAGGTAGGCCACGTTCATACATATCTAGAATCCATCTAGATAGTGTGTCTTCTTCAAGTTCTGATAATTTCCGGCCATTTGCAGTGGATTCATTGCGGGAGCGGACTCCATTCAGGCGTTTCATTAAGGTTCTTGATGGCACATCAAATTCTTGTGCACAGGCAGTTTTAGATTGAAACTGGCCTTGGTTAAAAGCATCAATAGCTAGTCT
The DNA here is from genome assembly GCA_039880875.1 of Aspergillus pseudoglaucus. Taxonomy (NCBI): domain Eukaryota; kingdom Fungi; phylum Ascomycota; class Eurotiomycetes; order Eurotiales; family Aspergillaceae; genus Aspergillus; species Aspergillus pseudoglaucus. The sequence continues at coordinate 365,594 of JBDODC010000019.1, forward strand.
CATCCGTCCTTCTTTAGAAAACTCATTCATGATGGATAATTTGGTGAAAAGTAGGGTTGAAAATATGGGTGTAATATTCAGCGAAAACCGCCGCCGACCGCGCCTCTCGGTGATATGCGCCTCTCGGTGATAGATTACCTTATTACAACCCCTCCGTAAACCGGCTATACTCATCCATCGCCTCCCCCGTCAACGGATAATCAAGACTCAAATGCGGATCTAGATTCGATCCCATCAACGCACATCGCGTATCCGGACTTAATCCTGCCTCGCAGTCAAAGAGCGATTCCGTCCCTAATGACACGTCCTGTCCTGGGAACGCAGGCAGCCAGCTGGCCCATGTTTCCAGGTTTGTGTTGTCCTGAGTAAGTGGGTTCTCGTTCTGCAATCCGGAGTTGAGTGGGTTAGATTGAGTCTGTCGAGGAAGAAGAGAAGGTGTGGTGGATGATGTCGGACGAACATCAGAGAATGTGGGGTCTGGTGATAGGAAGTAAGATGGGGGAGAAGGAGGCTGTGAAGACTGCGACGGCATGCGCTCAGAACTCAGGTGTGGCGGAAATAGGGATTGTAATTGTGAAGCCGCTCGTCTGTCGAGGATTTTCTTCAGCCGTGAGCGGATAATGTCAATACTGCGGTTGAGACCTGTCATTGACACGGCAGTGCGCTGCAAGATATCTAGTAGGAACTTCAGCTCCGTCCAGATGGAGTTCCGTGTTGGCCCAATTGTCTTCTGCTGCTCATCGTCAATCTCCAGCTGATACACCGCTGTCGTTGCCGCTGTGTAAGTACAGTAACTATTCATGTAGGTTATATGCGAGAACCCAAATGTCCCCACATACAGCTGCAGAATATCATGGATCGCCCGCATAGCCGTCTTGCAGATTTTCCAGCTGCGCTGCACGGCGGGGGCGTTCAGATCCCTCTGCCCAGCCACGTGTGGCCGATGCAGCAAGATCAAAGTCGTATGGTACATAAGATTGAGAGAGGTGATGTGATGGGGAGGACTGACGGCAGGTATGTTCTGAGGATCGATCTTGAGAAACGGCGGTAACCCAGTCCGCCATGCCTGAAGCTCCTCGTTTATCGCAACAAAGACTGCCATTTTGGGGAAGTCCTGAGCAGATTCCCTTATTGGTTTATGAGTACCGGGACTGTACAACTCAAGCATTAAGCGACTTAGAGTCTTGCACAGTTTGCACAGAGCTGTGAAGCACGAGACAACATGACCAGAGGTCGGGGGATAATTGCCTCTGTTGTCCAATTGTTCGGACCCGTAGAATGGTTGCCAGGGCTCTGTCTCGGTGTAATCATCCAAGAACTCCAAGGGAATACTGTCCGTTCCCGCCAGAAAGTTAGGCATACGCCCCAGGTACAAACTGATATGCTTATCCCACGCATATAAGCTCCAAAAGAGTCGCTTCCGCACTTCTATGTCCTCCGGTGACAGCCACCGCGCATATCGCTGCAGCCGCTCTGTTGACACATGTATCCCCAAATCAATCGCCATGCGAAACGCCATTCCCGAATACAACCATGCCTGTGATGACCGTCCATAAGCCATATCGCGCGCTGATTGCTGCAGTAGTGCTTGAATCGTTGGGATCGATGGAGGATTGATCGTTTCCATCGCCAAGGCGACCTGCGCCTCCGACATTAATCGGTCTGCGAACTGTTGAAACGTCTCACCGCGTCCTAATTGATCCCAGGTACTTTCAGGATCTCGCACAAATCTGCAACTATGGGCGTAAACCACTTTCAGTAACGTATCTGAGCAATATGAACGGCTCCCCTGCCCGACCAGCAACGGCATGTCCCGTGTAAACGTGGGGCGGTAAACAAAGAGAAAACTAGTATGTAGCCAGCACCAGTACAATTCCAGCAATGTTTTCGCTAGTGGAGTGGGAATATCTGTATGGCTGGCGATGAGATCCAGATGTTGATCCTCTTGCTGCCTTTGCGCCGCCGCGTGCGCCACCAGAGCCCGTCGAATTTCTGCTCCGTTCACTTGCTCCGTCCCCGACGGCGTCGCTGTCGTTGTTATTGCCGACAAACTCGAAGATGACGGTGGTGCCCCTATCGTTGAAGCAGACTCTTTCTCAGACGGAGTTTCGTGGATGGCGGAAGTCAGATTATGATAGCTCAAATCACCCCGTGCGTCCACACTGATGGATTCTTCGTCCTGTCCGGCAAAATTGAGCGGCACGGACCCTTCCTTGGGTACAGTGTGCCGGCTTTCTAGCATTTGGATGCGCTCCTGTAATGCGCGCACGTAGGCCAACGACGGCGCCTTGTCGTAGTGACATTGGCGGCCAGTAGCCGTGCAATTGGAGCACGATGGAGTGCTCCCATCGCATCTACTTTTGCGCTGGCGGCACGCATTGCAGACTAATTTTTGGCGTCGAGCCATTATTGTGTTGTTTCTTGTGTTGTTGGTCGGAGGCAAATGCAAGATTTACATGAGGTTATCTCCGCGTGGAGATGGCGGTTTTCCGGATCAGGCATGTTAGCCGACTTCTGTACACATCGCAGCTACGTGAAGATGTCAAGCAGTGTTTGATATAGAATTTTGGTTTATATTAACCAGAAGACCTGATCATGACAGTAGTATCATTGCATTTGCAGCGAGTTTGTATTTACTAACAGAAAGAACAATATACCTATGATTCACTCCAGCAAACAGTAGCCATAGACAGTGTGCAAGGCGCTTCCAAATTTAAATGTTCATGACGCTTTAAAAGATGCCACATGCCTTCTCTGAAAGGACCAGAGCACATTTGTGTGCAGTCATAATTGTGGTCTCGATTTATCGAGCTAGCGTTTATTAAGTAGGTTTGTCCATGCCGCTTCGTTTCTTGTTGTGGCTGAAATACCCAGCAACGCGCAGTGCTGCTCGACGAGCCGGTAAGCTTCCAACAGGGCAGTCCAAGGTGTAGGATTCCAGAAATCGCATAATATAATCTTCGAGAAACTTGTCGTGAGGTTGAGTGGTCACTGAAAGCACAGGAAACTGTCCAAGGTCCAAATGGTCAGCATAGCATCAATCATCAACCCCGGCAGTACAGCTTACCTTGCTCTGTATACCTTGCCACCGTGTTTCAAGAATCGAAAATGGTAACGGAGTATTATAACTGCCAGAGAATCCACGGTACGTTTCTTGTTTCTTCCTTTCGCTTTTTTGTTGCCTGCATGGCGTGCCCTAACCTTGGATACGGTCATATAGAGCTTCTGTATTGAAGAAAATCCAGCACAAGTATACTCTGCATGTCCTCGTTTTAGTCTCTCTTCTTCAAGCAGTAAAAGAGTAGTTAGTTTCCCTGTCTGCTTGTATAACCCTTGGTTGTAATTGTACCCCTATGGAATCTCTTTCTGGTCATTCACTGAACCTCCCTCATTCAAACATTCACCATCTGTCAAAATGATCTTTTGTTTAGAAATAACGCACACACACAAACAGACTTGTTTTTTTTTTCTTTTTTCTCTCTCATCTCCTTTGCCTCCCTCTTCTTTTCTTCTTTCCTCCCCATCCTCGACCTCATCTTCGTGGATGTCCATTCGTTTATTCACCCCCCTTGTATTCTATCTCGCATCCAAGTGCACCTCTTACATTTCACCATAATGAAAGAAAAACGAAGCTCAGCTACAAGCAGCTACAAGTCCTGGCTCAGCTTCAAGTCCCATCTGACCGACGCGTCTGAACACAAATCCTCCGAACGTGCCAATGCCACCGTCTCTCCAGTCAAGTCCACGGTGTTCTCTGCTTCCTCTAGATTCTTGGATGATGATGTGTACGAGCGCCCTACAGTAGAAGAAGAGAGCACTTTGCGTCGCGTGTCGGGCAAGGTTCCCTGGGTTGCTTACACGATTGCGTTTGTGGAGTTGTGCGAGAGGTTTTCGTTCTTTGGAACTGCTGCTGTTTGTGAGTCTTCATCCCCGAGAAACTTGGTTCTGGGCCCTAACTATTGTTCTAGTTGTTAACTACATCCAGCAGCCTCTGCCTGAGGGTTCGACGACCGGTGCCGATGTTTCTAGCCAGCCTGGTGCTCTGGGCATGGGACAGCAAGCCGCGACTGGTCTTACAACGTGTAAGTATTCTACCCTCTTTTTTTTTTTTTTTAAAAAAAAAAAACAAGTAGCTCACGATTTAGTCAACACGTTCTGGTGCTACGTGACTCCGCTCGTGGGCGCTTGGATTGGCGATGAGTTCCTCGGACGACTCAAGACTATCCAGCTTTCGATTGTCTTTGCGTTTTCAGGCCATATCATCTTAATTATCTCTGCTTTGCCGTCGGTTATTACGCACCCACAGGGATCTCTTGGATGTTTTTCTGTGGGTCTGGTTGTTTTCGGTATTGGCGTTGGGGGCTTCAAGTATGGTCTTCCCTCCCGTCCTATTTCCTACTAAAAACGCGTTGCTAACCAGGCAGATCAAACATCTCCCCCTTAATCGCAGAACAATACAAAGAAACACGTCCATACGTCAGGACCCTCGCCAAAACCGGTGAACGCGTGATCGTCGACCCAGGCCAGACCATCTCGCGCATCTTCATGTACTTCTACTGCATGATCAACGTCGGTGCTTTGGCGGGTTCCATCTCCATGGTCTACGCGGAACGATACATCGGGTTCTGGCTGGCGTTTTTGATCCCCACGATCATGTTTGGGTTATGTCCGCTTGTGTTGTATGTCTGCCGGAATAAGTATTCAGTTACACCTCCTACAGGGTCTGTGTTGGGAAAGGCTTGTAAGTTGTGGTGGCTTGCGTTGATGAAGAAGTGGTCATGGAATCCGAGGACGCTGTGAGTTCACTATTACCGTGTGTTGATTCACGTGGCTTATGATGATGATAGTATCCGCAACTGCAAGTCTCGAGCCTTCTGGGAAGACATGAAGCCGAGCAAGATTGACCACAGGCCCGAATGGATGACTTTCGATGACTTGTGGGTTGATGAGGTCCGTCGTGTCGCCAAGGCCTGTGTGATCTTCCTCTGGTATCCGCTCTACTGTATGCTCTCTTCCTTCCTAAATTATACATGAAAGTGGCTAACGCTAGGGAACAGGGCTTACCTACAGCCAAATGACCAACAACCTCACCTCGCAAGCGGCAACCATGCAACTCCACGGCGCCCCCAACGACATCATCCTCAACCTCAACCCTCTCGCCCTGATCATCTTCATCCCCATCATGGACCACCTCGTCTACCCGGGTCTCCGCCGCATGGGTTTCAACTTCACTCCTCTCAAGCGCATTTACACCGGCTTCATCCTTGCTTCCTTATCCATGGTCGCTGCGACGGTCACCCAGTACTACATCTACAAGAAGAGCCCCTGCGGCGACCACCCGAGCACGTGTAAGGAACCAGCCCCAATCAACGTGTGGGTGCAAGCGGTGCCTTACATCCTGGTTGCGATTTCGGAGGTCCTGGCATCGATTACAGGGTATGAGTATGCATACACCAAGGCCCCAAAGAACATGAAGAGTTTGGTGCAATCACTCTTCCTCTTTATGAACGCTATCTCTTCTGCTATCCAGCAGGGTCTGACTGCTCTCTCGACCGATCCCCTTCTCGTTTGGAACTATGGCTTCGTTGCGATTCTGGCCTTTATTGGCGGAAACCTGTTTTACATCTCACACCGCAGTCTTGATAAGGAGGAGGACGAGCTTAACAATATCCAGGCTTCTTGCTTTGTGGGTGATACTAGGAAGAAAGATGAGGAGAGTCAGGCGGTTCTCGAATATGAGTATGATACTGGAAGCTACAGACATACCGGATTTGACAGTGAGACCGAGTCGATTGAGCTTGGAGACCGCAGAGTGAGGCACTGAGCGTGGGTGTTTATTGTTGACGTTGTTGACGTTGTTGTCGTTGTTGTCACTGTTGTCGTTTACATCGCCGTTGTTGTTCCTTGTGGTACGTTTTAGGTTAGGGTTCTTGGGGGCGTTTTTCGTTGGTTATCAAAACGTGTTTTCGTCTTTGTATCTAGTTGGCTCACTAGTATGTAACAAAACGAAGTTCTCCAATCTTGTCAAATTCGGGAAGTCTTGAAGTAGGAGATTGAGTATTTGGTACAGTAGGAATACATTATGTAACAGAACGCCTTTTTGTCCACATAAAATGCACACAAATATCCAACAGACAGAGAAGGACCTGCCTTGTGTCCTCAAAACAGAATTAAGTGTGTACTTAGTTCTTCTTCTCTTTCTTCTCGCCCCCCTTCTTACTATCCTTCTTCTCATCCTTCTCATCCTTCTCACTTTGATCAGCGGGCTCCTCAGCATGCGCATGAGGCTTCTCATACAACGACTGATGTTTCTGCTTCAACCTCTCCTCCTCAGCAGCAACCATATCCTTCCACAAATCCCCCTGCTGCTCCTCTGCAGCCTTCCCCTTAGCCGCCGCATTGATATCCGCACCCTTACCCTCCTGCGCCCGCTTCAACATTCCACGACCCTTCCTCTGATCCGAGATCTCAAACGCAGCGGACGCAACCAGCACCGCCAGTGTCAAACCCTGCGCATATACACGCGCCTGCACAATCTTCTGCTGCCCAGACAAATACGGGTTCCGGCCCACAAACACCCACGATCCAATCATACTAGCCACCCACGTTGCACTGACAATCTTGTACTTCTCGCGACGAGCAAACGCGAATGCACGGTCCGTAAAGCTCATACCCTTTAACTCCTCCTCGCGGAGATGCTGCTCGCGGTTCTCGTACCACTGGCGTTCGGCGTTGCGGGAGGCCTCGAAGGAGTGCGAGGCGTTGTCGGCGGAGATGATTCCAACGAAGGTGCCCGAGGAGGTCACAAGGAAGGATTTCATGGGGATGGTGAGGTTGCGGATTGTGGCGTAGCGTTTTTGGGCGAACATTACGCCGCCTACGCCTGCGGCGAGACCGGCGAGTGTGCCCAGGGTACCGCCTTTGAGGACAGTGCTGGAGTTTTTGTTTTTGTTAGTGCGTTGTGGTGATTTCTCCGTGGGGGAATGCCGATGTACCTGTAGTGCGCATCCTCTTCTTCCTTTGATAAGAGCTTCATGTTGGAGTATTAGGATTCTATAGAGGTGAAAATTCTATAAGACGGTAGAGAGGAAACAATGTCTGAGTGTGGGCAAAGAACGAAGAAAATGGTGACTCGGAGTGAAGTCACAAACCCCGGACGATGGTCTGATATAATCAAAATTCTGCGTAATAGAGGGCCGACCAAAAACCGGGTGTGACGTCGTCCCGGTCGGGATCTGCTCGGCGACTGCCGCCGGATATAGCTCGGCGGGTTTTACCGAGTCTACCATATCGCACGAGTAATGCTTGTTTTGTTTATTATTAGATTGGACTCTGTATAATATCCATTTCTAGATGCATAATACACAAGCAATTTCAAATAAGAAGATGCAATACGCCTGACGCCATGACAACCTGACCAAAAAACGAGAAATAAGAAGAAAAAGTATGGCGAAAGGAACCGCCTAGACCAGTATCTATCTTCGAGATCCCTTCGAGGCTGCAATTTGTCGCGCCCGCATCCGTCGGAACCGATCCTCGCCACTGGCTCCCAGAGGACGAGCGAATTTGCTCTCTTGCACCATTGTTGGACGGGGCACCACTGTGTAGCTGGTGTGCGTAATTTCGGCACGCGCACGGTTTGCCAGTCGGGGAGGAAGAAGTTCTCGTGCCCGGGCTTCTGCCGCAGTCGCTTGGGCTGTGGGTGCGCGGTTGGTGAGTTTCCTATACAGGTCAGTATCAAACATGTGGACAAAGTCAATGGGTAAAGCACATACGTAGGATCGAATGCAGCCTCTTGGTAAACCCGCTTTGAATAGTCATCACTGCGCTGCAAGATAGGTCGCGTCCATTCCGCAAGCAAACGCTCCGCCAGACGCTTAATGCCAGCCTCGGGACGTTTGCTCCTGGTGTAAAACACAATCACCTTGCCAATTCCACTGGCCACCAGGGCCTCCTTGTTGATGGGAAGCCTGGCTAAACCATTCATCAGATCGCGCTGGATATTGTAGGCTGGCAAGGATCCGTCATCAAGCGGCTCGAGGAAGAACTTGACAGCCTCCAGGAGGTTAATTTCCGGGTCGACCAGACTGTTCATGTATTGGTTGCGGTTGAGTAGCGAGACAACCTCTGGTAACATCTTGAGCTTGTGCATGGCGGGCTTGCCCTCCCGACGGGCAAAGGCGTCCATTTGAGCGGCGTTGGTCATGCGCTTGCGCATGCTCTCGATTTCAGCATCGGCCATTTGCTCGAGGTCCTAGGGCATTCAAATTAGTGCCAGATTAACCATGATATAGACTTCTCGAGAACGTACGATTCCATCAGCTTTCTTGGCACGTCGCTTCGTAGGCTTCTTCAGTGCCTGGTCCATAGCCCGATCGAGAGCCCGACGACGACCTATAATGCCTGTTAGATGCCATCAATATTTGAAGGGAAGCAAGGCATACGCGTCTCAGGATCCAACAACTCCTCGTCAGGAGTAGCATCTCTCTTTTTCTTCTCCCTCCTACTCGACTTGCCCTCCCCTTCATCATCTTCACCACCTTCCTCCAACTCCCTCATCCGTCGAGTCTTCTTCTCACGCCGACCTTCCTTCTTCCTCCTCGATGAACGCTCACCATCACCACCTTCCTCAGTTCTCTTGCGCTTGTGCCGACCGACCAACTTCAAATTCTCCTCATCAATCGCCAACTGCGGCCGATCCTCAACATCAACATTCTCAGGATCAAAATCCTCGAATTGCGCCTCATCAACTTCAGAAAGAATCGACTCGTCGTCGGAACCGTCACCGTTGGCATCCTCTTCATCGTCATTGCCATCGTCCGCGGCAGCCGCTGGCTTAGCGAGTTCCTCATCATCTTCATCATCATCCGCTTTGTCGACTTGCGCCTTTAGCTCTGCACCTTCGTTCTCGTCGTCGTCGTCGTCGCCTGCGATCGGGGTGGCGGCTTTGACGTCTTGCTCGAGCTGGCCATCGTCTTCCGCGACAGGCTCAGTAGGTAGGCTAGACTTTGCCTCGGGCTCGGGGCTGGCAGACATGGTAAGATGATGTGACGTTTCTGAGAAGTGGACGTGAGAGATGAAAAGGAGCTGGCGAAGGAAGGATACAAATCGAGGTGGTTAAATGCGGTTCCGCGATTGGATTTTGACGCGCGCCTTAGTGATTCAGTATCAAGAACGGAGTGATTAGAATAGAGAAGTATGGATTCAAGAAATAAATAGAAGAAGAAAAAAGGGCCACAACTCGCGCCGCAAAACAGACGTAAGAGTACAGGAAGTCAAGCAGCAGAAAGAAATTCCGCCTCCGCCGGGGCTGGTCATGTGGTCCGTGCCGCCGGCAGAATGAAAGGCTTCATGAAATTCGTTCAACTTGACATTCACAGTTACCACCAGTATTACAGTCTAATACACAAATACTCTATTGACTCACAATGTTCGCACCAGGTCAGTCGCAAAAGTCACCTCTGTTGTCGCCCTGAGGATTACAGCTAACCACAGAGCAGGCCAGGAACAGCTCTCTAAGGAGCAGATCAAGGTAAATACCCCAGTTACACTCGTCGTCGACGCTCTCTTCGCATAGAGAAGATCTTCCAAGACTCATCCTGACAACTCTCGTTCAGGTTGGAGAAATCCAGGCCTCCCAGACAGTTCGCTCTGCCGTCGCCGGTGCCGTCATGCTCTACCTCTGTACGTTCCCTTAATCCTATTTGCCTAGGGCACACTAAGACTGACTACCTACTTTCAATTATAGCCCCCTTCGCCGTCGACTTCGTTAAGAAGTTCCTCTAAACTGCCTCCCCGTCACGACTTCACCCGCTCCAACCAATTGATGATATCTGAAATTCGAAAAGACTGATGGAATGGTTGTATGAAGAAATGACATACATCGATATACTACATGGTCTGGTGTTTCTCTCTCGCTTGACTAACTGGAGTCATGGCATGGTGTATTAGTATTGTACATTTTTCGTTTGTCTTAGGTCATGGATATAGAAAATGGAAAGCATGATCTTGCTACTTATAGAACGGGCAATTGTTAAAATGACAAGCGGTCTCCATAACTCCGTTGCTCCATTACATGAATGTCTTCGTACCGGATTACCTATTACCACGCATATACAAAAGGAACAGAGGGAAGCATATCACATAGCGAGACATTGTATAAGCCCAAATCAAGAAAAATGAAATCTAATCCGCAAGTCCCTGCGCCTTCTGTGCCTCCTCATAGTCTTTCCTGACCGAGCTCAATTCCTTCTGCAAGTGTTGAATCTGAGCGTGGTAGTCATCAAGAATCTAATAATCGTTAGCTTCAACCCAATAGTGAAAAGTCCGCAATGTCTATACCTTCTTGACAGTCTTCATGGTATTCTCGTCCAGTTCATCCTCACCCTGTGTAGCCGTGTTCGCACCAGCCCGGTCCATCTCAACTTGCAGACGCTTCGAGTGCTCACGGATCGCGAGCATCCGGGCCCAAATTTCCTCACCTCGCCCATTCAGGGTTGGGTCAAAGACAGAGCGCTCCAGATGAGAAAGCTTCTTCTTCAGCTCCTCCTCCGTATCGTCCATTGCGTAGCCACGGTTTCGCAGAACTTGCGTCTTGGCTGCAAGCGCAAGGCATCGCTTGCTCAGGACGATGTGCTTTCGCCGGCAGTCGGCAATCTTGACGGAAATCTTCAGGTCGTGGCGAGAGAGTAATTCAGAGAGGCAGTTGTTGATTTCGTGGAGACGGTTCTGCATCATGGTTAAGAAGTCCTTTTGTCTCTGGGCGCGCTTTCCCAGTTCCCAGAATCCTCTCACGAGAACAGGCACGTTTCCTGACGTAGGTCTCTGCCGCAAAGCTTCTTCCCATTTTGCCTCGTCGTCCTCGGGACCAGGTTGATAGAAAGGAGCCGCTTCCTCGCCAACATTGTTGTACAGATATGTTCTAAACGGAGAAGAAAAATTCGTGCTCTCCCATTTGTCCTTGATAATTGCCATCTGCATCGGCACGGTTCTGTGTACTCCAGTCACAGCACGTCCTGGCGACCAAAGACTAGACCCCAGCTGCTGTGCAGTGCTCTGTCCCAATTGAGGTTGCTGTCCCTGCTGTGGCTGACCACCCAATGTACTATTCCCCCAGACACTCTGCTGCGCTGGCTGTTGAGGTTGCTGCTGTGTGCTAGCCCCAAATAAACCTCCGCCAGTCTGTGGTTGTGGTTGTTGTTGTTGTTGTCCTCCACCACCAAAAAGACCACCCCCGGTCTGCTGTTGCTGTCCTCCTCCTAATCCGCCACTGCCAAAGAGACCGCCGGCAGGTTTCTGCTGAGTCGTAGACCCGAACAAGCCCCCGCCCGAGGGTTGAGTCTGTGCTGTCGAGGAGCCAAACAAACCACCGCCGCCGCCGCCGCCGGCGGGCTGATTCTGTGTCGCTGTAGCGCCAAACAGGCCGCCCCCGGAAGGCTGCTGACTCTGCGGCGTCGTCGAAGACCCAAATAACCCACCACCACCAGTCGAACTCTGCTGATTCGCCGTCGCGCCAAACAAACCACCTCCCGTAGCACCTTGTTGGTTATTCTGCGGCGTCGAGCCAAACAATCCACCACCAGTAGCACCAGGCGCACTCTGGTTATTCTGTGCCGAACCAAATAATCCTCCACTACCCGTTGAGGGCTGCTGGTTACTAGGAGTCGAGCCGAACAGTCCTCCTCCGCTAGGCTGGGTACCGGCTGTACCTGTATTCGAACCAAATGGACTGGGTTTGTTGGCGGTGGAGCCAAATAGCCCACCACCAGCACCACTGGCGGGCGGTGCGTTTCCGAAGAGGGACATTTTGGTTTTATTCGGAATTCTCTGTAGAAAGAAGGTTACTGCGACTTAGGAAGTGATGAGGAAATTGGAAAGCCCGGGTAGCAACGAGTTGTCCGGCAGAAAAAAAGAACAACAATCTCCGGTATCGCGCGCGATGCAAAGACGGCTCGGTAGGTATTAAGAAAAACAGAAATAAACGACTCTTCAGGATCGCATTGGCGCAGAGCAAACAATGAAATAACAGGCGTTGGACACCGGCGCGGAAGGCGAGCCTGTCACTTCAATCTCTCACTGAAGCTTCCTAGGAGCTGCGGCCCCATTGTTTTTTTGGCGGCGGTCACGTGTTTGTCCGTGACCACCAAAACAGCATTGCTCGCTAAACGTGGTGGAATCGATCCAGTATTGAATAGCTACAGGGCTCCAATCCCTAAAATAACATTTTTCTAGTGTCAATTCCACCGTAAACAGTGTTTCATGTCCACCATAGCATTTACACTGTAGAACCGCTTACCTAACCACTGAAGTAACCAATCACGGTAAAGCAAATTCCGATCCAACCTCACAGCTCTCATTCGCGCTCATTCCGAATACACCCTCCATCTCCCTCGAGCAACGGACATTTACAAGTGCCAGGCAGACAATCAAAATGGCCAACAGAGAACCTCGGTATGCACTGCCCCTCACCACCTCATAACAGCGCAAAGTCACCAGATAATGCTAACAAACGCAGCTTCAACCAGAGTGTCCTGGTGGACACCACCCCAATGCCCGCCGACATTCCCAAGGTCGAAGAAGTTGGAGCGACGTCGGCACCATTGACGAGCGCGGCGTATTTTATTGGAGACCGGTGCCAGGCATTCAACGACGATTACATGAAATGCAAGAGCGAGGCGAATGGACGCGGGGAACTGGAATGTTTGAAGGAGGGTCGCAAGGTCACTCGTTGTGCGGCCAGCGTGTATGTCTACACTTCGTCTGAGGTTTGTCAGAGATTGGGAAGGCGCTGACTTTCTGCAGTATCAAGGATATCAACACCAACTGCTTGAAGCAGTTCACTGCCCACTGGGAATGTCTGGAGAACAACAACCACAACCTATGGGAATGCCGCAGGCCCGAGATGCAATTGAACAATTGCGTTTTTGAGAAGCTAGTACGTTCCGGCATCACCATGTTTTCCTGTTAGTTGCTAATTCCGTGCAGGGCCTCAAGAAGAATATCCCCGGTGCTCCGGAGAACCAGACTCCCGTACATCTCCGGCCCAAGCAGCTGTATGCTCAATACGCTGGTCCTCAGTACTAGAATGAACTGTATTACTTTTTCTTTACTCGGTTTCTTTTTCCTGGCTCTGGGCACTTTATGTTTGTGTAAATATTAGCATCAATGGTATGGGTTTGAGTGCTTCAGTTTATCAAAATATTACGTTTATCTCGGCAACGATGACTATAAAAATAACCTCCAATTATATACTAGAATTTAATAATATAACCAAGGAAACAACGAATGGCCAGAGTACAGGTATATAACAAAAGAAATGATGCAAGAGATATTACGGCAACATAACCCCAGAATGCCCCCTCACCATCCTCAACCTTCCCAATCTCCTCCTCAACTCACTCCACCCCTTCTTCAACTTCTCCTCAATCCGTCTATCCCCCTTAATCCGCATCCATATTAACAGCATCGCCAACACCGCCAAATCCCACAGCACCTGCCGCAACGTTACCCACGCCAGCCATTTCAACCAGGCCCAGGTGCTGTTGCGGCGACGGTGTTGGATGGCGCGTATTTCCATTTGTTCGCGGGCAGCGGCAATTTCAGCTGTCATCTTGGTCAAGGCCTGCTCGACTCTGCGTCGCCAGCGACGGGTGTCTGATGGTTTGCTTCTTTTGCGGGTGCTGTCGTTGTTGATATGGTTGCCGTGGGAGAGTTTGCTGCCCTGATGTTGTTGGACGGAAGATGACGAGTCCCCGCCATCTTGGTTGAGCTCCTCATCGGAGGTGTGTTTGCTGTGATGTTGGTCATTGTCGTCGTTTTCGTCGTAAAGAGTATCCTGCGCCTCCTCGTACTGCTCTTCCTCTTCCTCATCTTCGTCATCAAGGTGCTGCCCTTGACTCCCATTATCCTCATAATCTTGCATCCTCCTTCCCCGTCGCTGGTATATACCATCCGGTTGACTAACAGGGCTCAACACCCGTAACCTCGACGACTCCCTCCCATTATTCGCAGTAGCAATAGCAACCATATCCTCATACGGCTGCGCCAGCCGTCCCCCAATATTCGTATACCCCCTCTGCTGTTGCTGCTGCTGCTGCTGCTGCTGCTGCTGTAACAGCCGCGACTGCGAATACGCCTGCAACTGCGACTGCCGTACCTCCGGCGGCGACAACGGCGGAACCCCAACCCTCTGCGTATGCGACATCCCATGACTCCTTGACCCAGGTGACGACGGTGACGATAGTGGCATGTGTGCGGTGTTGGTCTTGATCTGGTCCCAGACGAACTCGAGCTCTGCGACGAGTTCGCGCGCTTCGGAGGTTTGCGACGCGTAGCGGTGCATGGTTTCGATTAGGGTGGAAATGTAGCGACGTTTGGCTTCTGTACGCGAAACCCCGCGTTGGGCGAACCAGGCGTCCCTTTCACTTTATCAGTTGCTGTATAGTAGAGAGGATCGGGTTGGGTTGGTACCATTTCTCGCACTCCGCGTAGACATCTGTTGTGTTTCCGACGGGACGGTCCATAACTCCTTCGACGTCTCCTTCTGTTCTTCCGTTAATAATTATCCCCGGTTCATGCGATCCTCGGTACGTACCCATGCTCTGCTTGTACAATCCATATAGCTTCAATCGCTCCGCCGTCGGAGGGCGCGCAGTGCCCGTCCGAGGGATTCGTTTAACGGTATTCAAGGCATGGACGAAGACGCGATCTATTACACATTCCTTAATTTAGCTTGTTTCATCAATGTACTAAAGAAAAGGAGGAAACGCACCAACGGAATCCGACATGATGCTAGGTGGGTTCAATGCGAACTCGAACTCCGGGTATCCTCATCCAGCGGTGTCTGGCATGGATAGGTAGCTCATGCGGCATATAACATTAGGCTTATCCAGCAGTGAAAGTAAATCACAGGTATCCGACACAGGTACAGTCGAAGGTGAAGAAAGGGCAAAAGCTTCTTCCCCGGACTTCGGAGCTGTCACTGCGCGCGCAGATAAACAAATATGCTGGTTATGAATGGCAGACGTCAGATTATGCGGGAAAAACGTGTTTTTGCACTGTGGAATAAATTAACAGTAATAATAAAACACGAAAGATGAATTGACAGAACGTTTATCGTTGTTTGTCTGTCGTGGCGTTGAATTGTTGGACCGCGGCTCTCGGAGGAGGTTGGATACTTGTGATTGAGTCCAGGGGTATTAGTAGTAATAGAGTGTAAACTGGATGCACTTGGACAAATGCAAACAAAATAGTATAACAGGTCTATTTTACACTGTATATATACTCATAAGTAATTACAAAGGTCAATCAGCTCTTCTGCTTCTCCGGCTCAGCTTCTACATTATCCACCGCCTTACCCGTCATGACCCCCGAATCCTCCTCACCCACCGGCGGCCCCGTAAAATGTTTCCTCGCGTATGCGAAATACCACGCCACACTAATTGCCGCAAAACCCGCAAACACAACACTCGCATAGTTCATGCTTCCAGCATTCACAGGCAATGAAACCGGCATACAAAATAGGACTACCGCAAGCACGATCCAACACACCGTGATCGCATTAATCACGTACCCAAACCGTCCCAGCGAGAAACCCGAGTGTTTCACGGCTTGTCGTCCGCGGATCATGGAGATGAGAATTGGAAGACCGTAGGAGGTGGAGAGGCATATTGTCGCGACGCCCGTGAAAGAGTTGAAAGCTGCGTCGGAGCCGAAGTAGATTAGGCCGAGGAGGCAGTCGACGGCCGCGGAGAGGAGGATGGCATAAACAGGGACGTCGAGTTTGGGGTTGACGCGGCGCCAGAGTCGGAAGCCTGGGATTGCGCCGTCGCGCGCGAAGGCGTAGGTGCAGCGACTTGCAGCTGTCAGGGCACCTGTTCCGGCGAACAACAGAACACCCAACAATAGGAACAGAAGGCCAAACCCTCCGCCTGGGGACCCCGTAACGAGCTTGAATATGAGACCGACGGGCTGGCCGCTGGGTTCGTCGAGGAGGCGCTGGACCGAAGGGAGAACAAAGAGGATGGGGACTAGGTAGGCGACACCGGTGAGACCGGCTGCGACGACCGAGAGGACGATGGCTTTGGGGACTTCGCGATGAGGGTTTTGCACTTCTTCGCACATGGATGCTACCATTCCATAGCCTGTGAGGGTGTATGCGGCTTGTAGGAGGCCGACGAAGAATGCCCATCCGGAGGGCCTGCATCGTCAGCACCTGTATGGGTGAGATAACAAGGACAGGGATAACTTACCACCCACTTTTTGAAGCATCATAATGCCCAAACACCCACTTCGCATCTCTCCTCCCTTCGTCACCCGCCATCACTAACAGCGTCACCATAATAGCAATGACACTCGCCGCTGTCCAGAAAATGCACACCTTATTCACCAGATCCAAATACTTCTTCCCAAACACATTCACCAGCACAGAGAACCCCATAACTCCCCAAAACACGACCACTGTTAACCACGCACTAGCCACAAAATCATCCCTCCACAGACTAATCGCAGAGAGAATTAATTGCGCTCCACTGAAGTTAATACTCAGCGTGACCGTCCAGTTACCGACTAGTGTTAACCACCCATCAATAAAAGACATTATGGGCGCCCATTCGCGTGTGGAGAGCATCGCGCTCCAGTAGTATACGCCGCCAGCGGTTGGGTAAACGGCGCAGATTTCAGCAAGGGAGGCTGCGATTCCGGTTGATATTAAGGTGACTAGTACCCAGCCCCAGATCACGGAGACGGCTTGGCCGTCTGTTAATGTGATGGTGATGGTGGTGCTGAGACCGAAGGGAGCGGCCATAATTGCGAATGACCTTCATTTTTGTATTAGCATTGGCATCTTTAGATATTCGGGAAGTCTCGTGCGTACAGTCCGAGAATACTCAGCATGCTCAGATTCCGGGGTAATTCGCTCTGATAGCCCATGCGGGCCAACGCCTCATCGGCGGTATCTTTATTTTGGGACATGCTCAATGGACAAAATCTCGGTGCATTCTAGAAGGACAGATATTATTGTTCCAATTGTATATATGGAAGAACCGATATATATGCAGAGCTGAAGATTGAAGCCAGGGATAACAATTGGAACGTGCTCTTAAACTAAACCCCGCACGACATCACTGCGGCTGATAAGAAGCCTATTCTTGTTCCAGGTTAGGAGTTAATCGCCGGTCTCGGGATTGAGCTTGATAACAGCCGTGTGTCATGGGCTATGTATCTCTTATGGCGGTTGATATTAATTCTCACTGTTGGTACTGTGATTATCTACTCTGTGCTCTGATAGATATGATCTAACGGTCCGATCTATCTTCCCGAATTGTGGAGAGTATCCATACCCACAATAGACTTTGACTTCCAGTGGTAAGAGCCACCTTATTCTCCTATCGAAGGAAATTTGCATACCTGGAGGCTGTTGCAAATTCAACATTTGTCGGCTTCCGGAGTAGATAGTTTTGGTTATGAACCCACGTGTTGGTCGTTCTCTTATTTTCTTCTTCGCCAAGCAAAAGTAGTATTGTAAGACAAGAAGGTATAGAGAAAGGTCCCACGGGCTTCTCATCAAAACATTGATTATGGAGAATAACCCCAGGCAAAGCCCGAGGTCTTTATTCTGTAATTGACGAATTTGGACAAGCTTGCATGCATGGAGATCCATACATCCCGTAGCTTGTACCTTTCATATTCTGGCATTTCAATGTCGATTATCCTCACATGCAGGGTAACAAGATTGTATACAATGTTATGGGACTCAGCATCCCGGTGCACCAATTCTGCATCCAAGCACCTCTCCATTGCATACATAGCCCGCAGAAAGAAGGTAAACTTGGTGTTCTCATCAAGTTGGGGGGGCGGGAGGGGGGTCCTCAAAGGTCTTCAAACCACAATCCTCTAGCAGCAAGCCCACTTTGCCACGCAGGGTCACAAGCTCGTAGCAAGTGGGTATATATCTTCCCTAGAGGCGCTTGAACTTGTCATACACAGCTAGCCCATCCTGAGGCACATATGCATCTCGGTCGTTGGCCGGTTCTTCATCACGTGCCGGCTTGAATATGAAGCTCTCGCCGTTCTCGAACAAATCACAGTATGCATCTCGTTCAGTCACGGATTACTTTGGTATGCCTGGGAGGATATCCGTCAAGCGGGTCTAGAGGGTTAGAGAGGAGTTCAGTTAGCGCAGGTATATACATATATAGATGCAAAAACTCACAGGTTTTCACAGCCGTTGGCCATCTTACCTGCTAGCTATGGATGGTGAGAGGAGGTTCGATGTGGCTTATGGAAGTTCAGCTTCACAAATATACACAGTACTATGGCAGCATAATAAATGGAAATGTCAATGTTTGTCGGTGAATCAATTGTATACCCAGTGACACCAGCTTTTGGGATTGCTCAGGAAAACACAGACCCTAGTTGATTTTGTCCAATTGGTGGTCTGTTCGGTGAGGGTTTTACTCGAGAGAAATTAAGGGATATAAAGCCTGTTTTTTACTGAGTCTCTGTATACACAGTACATTGTAGTGGTGCTTACTGTGTCCTTCCCTGCTTTTATCCTTCCTCCCATGGGCATCTCTTGTAATGCTTCAAGTCCATCCTCATCCATGAAGCCGCTGTTATCCTCACCTTCTTTATCTCCTACTCTAGGCTTTCCTTTGTTTGCCAGTTCCTCACAGGCTGTGCTGGCTATGGCGCCTTGCTCCTAACTGGTCAGATATGGCAACAAAGGGAATTAGAGCAATATCAGCTCCGACCTGTCCGAGATCTTTTCAGACAACAGATCTGATAGTGACTCCACCTGTCATGGAGCTCAGCTAGTATAACGGAACATCAACTCATGTGTTCTACCTAGTAGCTATCGATGAGGATAATTTACATGAGGAAGGAAGAAAGGTTCGTACCCGGGACAGCTGAACATATAAAGAGCAAAAATTTCAGTGAAAATCTTGACTGCGTCGAGCAGGGTCATTCTTAAGGTCTAGAACTGCCGCTAGGAGAGTTGAGCCTTGTAATCAGTGAAACAGAAGGCGGGACATAACGGTACTTGAATAATTGCGTCCTCACGGAGAAGCCTTTCAGGTAGATGGACCGTTGTATGGGGAATGTTGGAAAGGCTGAAGGTGGAAGTTGCTCAAACTCAGCACTTTGGAGCCGTTCGGGTTTGGATAAAACACTTGCAGGTAGTTTCGTATAAAACATACAGAGGTCGTGAACTCAACTAATTGGATGTATTAGTAATGTCTTGCGTTTAGGCAGTGGAACTTCCTAATTGAGTCAACTACAATATCTACTGCACTTCCTGTGGTTCCGTCGACCTGGCCGGTTGCCAGAGGGATTGAGTAAACCCAAAGCCGTTTTAGCCGTGAGAAGATACAGCAATGAGGGTCATCGCAAGCAAACACCCATCAATGCGATGATTCTTAGAGCCTAGCTAAGCACTACATACAACATGTCTAGTCCCTTTCTCTTGCTTCAACTTCCACCAAAGAAGAGTTACATCGGTGCTCCTGCTGTCATCCAGCTTCTTTTCCCACGCTCGGAAATCATGGTTCGTCATCCTACTCCTCAGCATGTCTCTTAGTTCCCCATTCCGTATGTCATCTCGCAGTGTCTGCGTTCGAGAAATGAAGGGGTTATCCATGGTTGGTCCTTTGTCTCCGTTGAAGGACTTGAAAGGCCCATCCACCTCGTCACGAACTCTGTCTGGCCCAAGATACTCGACCGCGATTGGACGAAGGTAATCGTAGAGTTGGTTCCGATCATGCTGGAGTTGCTGCGGTGTGCACCCCGTTCCGTGCTCCCTGACAATCAAATTGCTCGACTCCTTA
This sequence comes from Aspergillus pseudoglaucus, assembly GCA_039880875.1. Classification (NCBI taxonomy): domain Eukaryota; kingdom Fungi; phylum Ascomycota; class Eurotiomycetes; order Eurotiales; family Aspergillaceae; genus Aspergillus; species Aspergillus pseudoglaucus. Next base: position 385,420 of record JBDODC010000019.1, read on the forward strand.
TATCTGAGCACCCTCTTAGAATCGGGGACCTCATTTGGAGGAACGTTGTCAGCGTTCTCTTCATTTTCGTTCAGGAGTTGGGCATAGAGCTTCCAGGTCTTTCCGACACAGTGCATGCATGCCGTGGCAACGTCGATCTTTCGCGGGGTGCAATCCTCATAGCTCATGGCGTAGTCACAATGATCCACGGCCATGACGACATGATCATAGAGAATCGAGCTACAGTATCGAGCGTCGTGGTAGACTCGGTAGCCGCTACCATGTTCAGTCACTATGACCGAGCATCCGGACAGCTCTCCTGTGAAGAGGAGGTCTGCCATGGGGCTGAAACCAATATCCACGTAGGCTGGATCATTATGTTGCTCACTGATTCTGTTGTACTGAAGAATATAGGCGGCTATGGTATTCTGTGCGGGTTTGTTGCAGTACTGCATGGTGTAAACAAATGGTGGCACCTTGTTCCAGGTTCGACTCTTGACAAATTTCGCCCAAGCTACTGGCTGGTCGGTCGGATATGGACCCGCATTATCAGATCCAACGGGATGGGCTCTCAAAAAAGGCTCTGGGTCCCTCCTGAATGTGTTGATATCCGGGCTTGGGTCTTCCCTGCAGGAACAGGGCTTGATGTTAGCAAGAGTTATGCGCGTCTCCTGATACGAATGGAACCCACAAGGAGTACTTGACTGGTCTTGTCTGCATTTCTGGTAAAGGTCGAACGCGGTATATGTCTAATAAAAAAGTAGTGTATAAAGAGGTGCAATTCCTATGGTTCTCTACCAGTCTCACGCCACGGTATTTATAGCTCATCAGTGGGCAGCGAGGCACATATGTCATATAGTACTCAAGAGCTGATGTGTCACTTGCATGAGCGTGGTATGCAGCCTCCATTTCCACAACGAGATATTAGGATGATACCCACATATAAGTCTGTGGCTATGGGTACGGTGTTGGATGGCAGAGTTGGGGAAGTGTTGACTTCCGTATATGGCTGAAGCCGTTTGATATGTCGGCCACTCCAATTGACCAATCAGAACTATACTCCCAGTCTATCCGAGACGTACAACTTACTGCTGCCCAATACTATATGTACATGTAGATGGAAGATGATAGGATCGGAGGACTACGCTATGCAGTCAGCATCCTTTGACTATGGCCAGCGCATACATATGTTATGCACTTTACACTCGTTTTGGCTCTTTGACCTTTTTTCGCAACGATCTCCTTTAGTAGTTGGTTGATGGCTGACAGATTGTTTGTGAATAGGCCTTACGACAGATAGTTTTCTCCATCAGTTCTTCCTCTATTCACTCCGAATTGTGATGACAACTTGAATTAAACCCCTAAAAATTTGAAATTCAATTCCGCGGAAATAGTTTATCAAAGAAAATATCATTATGAACCTGCAAATACGAATTCACCTGAAATTTGGTAATATTCAGGGCCACTGGTTAATATTAAATTACTAGCTTAATTACCTAAAAAGCCACTACGGTTGCATAAGTTATGCAAGCCACGGGGTATTTGGGTAAATCCTTAGGTATATCCAAGGACAATATCAAGGCCTAGTCCAACTGGAGAGCAGAGCAGCAAATTCATGAAAGGATCTATCTAGAGCGGATCACAAAGCTGGAACTGGAAGTCAGCAAGCTTCATAAAAAGCTCAGAGGCCCAACTGTGACGGCCTGGTCACGTTGGCTGGCTGTCACTTGAGACGCAGTTGTTTGCTTCCTTGTTAAATACGGCGTTACCTCCTTTCTTCCTTCCTCATGTTGATTATTCTCGTCGATAGCTACCTAGGTAGAACCCACTACAGATTTTAACGGATTATTCAACACTGAACACTGATAACCAATTCAAAAGTATCGTTGTCTAACTACTCTAAATACCACCGGTAACCAAGAATCATGCCACTCAAGCATTAATCACATCGACTGTCACCCATATATTCATGGAGTGACGGCTGCCACATCCGGTCTTGTCTTCTTCGAGATTAGATAGCCGGATGAGCGCCAAACAAGAGAGAGAGAGAGAGAGAGAGAGAGAAAAGGAACATCTGGAGGGATACAGGAATTGTATTCATCAGCGAAAGGAAGACAAGGATGGGAAAGGCTTGGGAAAGGTTTAGGAAAGGAACTGGGGTATCAATGGAATGGGAAATAGTGAAGTGCAAAGGTCATGGGACTTTTCTTTTTCCTGCTTTTGTCTATCATATCGTGCACGTCGAAGGAGAACAGGGGAGTAATGTAAACGTGGTAAAATGTAGTAAACGTAGAGTAGCATAGGGCGGAAGTAGGCCCTTTGCCTCATCGGAGCCGGCAAGGCGTGTATATGGACGAGGGGAAAAAAGGAAAGAGAGGAGGAAATGTGGCTGGTGGGCCGGGGGCGTCTCCGGGCATCAACCAGCCCAACACCCCGCGTCATTATGGGCAGGACAGCCCGGGAGCAAATGTCGGTGTCAAGGATGGCGGCCCAGCGTGGTCAACCGGATGGGCTGGCTATCGTGTTGTACTCCGTAAAGTAGACAAGTATATCTCCACGGTCGCTTTTCTTTTTCTTCCTCCTTCCTGCCTCTGTTTGTCTCCCCTCATCTATCCAATCTCGTCTAAGATGGATATTGCTTCTTTTTTCTGAACCGGAAAGTAGCAACGCAACAACAATCAAACGCCAGTCATGCAGTCATCAGTCCAAGGAACAAAAAGGAAAATCGTTACGCGAGACATGAATGATTTCGTATCACGGCAAGTACCAAAAACAAATGGAAAGAATAAACATGCTCACGGACTCAATTCAGCACATATATCGTCCGTCGCATCTAGTCCGAAACCAGCCATGTCAACCGAATGCAAAGATCCCGGTCCCCGACCAAGAGATATGTCCGATGAGGCATAATCATTTTTGAGCCGTTCATGTGGCCCAAAGAACGGCCGGTTCTCGTCGTTTGGTGTATTCCCATCACCGGCTTCCCATGGCCCATTCTGCCAGAACCGCATGTTGGCCTGCTGGTCACCGAAGAGCTCATGATGGTCATGGTTGTGAGTTTCAACTCCGTGGGAGGTGAAGTCGTTTGGTGACTGGAATCGCAAATGCGACCGACTGAAATTTGAACAGGGTGAGTCCGCATGCAGGGGCAGGTCGAGTGCTGACAATGGTGGCATGTCCTCAACCGGCGTGATATCGATGGTCGGGTTGTCCGTCTGCTGAGCGAGGACCGATGCCAGCCGGGAGTTCGACGCGGATCCCTGCCGGCTATGACTGGTCGAGCGTTCAATGGCTCGTTGCACATAACTGCCGCAGGTCTTCATGATCTTCTCCTGGTCCTCTTGCGAGAGACTGGCGAAATAATCATTGGCCAGCGACGGCTTGGGCAGCTCGGGCTCACAAGGAATAAGACCAAAAGTCTCTTCGGCGTGCTTGGTGAAACCGGACGGGTGGTCATACGGCGACTGATACACGGTCGGCACTTGCGACCGTTGCTTATCAAGGAACGCGTATTTCCCGGCCATCTTGGCCGCAGCCACACTACCCCGATCGACCGATTCAGCCTTGTTATTCTCCGACTCTTTTTTCTGCTGCAGCACATCCAACCGCTCACGATGACTCACGAGCGAGAACCGGAGCATTTGCAACAATCGGTTCACCTCCTCCGACCGCATGTTGAGCGGCTGTAACGGCAACAAGGTCCCATCGACTGCTCGGGGTTGCACTCGTTGCTGAGCCATGGCCAGCTCAAGTTTTTCCAGACCATTGGACGGCGCTACTGAGCCCATGGGGCCCAGCAGCGTCTCTACGACCAGCTCGGGGCTGACGATATTATACCCAGCGAACACATTGGCATGGTCGGTGATTTGGGCGAGGCGACGACGGGCAATGAGCTCTCGGACGTTGGCAAAGGTATTGGTGGGCAGTTGTTGTTGAGGTTGCTGAGATTGCTGTTGCTGGGAGGGGGAACGAGGATGCGAGTTATTGTGATTACTATTGCTGGTATTATTATTTTGTTGTTGGATATGGGCCTTGGTGATCTGAGGGTACGGAGCGTGACGAGCAGATTGAGTTGGCAGGGAACGATAGGCTGACGGCATCGCAGAAGAAGACGGAGACGAGGTGGTCGTAGCGTGCAGCGACGTCGGCGGCGGTGGAGGAGGGGCAAGAGGACGCTGCACAGGAGGAGCGGTGGCAGCAGCAGCAGGGACAAGGTGAGACTGGGTCGGAAGTTGTTGGTGTTGATGAGTGGTAGTATTATGATGAGGGGCAGCAGAAGCAATAGCAGTAGCAGTAGCAGGAGTACTAGTACTAGTACTAGTACTAGTAGCATGGTATTGCAGGCCGTGGTGGTTGTGCAGCCGGTGGTGGAGATAAGCCGAGGATGAGGCGGAAACAGCACCAGCATTAGCAGCAGGAGGGAGCAGCCGGGTCACCGCATGATGTTGCAGAATTGCTGGGCTGTTATTCGTCCGAGCATATTTAGCATTAATCGCGGCCACGGACTGCTGAGCATGATTGACCGCGCCAAGCGACCGGACGCTATCCAGGAAATTCGCCCGGGGATTGTGGACAGGCACGCTAGGGTTGTGCGTATATTGAGCCCTACACTCGGTGGACGATGGCCCCAGGTAATACCAGATCTGGTGCTGTTGCTGCCGGTGCTGCTGCCCCTGGAGCTGGTGGATCCAGACATGGCTTGCATCGTTCACCGTCTCAAATTCGGCCCACTGATACGGCGACGGCCCATCACCAAACGGGCTACCTGCTACCGGCAAATCAAGTTCTTTCCGATTCTCGGGTTTACGCGCCAAATGCGCCGGGAGTGGTTTAGTCCCGGGGGCCAGAGATGCGAAGTTGCTTTTCCGGACTATGAGCAGCCATCGGTACGGCAATTCAATGGCATCACTAGAGAGAAAAGTCAGTCAACATGCGGTCAGACATAAGGAAGAGGGGGAAAAAAAAAAATAGACTCCAACTCCCCCACCGAGACCCGCCAGTAAGCAGGTCAATCCAGAGTGCGTGGGTGAAAGCCTCCGATAAAGGAACAGAAAATGGTGGTGGGGTCATGGAGGGGCAATCATAATAAACCACAGCCACAAAGAAATCAAGCCATCGGAAACACAAAAAAAAAAAAAAAGAAACAGAGAAACAGAAAGCAAGGGAAAACTCACCCCCGTGGAAGCATCTTGACCAGCAATGAGTACTCCTCCGGTCTATTCTCCAGTACCACGGCTCCATTGATTTCCTTATCCGCTTGGAACTGGATCAGATCGCCAGGAACCAGTCCCCGCGCCGTGTCGAGAAGTTTACGGTCGTGCTCGAATGAATCGCCATTGATCACCTGGTGTCGCTTCTGTCGGTGATATTTGCACTTCAGATCGACGCTGGGTATCGAATATTGATTACCGTCGTCTGCAATCACCGCGACCGAGCCCAGTTCGCATTGAACACCCGCCAGAAGAGCACAAGTGGCGTGGTATGCCCGAGTGCACTTGCCATAGTTGCACTGGAAGCAGGCACCACGAACTTCGCGACAGAAGAGACATTTGAGTCCCATGCGCGCCTTGGGGACCTTGTCCACATCGCACACAACTTCCCGACCAGACTCATCCCGGAGGATGCTGGTCTCCTCGGTATACAAAGCACAGCGACGGTGGGCGTGCGATCGACCATCCTCGGTCGGGAGAAGATCTTCATATTCCAGGTCATTGGGACATAGCAGACAAGGGATCCTTCTGGGAACATTCATATGGACCCTCATGCGCTTGGCCCGGATCAGATCGCCGTCATGCTTGCGCTTGCGACCACGAGTACTGGCTGTCTTTTCGGGGACACTACGCGGTGGAGTAAGGAGGTCGGATGCACCTTCAAGGTCATCCATGTCGCTCCCGTAATATTCATCATAGTAGTACTCTGGAGTCGATTCGCCCCGCAACTTCCGTTCGATTTCGTCCACGTCAATCCAGACACTGTCCGCTTCGCAATTGCACTTCTTAGCGATGCGGCCGTAGTCCAGCCATTTCTCCGTGGCGAAATTGACGGACTCGGCACAGTTGTAGCCCAGGTTATATCCTGAGTGGTACCCATACGGATAGGTGATGACGAACTCGCCCTCGTAGTGAACCATCTTGTTGACGGTGATACCATAATGCGACTTGAGAAGACTGGGGGAGACGAGATAGGTTTTGTGGCGGAGGAATTGGTCGCAGCTCTTCGCATCGCTGGTCCAGATGCTTTTCATGGCTTGTTCAAATCGAGGAGCATCTTCCTGCGAAATGCTATACCACTGCTTAGGCGCACCAAAGTGGATGTAGTTTATACTGTAGAGATCAACGTCCTCCAAGTGCCAGGCAAAGGTGGCTTTCCACATGCCCAGGTAGAGATATGCCGTATTGACACCGGGGACTTTTTGGCCTATCACATCCAGCAAGTTGGGAAGTTTGGCAACATTCCACGACTTGGTGATGTTATCGTCAAACAGCGAGCCCGGCATATCCGCACCGTACATGGGATTGTTGAACATAAGCGACTTCCAGTATGCCGTCTCCAGCTCTTCACACCTCTCGTGCGTGTAGTCCGCGTTGTCGTGGATTCGATAGTCAAAGTCCTTGAAGGCCTCTTCGTCCACAAAGTCCACGGCATCACCCCGATTATTCTTGCGTCGTGCATTCACCGACTTGGGCTGTCTTCCTTTCGGTTTCGGTGCCGGCAACGCCTCACCCTCGCTCAGCTCCTCGGATTTAGTCTCGACGGGATTCGACTCGGGCGATACGGGAGTAGGAGGTCCTTCGAGTTTCGTCTTGTCGAAGCTGTCATCCACCGGCTCTTCCTTCACCTTGACTTGGTTCGCACGCTTGGGCGGTCGTCCAGGGCGCCGCTTCTGGGGCGAGGCACTCGTGGTCTGAGGTTTGGGAGCTGGCGCAGCGCGAGTCATCCGTTCCTGGTTTCGACGTCGTTCGCCTCGTCGGGCCGGGGGCTGGTGACTGCTTTCCTCGCATAGCGCCTTCCATTGCGGGAGGTTGTAGGATCGTTGTTTCTCGATGTTCGCCTGGGTGTAAGTGCCATGCGAGCCGTGGAATTCTTGCATGATAGGATTCTTGACGCGGATTTTCTTGATAGCTTCGTCGAGCGCTGGAAGATCATCGGCCCTACAATTGTCAGTCATCGCCATAGATAACCGGACTTGACAAAAACTTACCATTCCTTGGGAGGAATGACCTTGACAATACCTGCCTTCATACCATACTTATCGACCTTGTTGATGAACTTTTGAAAATCCCGAAACTGGTCCATAGTCTTCCATGCATTGTCAGCCATGCGATTCAGACCAGGATATACCTGGAGCCCATCGCAACACATACCGGCTTAAACACAGGGATCTTGCCGCCACCATAGTAGTGATCCGGCTCGATCTCCTCATCATCCTCCTCAGACATCGGAGCTGCACCGTTCTTAGGATCGAGTTCTAGATCCGACAGCTCTGAGGGCACCCCTTCGGGGACCTCTTTCTTGCCATTGGCGCTCTGAGGGGGCGTGAAGGAAGCGGCGGCAGCATCGGCGGTCGTGGTCGGACAGCTGCTCGTGGCGGGTTTGTTAGAGAGAGGTTGCTCAAGCGCGGCGGCCATCATCGCGGTATGATGGGGGAAGACAGAATCGGGTCAAGACGGGTCGGAGGGAGGGAGAGAAAGGAGGAAGCCGTCGTCGGGAAAGATGCGACCGCTGATCGACGGCGATATAGGCGGAATCCCAGCGGTCGGGGGAGGTAGAGGGAGGTGTCGAATGACGGAGAGGAAGGGTACAGGTATGTCGTTGAAAGTGAAATCTCCTGATCTGTTATTTGTTGTTGTTTTTTCTGCTGCGTGAGAAGCACAGGCAAGAAAGCAACAAAAACGATGAAAATAATCGCAAAGAGAAGTAATAATTGGAGGCTTGATAAAACACAAGAATGGCTGTTATCAAGCGTTCTGGGCTGGACTGGAAAAAAGATCGATATCAGATGGAGAGGAGGTTAGTCGGGAAAAAGGTAGAGCCGTTCTAGATACAGAATCACCTGATATGCTCAGGGCTTCTCCAGTCCAGCAGATCCCAGCACGGCCGCTGGCTCCGGTTTCGGTGGATTGCTGCGTCCAGGCGCTTGCAGAGAACTTGTACGTAGTATACACCAGTATTCGAAGTGAATATTCCAATCGAGGCAACGAACACTAAAAATGAAATCATACATGCCAACACTAACAATTGATGTTTGTGTTGCTACCGATATAGCACAGAACAATTGCGGCTCTAGAACGCCTTTCCCTTGATATAGAAGCACGTGACACGAGTGAGCGCCATATTCACCGGCAGACCACTAATCGGTATTCCTATAGCTACGCAAGCCAGGGTACATCCTGTACTGCCGGGAACAGTAATGAAGATCGGATGATCTCATTGCTGGGGCTTCTGATTGGTTGCATCAACCGTGAGTCATTGCAGATACACAGGGTATGGAATAGAGTGCTATTCATATTATTATGCCGAGCACAGTATTGCCTGATGTCCCAAGAGGACTGTAGCAATACAGGCCAAATATGGCATACCCTACTAATGCCTAGTACAGATACTCGCCTATCAACTGCACGTACCGCTGCAGAACACAGCTACTAATGCACACCCCTGTCCCGAAACAGCTAACGGCATCTTATCGGATCCTGGCACGGACTCCCTTGTCGAATCCCTAGTCCATGTGCCATGCAACGCACGCTTTTCTGGGAATAACATACGAGGACCTTGGAATCTACCTGGTGCAGTCTCGTTGGGCAAAGACTTGACATTGTCAAACCACATGGATTACTCCAGTGTTACAAGGGACTCAGGGTTTCGCTATGCAGGATTTGTCTGTATAACATAAGACAATCGTGCGATGATGCAACAAGTTGTAGATTTGTATGTATTCGTAACAATTTGATTTAACGTCGTATCAACATGAGAACGCTGCAGGGAATCAAGAATAGAAAATCAAGAATCATAACACCAGTCGTCAACCAAAATCAATCATAAATAGCACGCTAATAGTCATTCAAATGCAACTTCTTTCCAACGAACCGCCGCTTGACGGTTCTGTCAACACTGCGTTCCCGTTCAGCGTTCAATCCCTTGAGGGCGTGGAAGAGCATTCCAGCGTCGAAGAATCCATCTTTACGGTCGTTAGCATCTTGTATCGCGATGGAGTAAAGGGAAATAGAAACTTACATCCTCCCATGCCATCATCCTCCAACTCCCCACCGTCCGTCGTCGGTGTCTCGGTGCCCCGCTGGTACACTTGGTTCGGATCACCCCGGACGATACGGCCCCGACGGTGCTCGGCCCTGTCAGACCGCTCGGCAATCTGCTCCATCTCGCGGGCGCGGCTCGTGCGCGGGCTCGTGGTCTTGCGGGTAGTCGCGCGCAGCAGCTTGCGGATTTCCAAGAGGTACATCTCGAGTGTCTGCATCAACCGTGCCGTCTGGCGGTGCTTAGACGAAGCGCAGATCGAGATCGAGTCATCCTTGATTATGTATCCGATGCCGAAGCCGTCGCCGGATGTAGGGCCGAATCCAAAGTGCCGCAAGCACGGATTTCCGCAGTTTGAGGTCGACAAAATCGTGTTGTTGATTTTGTCCCAGCCTGGGTCGCTGAAGATGGCCGGCGTGGCGGGAACGGGGCGCATGCCGCGAAGGCTGTAGCTGTTGGCCGAAGAGAGGCCGTCTTCGGACAGTCCGGCATCCGAGGCCTTGGGCGACTCGGCCACCGAGCCGTTCTCAACGGGGCTGGAGTAACCGTTGGAGATCGTGTCCACGCTGGCGGTAGACGAGGTACTCTCATCAAACGAACGCTGCCATAGGCAGTACAGCGCATACAGGTGCCGATCCTGTCCTTGTCCTTTGGAGCACTCCTTGGTGATGGCCGTGTGCTTCTCGGTTGCCTTCCGGAGAGCGTTAATCTTCTGCTCCGGAGGGTTGTCGCCCCAGAAGGCCTGGATGAAGTCGACACATTCGTTGGTCACTGGGCGGATAGCCTCAGTCCGTCCGTGCAAGAAGAACTTGGTCATGGCCGGCTCATAGGTGCTCTCCATACGACCATAGAGACCGTAGTAGGCAGCCTGGAACGCCATCTGGAGGAAGGCATCGGGAGAGAAGCCCATAGAGGTGATAAAGTTCTTCCCGAACCCTTCAAAGTCGAGCACCTTGAAATCATGCTGCTGGATCAGATCGGACAGGTGGGACTCGGCGAATCGCAAAGCGATGCTCAACTCCGGAGCCATGTCCCACTCGAGCTTCCGCGGGGTGGTGCTCACATTGCCGAAGCTGCGGGGGTCCCGCTTGGCCGGGTCAGGGCTGCTGGTCGCCCACAAGGTGGGGGCTTGGCCGTTAATCGTATTGGCGAATCGGAGGATAGTATCGGTGTAGACATCGCTGGCGAACCGCAGCACCGTGTGGCCATCAACACCGGTATGTTCAAAATTGATTCCTGCACTGCCGTTTTTGCACACAATGATCTGGAGCTTGTCGTACCACCGGTTGGTGCAGGTACCCACCTGAACGCCCCGTACCACTTCGCTGGTTCCACAGATCATGTTGGCGCACAGTTCCGACGTGGATTGGGGTTCGGTGTAGTCGAGACAGAGCATGAAGAGCGCCGAGTCGACAATGTTTAGTGATTCCGCATTGTTGGAACCCTCGTCCTTGGTCAAGATGTCTCTCATGGACGACCACACCTTCCGGTTCTCCGTACTGAGCACACCCAGGGCGCCCTTGGCGGCATCCTGGATGGGTGTCTGCTCAGCATCGTTGATGATCACTTGGAGGTTGAGCGCGATGTCCTTCTCGCTCATGATCAGGTCGTTGTTTTCATCGAGGACATCGAACCAGTAGATCTGCCCGCGGCAGAGCACCGCGACGTGCTTAGCGCGAGGGTCCTGGTTGATAACGCAGCCGTTCTCTGTCGGAACACGCGCAGTACCGAACAATCGAGAGTACTGGTACATGCAAAGAGGGGTGCCACGGACAGTGTCAGGTGGCAGCTCCTCTCGCCGGACGGCTCGGACAAACGACAAAGCAGAGACAGCCAGGGAGGCGGCACGAGTCACCTGGTTGTTACGTGCGGGAGTCGGGTCATCTTCCAACAAGAAGAAAGGGTTCAGATTCAAAACAACGGCTGGAGAATTTGTCAGTACAACGATTTGAAGGATAGACTAAACGGAGTAAGATGTCATACGGTTATCAAAGTTCAAGTACGAGTCGTACCCTAGTTTTGTTAGCCTGCATTTCAGTCACTCGTTTGCAGGGTGTGTTCAACATACAGAACTGCTCAATAAAACTCGTCTTCGACGAAGCATAGTTCTTAAGCTTCTCTTGCAAACCAGGTCCATCAGTCCTGAGAAAATCCTGCACAGCCGCCTTGGTCTCCTCTTGCTCCCTGGGAGATTGCAATGCGGACAAAGATTCCAAGTATCTATTGCAAGTCTTCTCGAGTTCGGGAACAGGCAATTTGGGAAGAGAGTCTTGGTTGGCGAAGGTCAAACCCTTCTTCTCCTTCGAGGAGACATCTGGTACAGGCGCGGCACCATTTGTCTTGTATTGTGTCGACATGTCGCTGCTTGTTAATGCCTGGTTGTTGGAGGATGCAATCTTAGGTTCGAGAGTAGGCTGAGAGAGACGTCTGGGGGAAGTCATGGTGTCCCCGATAGGTTTAGGGGCAGTAAAAAAGCGAACTGCCATGTCGGAGTAAGACATGATCGTCAGTTGGAGGTCACGAGAAAGGAAGAAAAGCGGCAGGTGATAGGTGCCCGATCAACTAGGCAAAGCGACAGGCGAGAAAGGTAGGGATGGACAAAAGACGTAGAGCACTGCGGTAGAAATAATGGCAGTCGTGCAAACAATACGAGGGCATTGACGGGGGGTAGAAGGCAGGCAGACAGTGAGACAACAGACCAGAGCAAGGGTGTTAAAGGACGGAAGTAAACATAGCAGGTAACATAAAGAGCAGCAACAGATATACATATAGGAATAGATACCCCGCCGAGTCGCCGCCTGGAGATGGTGGAGTAACGGGATTCCATTCGGGGCGATGGAAAAAGACCAACGGAAGAAGGGGACAAGGAGCAGCGCTGCTTACCAGGGCTGTCTAGTATGTAGTGAGGGAACCTTTTGACGGGTCGAATCCAGTTCCCAGTGGAGCGTCCGAGGGAACCAGGATGTGTCGGAGGAACGGATAACTAGAGAACGAGAGTTAGCCACTACTGGTTTGCCGTGGAGGAATGGAGATAAGCTGAGAATTCCTTCTGTCCTTACATTTTCTTTCCTTTTCTTTCCTTCCTTCTTTCTTTTTTGCTTATTAACTGGGGTCAGTGTCGTTCAATCTCTTGATAAACCAATAATCACTGTTATTTGCCTTATGACCCGGCTAAACGAGCAAGGCTGGTGGTCAATGGAGATCCGTCACTTCTCCCCACAGCATGCGGGGATCGAGGGACACCTTAAAAGAGCCAAAACCAGAGGCAGAAATTCTCGGTCGATAGGGTTGATTGATTGACACAACGCCAAACAGATAGACAAAGGATGAATAGAAAAATTATGTAGAATGGAGAAATGAAGATCTGAAATAAAAGGCAGCAGTAGTGATAGTAGTAGTAGTAGTAGTAGCCCAATCCTCAACGCGAACGGAAGTCTTAAGTCTGGGGCAAATTCTCACTTCGATTTAGGCGAATTGTCAGTGGATCAGAATCCATGGCACATGCACAGCGTCATACCTCATGGGAAATAGTACTAATTAGGTACGGAGTACCTTCGGTGACGTCTCGGACGAAGGGAATTTCTGCTGTGGTTGGCTTCTGGGTTCCCTTCTTTGGGCTGTTCTTCAGGGAAAAGCTCGGCGTTCGTTGGGCAATTTGCGGGGATGATCACGTGGTAATTACTTCAGCACTGGCCAGCGCTAACTACATCATCGCTGCGAACTGTACATATATAGAAGACTAAAGTAATTAAGCTTGTATGATAATGCTTGCCAAGAAAACAGCAGACATCTACGTGCTTATGCATCAATGCAGTGGTGCGCACATGGACGAATCACACGTGAGACAAAACTACAAAAGCAAATCCAATAATTGATCGCATGCAGGTCCGAAAGAACCGACATGGCCAGGAAAGAAGAAAAAAATATACACAAATAGTAAATAGTACCCAACCAAGATACGTCATGTTGCGCACAGCTGAAGAAGATTGACTCCCGAATCAGCCGCACAGCGTCAAACAAGCGATCAAAGCGTAGGGCCAGAAAAGTGAAAAAATGACAAATCAATGAAATCGATAGTAGCAAGAAGTGAAACTGTCAGTGTAGAAAAGCAAAAGGGGGGAGACAATCTTCTTTCGGAATGTGGTCATGGGCACGATATGCAAGATTCACATACAACTTGCAGACATCCCCCGTTCCACACCATGCCAATATCTCTCAAGAGCTACTTTGGTTGGTCAATCCTCAGGGTTGGAGAAAGTACTCAGGCATATTGTAGAAACCGCCCAGTAAGCACTCAATTCAATCGCTATGGCGCCAAGGACTCCCAAAACATTTGCCAATGTCGATCAGAAGAAAGGAAAAGAAGTAAATATTCACATTGAGTAAATCGTGAAGGGTGTTTGACAGAAGCGAAGAAAAAGCTTTAAAAATGGGGTAGAGAGAAGAGAAAAAGATGCAAAAAGATACAACCCTCCCGAGTGAGTCGATGCAGCAGGTAGGATGGAGGATCCCATCACCCACCAAACCCCCTCAAAAGTCGATAGCAAAAAGAAACAGCCATGGCCAACAATCACATGACCCAGGAAAGCATGTCTTTGTCTTATATATTTCATTTTTACATATCAAATTTATGCCTCGTACATGGGCTGTCCGATAGGCTTGAGAACGTTGTCGGCATATTCCCCACCGGTGTTTCCTGCAGGGTCGTAATTGCAGACGGTGAACGGAAGGGATTGGCTGGAATCGACGTTGCCCAGGCTGTCACACACGACAGTGGCGCATCCCACCTTGGTCGTGGACTTCCAGACGATCTGAGAGAAGTGACCCCAGCTGTCGAACAGCGCCATGAGCGGGCTGGCCAATCCGTAGAGGTCGGAGAAGAAGCCCATCTCATCGTTGTACATCAGGTTGGTGATCATCTGGCCGATGTTGCTCTCCTCGACACCGTAACCAATGTTCTGACCGTAGCCACCGCCGTCAATGCTCCTGCAAAGGGGTTAGTAATTTTGAACATATACATTTAGGTCTAGGTAAAAAGGGACGTACGTGTCGTGCTCATAGACACAGCGAGCAGCCAACTTCTGGGCGCTAGCCTGCAAGGTGTCGGACCAGGTCAAGGAGCTGGCCGAGTGGTTGCTGCGGTGAATGTTGTGGTTGTACAAGATGGCCTGTTGGTAGGCGTTGGTACCCTGCGAACCAGCGCTGGAGGTGGTCGAGGACATGGTGGTAGGAGCCTGCGTGGGGGTCGATGTCCACTCGGTGGACCAGCTAGAAGTCCAGGCCGTAGGCAGGATATTGTCGACAACATCACCAGCGTTGTTGCCATTGTCGGTGTTGGTGTTGGTGTTGGTGTTGGTGTTGGCGTTGGCGTTGGCGTTGTTGTTATCGTTGTTGGCAGGAGCAGGAGCCAAGGTAGTAGTTTGCGCCGGGGCAGGAGGAAGAGTGGAGGTGGAAGTCACAGGAGCCGCAGTGACGACGCTCTCGGTCTCCTGCACAGCCTGCGCAGGGGCGTAGGTGGTGGCTGCTGCCACTTGAGGCTGGGCAGTGGAGGTCTCGGTGAGGGTGACATAGCTCCAGTCGGTTTCATAGACGCGCTTGTCCATGTCAAGCGGCGTACCCCAGACTCCGGCCGCACAGACGGCACTCAGCAACAAAGTCGAACGCATGTTGATATCAATTGAAGATTCTTTTTACCGGTTTCGAAAAACAAAGTCGATATAAGGCTCTCTTTTCTGGGACCGTGAAGTTGCGAGCGGCAAGGAAGGAATAATGACACAGGTCAACTGTGAAATCAAACTTCCCCGGGAAGTTCCTGATAAAAACGTCGATAGGTAGGTAAAAGGAACGAAGGCAAGCAATCAAAGTGACAGCTCGCAAGGTTAAGTCCGTCGAATAGGGAGCGATATGAGAGATCGGCTGGCGATATGGATTGTTAAGCGCTGGGCACTTGCGACGGCGGATATATCTGCTGGATAGTATGTACTTGGGCGGGAAAAATGTATAAACAAAAGAACGACAGCCTTGGATAACACTTTAATTTTTCTTCTTTTTTAAAAGAGCGAAAAAAAGATATAAAAAGAAAGTGCACCTTAAGGCGGAGAAAAGAGCAACAGAAGAGAAAAAGACAAAAAACAAGGTATAAAAGAGAGGACGAAGCTGCCTTTGGAGGGAGGAAAAGGGAAGGGAAAAGAGCGGGAGCGGAAGAGGGAAAAGGAAGAAGAAATAGGAGACAACACAGTAGTGTGGGAAAGGAGACACAGGCACAGAGACTGTGGGGCCGTGCGATCTGGGACCGTCAAGAGGCAAATTATGGGAGAGAGCGGGGGGGTGAGAGGATGAGGAGGGCTAGAGAGACAAAATGATACCTCTCATTGTATATCCTTCAATTCATCTCTTGAATTGGTTACAGTAGTAATAGAGAAAGACTGGCAGAGTGGTTACGGTGTGTTGTGTACATGCACGGCTGCCAGTAGAGTATATAGATACAGATATGGTCCTGCCAGTGACCATATTCTCCTGAAACTTCGACCAACCACCGCATACCATTCGGCATTCTTACCTGCCATTGTTTGGCCTGTACGGAGACTGTGGCTGGCCATTCATTACAACATTCAACTACAAGTGTTCCTACAGAATTCTGCACACACTTCCTGTACTTTCTCTTCTCTACTCTACTCTGTAAACCCGTACGTGATGTCTCCTGAATGATGTGATGACGACGGTATCATAATGTATCGTACTGTAACACCCCATGTGCGACGGTTGAAGATTCCCGAGCCCCTGGCAGTACACTAAACCATTCAAGGTAAACAACCTGGCCCGTCTGTGTCAGGCACCACCTCTTATTGGACAGAATTGCTGATGATCCCGCTCCTTTTGCGGTCCACCGTGTCGCAGGTTTGTATTGCTTTTGTAATTCCAGTAACTTTGGTATTCTTCGGCATAAAGCTGTAATTCTATAGAGACCCAAATGCAAGACACCCGTGGTACGCCATAAAAATTCTACGAGGACCATATAAA
Source organism: Aspergillus pseudoglaucus (assembly GCA_039880875.1). NCBI lineage: Eukaryota > Fungi > Ascomycota > Eurotiomycetes > Eurotiales > Aspergillaceae > Aspergillus > Aspergillus pseudoglaucus. The sequence goes on from JBDODC010000019.1 coordinate 401,671, forward strand.
ACAAACACAGATCATCGCGCTCACATTCACCGGAGACAAACTGCGATGCGTAAAAGAAGGATAAACAAGCACCAAAACTTGGCAACGACTAGCCCAATCCCACTGTCTCCACTTGCCCCATCGCTGAAGAGGCAGTGTTTCATGTTGCGTTTTCATTGGGATTCGGAGATTATCGTTGCTGCCCTCTGTCCGGAGCTGTCCGTTTTGCTTGGCTTTCTTTCAATCCATGAGTCCAGAACTTGTCACTGTCCAAGGATTCTATTAATCTGATCAAAAAGTGCTCCGTAGTATACACATAATTGTTGGTGGTTATTCTCCCATATGCAGAATACATAGTACGGAGTACGGTGCAGGCCGTCCGGCATGTCAGCCACCAGAACTTATTTCTGCATAGTACTACGCCACTGATACAACCTCCAACAACTATGGGCTTGGTCTAGACTATTAGTGGCCGTAGTCTGTACCCCGTAGTCCGTATGTCCTCCGGAAAAGTCAAACGCCTGAATAATGACCGTATAACCCAAATCCTTCGGCAGTAACCTCCATCATTCTCAAAAACATCGAACCGTTTCAGTTTCAGCCTGAATACGAAGAATCGCTTCTGACATAATAACGGCGGTATAGATCCATACGCAGGATTTTTCCACCTGTTCCTTCATTTCACTTCTCGGCAAATGGCAGTCCTTGGCCAAACCCATCGGTTCCAGAACCGCTAAACGACGAGAAACCCAGCTTATTCCCATTAATCATTTAACTTGTTAATCAACCTGCTTCGCCGTCTTGGTTACTGGTCATTGGTCACCGGTAATTAAGGGCATTTCTAATCTCCGAAATTTCCAATCGGTTCTCTTGAAGTTTGGCTGCCTGACTATTGACCTATCCTATTCATTCTTCGTATTCTAGCCAAGTGCTTCAGATCCCGGTAGATCCGATCTGCCGTTGTTGACGGTTAGGACCCCGGTAATGGCCGTCATCTACTTGAAGCACCAACAATCTGTGCGCATTCTTTTTACCAAAGTATTTGGATAAGATTCAATTCTATATGACCAATCACAACAACGATAGCTATGCAGGATGACAGAAAAGGGAAAATTATACGTCCACCATGCGGCACTTGCCCCCCTCGCAAACCTGTAGGTAGTTCTTCCCCGGCTCCGACGCCTTCAGTTCCCGATACATCGGATTCCGTGTCCGCAGCCAAAATGAAGGGTTGCCTACGAAGTCGCCTGCATGAGACGGCCGGATATCCACCAGCGCCACCGTTGCGCTCGACGACGACGTCGCCAGGCCCGCTTCTTTACGCGCCTGCTTCGCCACCAGGTCTCGAGCTGACACCGGTGCATCAACGCGGTCAAGAAGGCCCTCTTCGTGTCCTGATTTTGCTTCGGTGATGTCTGCTGTGCAATACACCCCGGTAACTTTTCGGGTGCCTGTTTCTAACCCAACCACGGTGTCCAGAAGTCCGACAAACAAAAACGGGTGTTGCAGGATTTCGACGGAGAATGAGCGGCACGTTTGTCGTGCTAGAGTCCGGTACTCCTCGTCTTCTAGTAGTGTCGCGAGTCGCAACAGGTTGCGGGCAATGATTCCGTTGATAGATGGTGTGGCAGACTCCGTGCCTGTCTTCAACCGGAGAAGAGGCCCCGGCATGCCAGGCGTCAACGTAGATGATGTGCTATAGAATCCGGCCGGTGTTGATCCGGTGTAGGCGCCAAAATTCTGGTTCAGATATCCTGGAAATAATCAGCCATTGCCATTGAGTAAAAGATATGAGACCTACTCTGCAACTGATCTGCAAACTGCAAATAGCTGTCATCAAACGTAGCTTCGTACATGTTCAATAATCCATGAATCAAGTACGCATAGTCATCCGCAAACCCAAGCGTGTTGCCTCGGCTGCCATCGCGATAGATACGCCATAGTTTACCCGTGGGTTTGTCGAAAAGGTTATCCTTGATGAACTTCACAGCTCGCGCTGCGGCTTCTTGACAGTGCAACGCCTTCGAGCTCTCAATCTGATCGAACAACACGCTGCACTTGGCAAGCGCTCCGATAGCCAGACCATTCCATGCCACAATGACTTTGTCGTCCAAGTCGGGCCGTACACGGTTCTTCTCCCGGTGTTCGCGCAGCTTTTGTCGAGCTGATTTGATGATTCGCACCACTTCGTCTTCACCCAACCCGAAGTCTTTCGCCAGTTTTCGTGGTGTAACCTTGATTGAAAGTACATTTTGATTCATGAACTCATCATGCGGGTCATTCTCGGGTGCAATGTTTCCATCAGGAAGCACGCCCCAGTGACGAGCGCAAACTCCGGCGTCTCGTTGACCCAGAACCTGAGTCAGTTCCTTCAGCGTCCAGAGGTAGTATGCACCCTCTCGTTTCTCGCTATCGTTTGGCGTTGGAAGGCTGTCCGCGTCTTCCGAAGAGTGAAAACCACCTACCGCGGATTGAATGGGACTGGATGTCAAGTAGGTGACCAAGTCGTAGACGGCTCCCAGTAGCTCCGGGTCATGTGTAATTTTGAACGCATCAACGTATACATCCAATAGCTGCGCTTGGTCATAAAGCATCTTCTCGAAATGAGGCAAGAGCCAGTCAGACGTAACACTATACCGGGCGAAGCCGTGGCCGATATGGTCCCGGATACCGCCACGCGCCATATTTATGAGCGTGCTAACCGCCATAGCGGTCGCCTTTTCGCATTCTTCCTGTCCCACAATATCCGATACAGCACTGGGGTAGATCCCCAAGCGGAGAAGGAAGCTTAGGTTCGCAGGTGTTGGGAATTTGGGCGCCCTGGAGAACCCTCCGTGGACCGAGTCATAACGCGCGGCAAAATGCTGGTAGGCCTCCTCCAGAAGCTCAATATCCAAGTCTTCATCCGCCTCTCGGTCGCCTTGATGAGAATGTGTCCCTTCCTCTGCGAATTCCCGGAGTTGTCGGGTAATCTCCTTTGCACTATCGCGACACCGTTGCTGCTGAGTCTGCCACACTTCTCTCAATTTGTCGAGTATCTCAACGAATCCCAGGGTCTCCTGTCCGTGCAAAGTCGACGAATTCGGGCCAGGCCAGTAAGTACCACCAAATACCGGCTCCAAATCCGGTGTTAAGAAGACGTTCAGAGGCCAGCCTCCTGATCCCGTAGTCGCTTGTACGTAGTTCATATAGACGTCGTCAATGTCGGGTCTCTCTTCTCTGTCAACCTTTATCGGGATAAATGACTCGTTCAAAATCGATGCCACTTCTGGAGACATAAAAGACTCTTTCTCCATGACATGGCACCCTATATTCCTGTTAGCCAGACTAATTGCGAACCGACAACGATGTCTACACACAGTGACATGCTGAATAGCCGATGCTAAGAAAGACTAGACGGTTGTGCTTCCTAGCCAATTCCATAGCTTCTGCGTCCCACATCTGCCATGCCACCGGGTTATGCATATGCGATCTGACCTATTCCAACTAGTTTAGTCTCACGATCGTCCATCTTACCAGGTGGAAGCGGCAGTTCTCACATAAGGCGACTTGCTATCCTTCAGTCGATTCACCATCTTGGGTTCGGTCTCCGGCCCGCCATCGTGCGTTTGTACATGTATGCTCGACGTTGTGGCCATTCTGCAGGTTGTGGACTGTTGGTGTCAACGTGCTCCGTCTGGCGCTGAGGACAAGCCCACGTTGTTCCGAGGAGGGGCTGAAGCCGATAAGATACGAGGAAAGAACACGGCGATGCAATAGGCTGAGAAAGCTCGCTAGACAGATCGCCAGGAGCTAAATAGAATACGACAAGGGTATTTAATTATAGCGATAGTAGCAGTAGTAAGTAAGTCTAGCGTGGTAGCATCCAGTCGCAACAGAGTGGCCAGTAGCCAACCGCTAGCGTTTCGAGAACGGAGCAGGTCGTGTGCATTGCTGACATACGTACGCCTGCATAATTGCCGGAGATCTTTACCGCACTACGTCATTGATTAATAACTACGCGATACGGATACAGTAGAGTAACTGAGCATTAAGTATTTACATGTCATGTTTGGTCATTACCATGATCTATAGAACTTGTATCCTATATCAGCCGTTCATTCCTCGTCCATCAGCTCGGCCAGTTCTCGCTCTTCCTCCTCGGTCAACATGGACTCAGGGTTTGGCTTCTCCTCGTCCTCATCGGGTGTAGTCTTCTTCGCCTTTTCCACCGCAGTCTGAAGTTCATCCGGTTTGAGAGACCATTGGCGGATGGTTGCATCGATTCCAACGCTGACGATGGTCGATCCAATGAGCGTAAGTCCTGTGACTTCCTCGTAATGGCCAGAGAATGTATGGTAGAGCTTTCCTGTCTGTAGTGTACATGTTATTACTATATCATTCTCCATAGCAGCTGTTCTAGCGATGGGACTTCAAACATACCGATCGATTCCACACACGAACTTCCTCATCTCTGCAGGCGGTAACCACCCAACCTCCTTGTTCGTGAACCACTACATCCCGGACAAAATCATCGTGTTGCAGCACGAGGTTAGGTTTCCAATTGTCATCTCTTACGAGACATTTTGCGGTTCTATCAGCGGAAGCTGTCCAGAGATCAGCATCGTTGTCGAAGAAAAGCTTGTAGACACTGGTGTCATGGGCCAACAGAGGGTCTATGTGAGTGAGATCTTGGCTGCCAGCGGAAATGTCGAAGCGTCGAATCTCACGATCGCTTCCCGCACTATATACAATCATTTCCTTGCTCTCTGGGTCCAGAGAGGCAGGATCAATCGCTAGATCTTGGAGGCCCTTGGCGTGACCTTTGAGAACGTGTAGTCGTTGGCCACTGGCAATGTCAAACACTAGGATTTGCGCATCGGCTCCTCCGGTAATGAGAAGATCTTGTCCATGTATTCTTGTGCTATTGACGGCTCTTACGAAGTCGGTATGCCCCTCATACCGTTGCTTAGGTTGCCGCGTAGCCACATCCCAGCTCCATACGGTCTTGTCCCAGCATCCGGCGAACAGTAGCTTTCCATCTGGGCTGAAGCAGATGCTGGTGACCGGAGCAGTTGGTCCTTTGTATAAAGCGGTAGTATCTCCTGTCTGTGGACCATTGAATCGAGAATCGCGTTAGGAGACTTGGCCGGACATCCGATATTTAAGGACACCATGTACCTACTTCGAGGATGACCCTCCGGACAACACCGGTACTTTGAGCCACAAAGACAGAGCCAAGATTCAAAGGATCCGCTTGAATAGCTAGAATTTTACTTTGCAATCGAATGGGATTTCCGTTTGTATTCTGAGATTTGGTATCTTTTCGCTCCTGCTCACCCAGAGCAGCCCTGGAGACATGGTGGTCAGTGACGGACCTAGAGTTGGGAGATACATTGTGGCACGAACGAGGTCTGGAAGAAATCGTCTCTATGAGAAGATTGAGCCATTATGGTGCTATTGATGTAGAAAAGAAGCGTTCGTTACTCGATGATCCCAATGATATTCACCTCTGCTGTGTTGTTCTTCAACCAAAACTGCCTATTAAGCTCCTGCGGTCCACCGTAGCCGACTTCTGGCCACAAAACCCGCTTTTTTCGCTTCTTCTTCCTTTTTCCCTCTCCCTCTCCCTCCTCTTCGCTTCTTCTCGCTTGCTCGCACATTTTTCCTTTTCCTTTTTCCCCTTCTCCGTCGACCATTTAAATACTTCCCCTCCACCTCTTCTTCGTTACTTTTTCTTTTCTCTCTTCTTCTCACTCGCGCGTGTCGCGCAACTCCCTGTCAGCATGGATATGAACCATTTAATAGGGTCAGTCTTCTATGCCTACTGGTCTGAACCAGGGTTTGTGCGGCTCGGCTGGAGTTAACACCTGGCAGTCAGCGGTTCAACCTGATCTCTAAGAGTGATATTCGGTATGTTATCCCTGCTTTTCAACTGCTATCAATTCGAACAGTCGAACTAACTGCCTTGTTGTCTTTAGTTATGTTGGTACTTTACATGAGATCAACCCTGAGGCCTCGACAATAGCTCTCGAGAATGTTGTCTCCTTTGGAACGGAAGGTAGACGAGGCAACCCGGCCGAGGAGATCCCTCCATCTGGCAGTGTCTACGAATATATCGTGTTCCGGGGTAGTGATGTCAAGGACATCAGCGTAGCAGAGGAAAAGGAAAACACACAACCTGAGCCACCTCAGGTTCCAGATGACCCCGCCATTTTAGGAGTAAGTGCCTTCACTTTTTCTATTCTTATTTTTGTTGCATTGTCCAGCCATTCCGTGTGCACACCTGCTGCGGTTGGGCAATTGATCATATGATGAATTATCTCGGATGTAAACTCACAGACCTGTTCCGAATTGCGCAAACAATTTATGTGGATCTTTCCGTTGCCTTCCTTCTGATATGATCAAACTATTCTTGTTTTGACTTGCATTGCTCGCTTTGTTCGATCAGTCACTAACAGTCATGAATAGAGTATGTCCCGCACGGGTCCGCAGGGTCTTCCTCAATCCCAGCCGCCACAACAGCCTCAGGTCCCTCGTCAAGCTCCTCCTGGCTATCCCCAACAGCCCCAGTTCCAAGGATTCTACCCGCCTTATGGACAACGCTTTGGGCCTCCTTTCCCACCTGGACCTGGTTTCCCGCCGTATGGATTCCCACCAGGGTGGTATCCTCCTCCGGGTCAAGGTTTTCCCCAAGCACCCGGAGCTTTCCCTCAGGTGCCCATTGGACCTCCAGGCCAACACCAAACCCCACCTCAACAGCATCGTCCTGGGATGCCGGGTGCGGGTCCCGTAAACCCTCTCAACCCAACCTCTGAGCTTCCGGTCGGTGGAACATCTGCCAGTAAGCCGACCAGCCAGGATGCTACACCTGCACCTGCTGCTGCTGCCGGTACGGCTCAGAAGCCTCCAACTCCGCCTATTGAATCTAAGCCCAACGTAACTGAAGCTGTACACGCTGCGCCCGGAGCTGCTACGGCGATTCCATCCAAGGTGCCGCCTACTGGACCCAGGAGCAGTCGCGTGGAGCCGGCGATTCCATTCTCCCAACCTGCTAAGCCTGCTGTTCCTGCTGTAGCTCAACCTCCACTGGCTAGCGCCCCAGGGAACAATGCGCCGCAGGGCACTGCTCAAGCTGCCGCCGTTACTGAAGCTACTCGTGCGGCTACTGCTGCAGTCGCTGCTGCCATGGCTAAACTGCCACAGCCCAATGTTCCCAAGAAACCTGATGCATCTGTTGAACATGTGACCAAGCAGATGAATGACTTGAAGACCCAAGATGGCAGTCGTCCCCAGCGTGGCGGTTATCAACCCCGTGGTGGGCGTGGCGGTCGTGGTCAGTACCAAGGCCAACAGCAGCAGCAGCAGCAGCAGCAGCAACAGAAGAAGGTCGAGGTCCCACAGACCGACTATGATTTTGAAACTGCGAATGCGAGGTTCAACAAACAGGACTTGCTCAAGGAAGCCATCGCCACTGGCAGTCCTGCAGCCGAGGCGGAAATAGTTCCCCAAGAAGGTGCTCAACCCGATGACGCGGACAATAACGGCACGCCGGCTTCTGCGTCTGGCAATTCTTACAGCAGGACCAGTTCATTCTTCGACAACATCTCCAGCGAGTCCCGTGACCGTGAGGAGGGAACTGGAGCCCGCGCTATTGGTCGTGAATGGCGCGGCGAAGAGGAGAAGCGGAACATTGAGACCTTCGGTCAAGGCAGTGTCGACGGCTACCGGGGCAGCTACAGAGGCCGTGGTCGTGGTAGAGGCTATGGCCGGGGCCGCGGTGGTTATGGCCGTGGATTCTCCCGAGGCCGTGGTGGTTTCCGCGGCGGACGTGGTGCCTCTCAGTCCACTGGAGTGCCGACGCTCACCTAAATCACATTTGCGTGATGATGAAAGTCTACCGACGCCGTGTCCCTAGCGGTGTTTAATCTTTATTTCGTCGTATCTTATTATCTATCTGGTGTTCATTATTACGAGTCTTTTTTGGCGTGGCGAAACCTATTGTCATTTTTCATGTTGCTGGCGTCTGGATGATAGCGTCCTACGAATTCCCGGTCTTTCGCATTTCGACCGGTGGGTTGTCATTTCTTTTCCGATACGATTGGGATTCGCACATGGTTTACGGTGGTCTGGGTGACTTGTTGCTTAGGCGGAGATTGCTTCGTCCTCGGCGTTCTGATTTTCCTTTTACTTTTTCGCACATATTGCATGGGCTTGTCTCGACCGAGGTTCGAAGACATCCTTGACGAATGATCATTTTTCTTTGCCTGTCCGTGGCCTGCCTAGTCTTTGGTCTCTGGCAACGGACATGGACACCCACAACACCAATTGGCAGTGTATCATATCCTTCAAGTATGTACTACATATACCACCGACTGAAAAAAAAAAAAAAAAAACGACCATTGGGTCATGAATCATGTCACGGATGTATTCCGTAGTCTGTAACTGATCTTCCGAAATGCGGGGAAACTTCATAGATCATCTTCTCCACGCTGATATAATAAAGTATCTACAATCAGCAACCCCTCCCATAGCTCCACGACGGTCCATGAAACCCGTCGCCATCCCCTCTTCTGTCTCCATACAAATCCCAGCAATTAACTCTATTCGTGTCTTTACGCCTTCTCTCTCTCCGTTGCTCCGGTCAGTAGAAGACAATCGCTGACCAGGATACAATGGCTCTTCCCCGGATGAGTCCGGAAGGGGACGATGGACTTCCTCCACCTGTTCCACAAAAAGATGCTATATAAGGGATCCCTTTATCTTCCCTGTTTTCTCTTCGGGCTTCCCGTCCTTGTCTCTCCCTCCAAATTATCAACATGTCCTCCGTCCAGGACCCCAACCAACTTCCCTGGAACCCGGACTCGACCCGGTTCCCCTCCCGCAAGGAATTGCCCAAGCTCCCTGGTGCGCCGGAAGATGCAGCTTGGGTCTGGGGAGAAGATGATGCCGTGGGTTGCTCTACAGACATGGAAAATATATCGTGTTAATTGTCGATATAGATCGGACGATTGAACTTGTTGACCCCGACCCGTGTCAAAGCTGCGATCCGGGAGGTCAAGACTGGTGAAATCATTCGACTGGAGTGAGTTTACAATGGTGATTCAGTATATAACGCAGTGTGCTAACGTGACAGTCTTCCACTGGACGTTCCCAAGACACCGGCATTCGGACGAGAGGTTTTCCAGCATAACATCAAGGAACTCTTCCCGGGCGTTGCTTATGATGATACATATAACTTGAACACGCAGAGTGGAACCCAGTGGGATGGATTCCGTCACGTATGTTACCCTTCACTTGATATATATCCAATTACTAACGAACCCAGTTTGGCCATATCGAATCTGGCTGCTTCTACAACGGGGTATGTACCCATCCTTCCACCCTACAGATTCAAAGCTAACGTCGCAGACAAAACCCTCCGATATCTACGGCGAAAACGCTAACCTCAAATGCAGCATCCACCATTGGTCCACCCACGGCATTGCAGGTCGCGCCATCCTCCTCGACTACCGCCACTACGCCAACACCAACAACATCCCCTATGACCCCTACACACCCCACCCCATTACTTTCGCCGACCTTAACTCCTGCGCCAAATTCCAAGGCCTCGACATCCGCCCCGAGTCGCAAGGCGGCTCCATCAAACCCGGCGACATCCTCATGATCCGCTCGGGTTTCATCGAACGCTATAATCAACTCACCCCCGAGGAGCGCACGGAAGGTGCAAAGAGTACGCAGTTTGCGGGTGTGGCGCAGGAAGAAGCGATCCTGGACTGGTTGCATGATTCTTATTTCGCCGCATTGGTGGGTGATTCGCCGACGTTTGAGTGCTGGCCACCGAAGAAGGAACATGGGTATATTCATCAGCAGATTTTGGCGTTGTGGGGGATGCCGTTAGGGGAAATGTGGGATTTGGAGAGGTTGAGTAGGAGGTGTCGCGAGTTGGGGAAGTGGACCTTTTTTGTGACGAGTGCGCCAGCCAATGTGGCGGGGGGTGTTGGATCGCATGGTAATGGTACTGCTATTTTGTAGATTGCATTGTGCTTAGGAGTGTACGGTGTTAGTTACGGTGGTTTCGAAGCAGATCAATCATAGCATTATTGTTATTCAGTAAACAAAGGACATAACTCCAATACAAGCCAGCATTACCAACAACATTTGAAATATCCAGACAGAAACAAACAAGATTAGTAGATGGTCATAAATCGTCATATCATCACTGTCCAAGTCTGAACATGAACCAGAACAGAAACATAAAAAGTACATAGAAAAGATCAACCAAACCCAAAGGCATCAAAATATGTCTTCTGGCCACTCAAAATCATCCTTCATAGGTACCTGCACTTCCACCTGCTGCTTCGCCTGCACCTGGCTCTTCTGGGCACTACCATGCATAGCAGTCGTCCCAATACTCTTCTTCCTCACCAACTCCTTAGCTAACCGCTGATCAACCTTCGCAGCGGTAGAAGCGAGGTCTTTCGGTAGCGGTGGGACGGGAGGGATATATTCAAAATCGTAGTACTTGCGGTTGGATGTGCGGGTTGGTGTTGAATTTGCACTGTCGTCATGGTGAAGGTGCTGTTCACCATGTAGATAAAACGAGTTTTGCTGTTGCTGCGCGGAATCCATATCGTAGTCCATTATATCGGTATCTGCATCCGAGTCCACATCCATATCCATACCGACATCCTTATCAGTGTGAGGTAGAGCGGTAGCAGAAGCAGACGCAAGATCATAAAATCCCTTTTTCGTCTTCAGACGCGCCTGCGTCTTTCTAGGCGATGCAGAGGTAGATATAGAAATCGATCTGGACCTTCTTCTCGCTGACGGGGAAGATCTCGGACTGGTGGGGTTGAGGTAGCGCGGTTTACGCCGTGTAATTGATCCAGGAGTGCTGGATTGGGATTTTCTACGTTCGACGGAGCCGGGGCTGTCGCTTTTGCCCATTTTTTGGAGCTTGGAGCGACGGCGGGTGCTGTTTGATTTGGTGGGCGTAGTAGTGGTAGAGGGGGTTCCTTTCTCAAAAGTGGTGTTGATGTCTTTGTTCGAGTCGAGCGCTTTGGATGCCTCTAGGGACTCTGGATCAGGGGACTTGCGTTTGAGGGACGGGCTGTCGGTAGTCGCAGATAGGGTCGATTGCTCCTTCGTCTCATTTTTGGGCGTGGTGGTTGTATTCGCTTCACGAGTGATGTTTGGTGAAAGCGACTGCAACGGTTCACCAGCGGCATCAGTAGCACTAGCAGCAGTAGTCTTAGCAGTATCGGTTGCGTGGGAGCGCTTCTTATCCTCGGCCTCTGCTTGATTCTCCAAAGTCCTCTCCGATGGAAGGGTGGAAAGAGTGCCAGGGACGAATGTCTTGGAATAAAAGGATTGCTCAAGAGGCGTGGCTTGTTCCGACGCTAACAGCGCGACCAGTTCCTGTGCTGGTACCTGTTCGGGCTCCTCTTGCTGTGGCTGTGGTGGTGGTAGTTCCTCACGTCGCTGTCCCTGGGTTTGTTCCTGTTCATATACTTTCGGTATTTTCGGTACTTTATCTTGAGAACCCTGCAACTCGCGAAGCTCACGTCTAGTGCGCTCAAGCTTATCCTCAAGATTGCTAACCTTCTTCAACAACTTTGCCTGTTTCAAAAGATCCTTCCGGGACTTCTGCTTCCGCACTTCCGGAGTACCAGGTTCTTGCTGTTTAACCAACGAAGAGATACCAAGCGATGACTTGGCCCTGCGAAGATCCAACGCGCCCCGAAAATCCAACGAGCTCCGCAGATCCAACGATGTCCTGATTGATCCCCCAATTCTTGAGTCTTGGCTCTCTCCGGATATCTGTCGTGCGTGACGGCCCGGTGTAGAGGGCTTGTAGTTGGTGTCCATCTTCGCCTGGATGGTTTTCCATGCCTGCTCGGGAAGTGCATTCGAGGATTGCGCATCCTGCATGTACGCGCCTTTGACGGTTCCCTTGAAGCCTGTCTTTTTCAGCTCCTCGTAGGCCCTGTGCACGCGCGCGATGTCATCCTCTTGCTGTTGGTTGTAGTTGTAATTCTCATCTGTAGACGCAGAGCCAGGACCAGAACCAGAACCAGAAGAATCTCCCTTCCAAGCCCCCGCCCATCCACCGAATGGATTAAACGCAGAGGCAATCGCCTTCCCAAATCGAAAAATTCCAGAAGATTTATGGCTATGGTTACTCGCACCACCAGAGCCCCTTTCGTGCTGAAAGTGCTGTTGCTGGGGGTACTGCTGATGCTCCTGCGCATACAAATCCTCACGAAGGTAGATACTAGGCGGCTTCTCACTGACACTATCATTCATAGTCCCCTCGACGAAACGCGATCGCCGACCAAGGGGCGCAGGACTCTTGGGACTTTTCGCCGAGTTCGAGTTCGAGGCTGTAGCAGTTACACGAGGAGAACTGTTCATGCGATTCCTCCATCTCCGCCCGAAACTACTCACACTCTCATGATACTTCTTCACTTCTTCTCGTCCCTTGTCCTGTCCATGCGCTTGTCCACGAGACTCTTCAGGCCAATCATTCGACCGGCGTCTCTTCGGAGAATGCGGTGAACCATTCACACCCTCTTTATCAACATTGTAGTACTCGACTTCATCCGCATCGTCATACTTCCCAGAGACATCTGAGCCGTTCGAATCCAGACTGTTGCTGCTGATGTTCGAGCTTGAGCGGGAGTGTTTGCGACCTGCGGAGGGCGTGGTTGCTAGGTCGTCGCGGCTGGCGTTGAGGTGGAGGGCTTCTTGGAGTTGATGGTCGGCGTGGAGGGGGCCGAGGTCGAGGTTTACCTCAAGGCAGGGTGTCTTTTATTAGTTCTGTAATTAGAAATCTGTATATTTGGGAGACAAGGGAAGACAAACCTCGGCCATGGCGACCTTGCTTAGCAACCAAACAACGGGAGTCTCAGAGAATAAGTCCCGTAGACATTGAGATAATTGTCGACAATAAGAATGATCACAAATTTAATCAACCAGACAAGAAACAAAGAACACAAAAACAAAAGAAAATAAGAAAAACGCCGTGAGTCGATGTTATTGTTATTGCTGCCGCTGTTGTTATGGGGGTTGTTTACATAGCGGAGTTTGCGGCGATCCTCGACTGAAACTAAAAATGCCAGAGCAAAACATGCCAAGTAAGTTACAATTCTTTGTTAGCAAACGACATGTAAAATCCATAGCCAATCCAACGCATATATGCAAGTCTAGCTGTCAGATGTTTCATTTATGCCTGCAAGGACTCAATGCCCTACATAGATCGGTGCATACATTGCTATATACATGTCTCGGTTGGACATGTCACTCGATTTCTTCAGATACGTACTGTCTACAATGGATAGATATGGGGAAGACACATTGAATTAAATCCAGCATCTTAAGTATCATGGCGCAGGCCGCTCATATGCAGTGTCTATAACCAACAGAACAGCTAAAACACAAGACAGGCGGGGGGATCAATGAGCAGGGAAAAGCCAGTCAAGGAGTGGAATCCCGAACAAACGAAAATGGTACTGAAGAATAAAGAAGGCCGGAAAAAATCATATACAAAAATAAATAATAAAAAAAAGAGAGAAGAAAATAAGGAACGACAAAGCAAAGTGGTATAAACATCAATTCCGTCCCATGAAAATTCTCCAATCTGTAGACCAGGGGATATAATGCGCAAAACCCATCCACAAAAGAAAAACAGCCCAGGACGCCATCCGAATATATAGAAAAGAAAAATTAAAAAGAATTAACTAGAATAAGCCGGCGGAATCTTCATGGCCATGCGGCCGTTGGCTCGCTTATATGCCATCTCATCGCGGGTTTCACCAACAAAGTAGGCCCGACTGGACTCAGAAAGCTTCCGTTCCATGCTCGGATATGATTCTGTATCTGGTCGCATGCCGTTTTGCATTGGGCGCTCATCGAACCCAAATGAATCCTCGTGCGACCGCTTGCTCAACTTCGGTCCAGGAGCATCGTAGAGGAACCGCTTGCCCGGAGTCATCTCGCGGCTCGGGTGTGGAACCATGCTGCTAGGCATGTTGTGGACGTATTCACTGCCACTAGACAGGGACGAGAGAGGCGGAAGGGAAGGCACCAGACCTGATGAGGGTGTTTGAGATCGTGGCGCTGAAGGCTGGGTCTGAGATTGATGATACGCGTTAGGATCTGAGGAGCGGAATTCACCCGCTGGTTGCATGAAGCCCTTTGGCGGCTCAAGACGGAGAGGCGGGAGAGGTCCGGGGTAGCTGGAGGTCCGCTCAGTGTGTGGCCGCGGTTGAGGGTATGGATACCCTGTGGGTTCGTATTCGGTCGACGGATTTCTAGTGTGGGAGTATGACAGATGAGGCGAGTACGGGTTGACCGGTGCGGTCGCTTGGGGAGTGGGTGGGAGCGGAGGAGCGTGGTACTGAGGCTGGGCAGAGCCAAATGAGAGGTGCGAAGTATACGGAGATGCCTGCGATGCAGGGACCGGAGCGGGTGCGGCTGGAGGCGCGGCAGGAATGGCTCTCTGATAGGGCTGCGCACACGGGTATCCGTAGTCAGATGCTGAAGGTCGACGCTGCGCATCAGGAGCGTAGGGGAAAGCGGGTTCAATCGTGCTGGTGCTGGCAGATCGTGGGCGTTCGACGGGAGTGGCTGCTGCTACGGCGGCGGCGGCAGCAGCAGCGTAGGCATCTGGCGTGGGGTACCGGTTGTCTGCTTGGCGAGAAGCTGCAGCATACTCATCGTAGTCGTCATTGCGTTTGTCACCGCGGCGTCTCATACGGACATCACGGCGAATACGAACACGGCAGCCTTGTTCAGCGATGATCCGACTTAGGGAAGTACTGGTGGCCAGACCCGGGAACTTCTTGGCGCTGTAGACGGTGAAGGGGATGGAATTGACCAGGAGACGAAAGTTGAACGCGTCAGGAGTGCTGGCGCCCGGTTTAAGCGGTTGAACGGTCGTGTCCGGCATCGGGGGATCTCTATCGGCGTCCTTGGGGTCCTTGGTCTCCTCATACAGGTGGAAGGTCAAGCGGTATCGACCCTCATGGCGGACCGACAGATCGGGAAAGATGAAGTATCCAGCTTGGGCTGGACGGTCCAAGTAGGCAATTCCTGCGACGGGCACACCGGTCAACACGGGGGTGCTCGGAGTACCGGCGACTCGTCCATGCGCAATAGGGCGTGCCGTTTGCAATGTCGCGTACAGGAAGAAACTGGCGTTGTAGGCAAAGGTGATGTCGGTCTTATGCAGGTCGTTGTTAGGATCGGATTCGAAGATGCGCAGTTCAACCACGGGTGGAGGATCAACCGGCCGACGGTCGGCAGACGCTGTTTAAGTTAGCATTCCCTTTCAAGTTACCAGAGGGGTAATGGCATACATTTGGCACCCGCACCGCAGGCTCTGGCACGCTCAGGTTGCTGCATAACACTGAGCTTGTATGATATCCTCTTACCCTCACGGGTAATCCGGTTGAAATGGGCCTCTGTCTCGTTTTCCGGAGGCATGAGGGGCATTCGCGTTGCCATTTTGATGGGATTGGTGTATCTATCAAACATTAGTACACTTGCCAGTTGAATTCCGAGACACCGATCGCGTTCCACATACCAAACAACTGATTGATCGAACGATAGCAAAGTCAGTGAGCTAATCGAGACAAGTCTCTACAGTCTTTCTCTGAAGCTCTGAAGAAATATGTCTTTCCCCGTTTCCTAGCGTGAAACCGACCAGTCGGCAGACGTGTGAAGTTCGGAAATGTGCAGAAGTTGGATCGAAAATAACAAAGAACGATCTTCTTTTCCTCAGTAGGTGAGCACCCGAGAGATATATGGCGCCAATCAAGGGTATATATATAAAGGAAGTATAGAAGATATTCAAGAGACAAAGAAAACCCGACAGAGAGTAACCGGGGGGAAGAACCAGCGAAGATCCCGTCTGAGGTAGAGCGGGATATGGTTCAGAAAGAAGAAGAATAAAGGAATAACTAGATGGATTAATGGGGAGACATGGGAAAAAGAGACAGAAAGAGTAGAAAGAGGAAGATAGATAGAAAGAGAAGAAGAGCAGAAAAGGAAGAAGAGAGATGCCAGAGAGTGGGAGAGCGGCAGCAGCAGTTTTACGGTAATGTACATACACGGCGAGAGCGCCAAGGGGCACTGACTGCTGGTATCGAACCCGTACGTCAGGTACGAGGTTTTTCTTTACCAGAAATCCTGATGCGAGCTCTGAGTGGCTGGATGGTGGAGACAGTGCCCACTTAGTCGAGCCAGAGCAGTGGATCTGGGATGTTGAACGGGAGAGATAATTTTTCTAATTGGTTACAGGAAAAACGAAATACACTGTTTAGGTTTCCCGCGCAGGGCAGCAGGTTGGCGGACAATGAGAGTGGTCCGTGGTCTCATCCTGTCACGGGAGAAATTATTTTTGTTGGCCCCACTATCTCCGGGGCTAGTGCGATTAGTGGCCCTTGGCGACAGGGATGGTGCTTCGCTTAGAGGAAACTTTTTCCCGTCGGATCTCCTATTGATTATTTAGTGCTTCTGTCAGTGTACATAGTGCCATTTAGGGAGAGTAATACAAGTACGGGGTAATCAAGTACTAGACAAAGAGTAACACAGATAACTGCAGAGTCCTAAGCCGGAGCTCGTGAGCATACTGTGTCCCAGTCCAACGGATCGGATATATGTGCTGTGTAATATAGGTGCTCCATAACAACAGACTTATTGCGCTTATCTCGGTTGCCTTCGTTTTTGGTACATTCCACCCGATTTTATTTTCTCCTACATCAGAGTATGTACACGCACTCTATTCGGATTATCCGAGATTCAGCCATGACATTGATAAGCACATAAGCACAGTAAACACTCCGTACCATATTTGGGACCACCAGATGATCATACCTATCACATCCCAGTATCGGTCCCAATAGTACCAGGGGTGTTTCCAACGGTGTCAACCCTTAATTAAAGGATGGTGCGTACTTGTGCAAGCATGCCGATACTATCACAACGGTAAATTGGATCTGCAGTGAAGAGATTCCGGGCTGCATTGGCCGATGGATTCGACAGGGATGGCTTGGTCGGATCGTATTACTTGTACATACACAGTACGGAGTACGGGGAACTAATTATCAGCTGGGTCGCTGGATTTGCCCTTCTTTGCTTTTCATGCCTTTCATATTCTATCGATCTAATCAACTCTAACCATATTTACGTTTTTAACTCTACTCCTACCCCATACCTATATTAAATACCTTACCACGCTATCCCAAAGAGGCCACGCAGTACGAAGAGTACCTCTCTGTGCAACCATACCACATGCGGAAGCACCCCACCACTGCCCCAATTCCGGCCTGTCAATGGTCCGTGATCCTCTTGGTAGTTCCACCGTGGCGCTCGCCATGGTTTCCCACTGGCTGGTTTCAGGTAATTGACCCCACCAAGACCCCAGCGGTGCGGACCGAATAAAAAATGTCTCCAGTTTCCGGCCGACTCCGGTATTAGCAGGATCGAGTTAGCACAAATATAGAATAGTGAGGATGGTGACGGAATAATCAGGCTAAATGAGTCTATACGGTGATTCGAGGTCTGGTCAACCCGTGGTTGAGAATGAAGAAACAATTGATAAATGAATTCAGCTAAGCTTGCACAAGGGCAGACCGCAGCCATGGGACATACGTACCAGAACCTCACCGGTGGGATTACAAGGTTTTACATGACTCACGACTTCAGATCCGAAGCAAACTAGCCTTGCCTCTTGCGAGTCATGATTGGTTCATCGGCTGAGGCTTGATGCGGTCAATTCTCCGGTGGTGATACAGCTAGCTGTGCCAGGCTGATGGACTCTGCACATATGTAAGAACGAAGCTTCGGGTCAGTGTCCAGTAACCAGTAACCAGGAAATACGACCTGCACTGCATTCTGCAGTACTACGTACTACTTGTAAAAATGGAATTGCATAGTGCGATCACGAGCCATTGATTGTTCATGCTTGGATGGTAGTGGAGTATTCCTACATCACTCTGCATTTGCATACACAAGTCCGTGTTCCGTATGGAACACCCAGAACATACTCGCTCTTTTATCCTCACCCCTCTCATGAGTACACGGCCCTATGACCACGCACAGACCATTGCTTTTTCTTTTTACCCAGAACAGCCACCAATCGCATTCCTCATACCAAATAAACCCTGAGCGCTGTCAAAGTTTCTTTACCGATCTCCTTTCGGAGATAGTATACGTGATCTTCTGATTGGGCGAACTCTCATTTCGGTAGTCTTACTGCACGCCATGATAATAACAGGGGAGAATGTGATGGCGTGTGAGAGAGTTCGACACAAAGTAAGATGTATACTCGGGGTACGGAATACTCAATACTCGGTCAAACTTCACATAGCACCGCATCGCCCCCGACACCTCAATTTATAAACAAAGTTATCGGGATCCGACGTACATGCAAAGAACACGGAGAACTCCGGTGGCCGCCCCATTCCCGTGAAAGCTTTTCCCACGCAAACCATACGCCAGATGACGATCAATCAATCAATCAATCGATATCGCCCGATCGTGTCTATATCCACTTGGTGTTCTATTGGTTCGTTGTTGCTCGGGTTTCTTCTCGTATCGAGGGGGACATGCAGGGCAAGTTGAGATGTTTTGGTATCCACGAAGCTAAAGAATGGTTGATGTAATTGAGTGAGTGCGGGACGCGGTGTTTTACAGATTTGTAGATTCAGATTAGAACTATCTGTTGGTTTTCTGTTAGAGAAAGAGCACAAGGAGTAGATCAATGGTGCGCGGTGGTGGCCGCTGGTATCTAATACAATGACGTCAAGTCTCAACATGGGTAAGGCTGGTATGTATACAATTCGTGAGATTGTTTGAGAACATGATCAATCAACGACCATGAATCAGATCCCTTCGTTTGGCTGTGGTCCTCTGACAATGCGCCAGAATAGCGACTAACCTCCGCCAAGCTCCCCACCACCTTCCGATTCCCACCCACAAACCCGTATAGCGCATACGGGATTCCAACTTCACGGCAGAACTGCAGCACCAACTTCTGAGTTCGCCGGAGATTATGCCTCGGAACCCTGGGGAACAAATGGTGGATCGCCTGGAATTGAAGACCACCGTGGAAAAAGTCTAACCATTCCGGACAGTCGATATCCATGGTTGTCCGCAGCATTTTCTGGGGGAAGGACTCGGTTGGACCAAGGTCGGTAGTCGACATAGCAAAGTGGGATAATGTAAACTGCACGTGTAGTGGCATTGTGACCATGTGGCTGACCATGACAAAGGCGAATCGAGTCCAGGCTGTTGGAATTGATTTGTAGACAAGGAGATAACCGAACCAATACCAGAATATTAAATTTCCCACGATCTCAAACCAGCGATGCCACCATACAGCGCCCCTTCGAGGACCGTGGCCCTGGATGAGGAAGATCCACGATTGGACATACAGATTGACCCGGCCAAACATCAGAATCGGATAATAGAGAAAGGCCTGGTGCCGAACCAAGTGCTTTCCCACAGCATCTTAAGACATGAGCCGCTCATGGTAAGTAGAAAACAGACTACCAAGGAACTGATGGTTCACGGCAAAGAACAGTAGATGCTGGTTATCAGGGTCATGCTCTGGCGCGTTGGTCACAATATGGTGTACGTTATGCGTACGTTTCCACCAGCTCAGCGAAAGGCCCCCAATCGGGGCAGCGATTAACATACCAATCAGGCTGTCAATTGTCAGATCATGTGTAATGCCCATGTGGCCAGCATCATGGGCCGCGAAAACGAGCTGTGACCAGAACCAGCCCAGACAGATGGCGCTGGTACAGTACCACCCGGCATGAAGAAGAAGCGGCAGCATGAGACCAAAGATCAATGAGCAGCGCCCAAATTCCCAGGCATAGGCAGTATAGTTGCAATCGTATAATCCCTCAGCCTGGATTTTGTTATGAAGCTCCCGATATTTCTCGATATTCCATCCTGAGTATTCTGGTCCAGCGGAGGGTACTTGTCCATGGTGAGCATCACTTCATCCACTGTTAAACTATCGAGGAAAGCCAGTTCACTGGGTCTATCGAAGCTCGGGGTTGATTGCTGCAACGAGGCCTCTCCATTGGCCTTTGGTTCTTCTCGATACTGCCCTCCCTGGATAGGAGGCACGAGGTTTTCCCATCGCTCTTCAATTCTCCCAATCTGGTACCGGAACATCTGACTGCGCGTTTTGTTCGAGTGGAAACTAATGCCCGGGAACTGTCAGCGGCAGAAAGGCCCGAAAGAAAGAAGGTTATTCTAACACGGTGATTTCATCTGTTGCATCCTTTCCCACCATATGCTCAATCGTTTTATGGCCGCCGGGATGATACTTAATCCATGCGTCGACTTTGAGGACTTTCTGATTCAGGATGATGATCGAATGGCCATTAGCATCAGCCCTTCCACTTGTCTGGCCGACAACACCTGGTCGATTTTCGTGGGCTTCATGATATGGTCAAGAAACGTCGAGTCGACACAGGATATTCCTGCAATTCTTCATTAACTCCGTGTTTCATTCAGAGAATACATATTTCGATCAATGGCATGAGGTTAACCTCATGAAGTTCGAGATAAACAAAACGCAGTGTCATGTGATATGTTTGTTGGGTTTGCACCTTGTATACAGCTTTCGTACAGAGCACGCCGTACGTTTGTGTTTTCGGGGACGAATAGTATATATTAGTACCATGGTCAATGACAGGTTTTCTTGGAGCAACTATATATCAGTATGCTGGGGTACCTTAAAACGTTGTAACGCGTATCGAAACTTACTATTTCTCCATCTACAGGGGTCTCCATAAATTATTCTGGAGACCCTCTCTTTTCCCTTCCTTTTTTTCCTTACGTTTACTTCTGGGAACAATAAGCTGTCATAGATGAACCCGTGACCCGAAAAGAAGAACAACTAGTTCACAAGAAAGTCATGCTAAAAGCTGGCAAGATTGGTGACCACCCAGCACTACAGTACTTGTACCAAGCCTATGGAGCTCAGCAAGAGTCCCGACTTATCTGGAGCAGTTTTGAGACTGAGGATGGACCACCTCCAACATATGAGCTGATTACCGCGGCCATCATTCAAGAATATGTCCCGATAGTCGCCTATTTCCTCTCAATGCACCCAGAAGGCAACATAGGATGCGACCAGATCGTCTGAACAATAATCGATTATCCAAACATCAAGATATTGAAACTTTTTCAATCGCACACACCTGGAATCGTCAACTTTGAATTCAACCCATCACAAACGTTCTTAACAGAAGCCTGCCGCGGGGACTGGCAATATGACTCCCCTACAAGCGACATGACATTAGCGCTCACCCATTATCTTTTGGACAATAGGGCTGATCCAAGAGAGGGTTCTTGGAATGGTTGTGGTGCTCTCTACTCCGCACTGGAGTTTTCGCGGCCTCTGGATATTTACGAACAAGATGATTCATAAGGGAGCCGTGGTAGGTATTCTTGTTTTTGATGAGCCGATCAGAAAGCAGCGCCTTGATGCTTTTCAACTGTATTTCGAGAAGGCAATGCTTGTTCTCCCTATATAAAAAATGCTGGAACAAGCATGTAACTCGGGAAATAAGGAAATTATGTCTGGTCGAAGCCGGGGTTGCGGAGCTGAAGAAGCGAAAGCAGCCGAAATGGTGGCAGTTTTGGATGTGAAAGAATTGAGTTCTCGGAAATGTATTCCGGACATCTTTTGAACATTCTGGAATTAACATTTTGTTGTATAGACTGTACGTCATGGATCGAGTGATACTTAATCTGCTGCTTTGTCCTTTTCACTTTACTTACATTCTCAGCTCTGGATGTCTTTTCCGATTGACCAGAGCCAAGGACATCTATATCAGCTGCCTATGACTTGCCATTGATGCTAGACATGCAAACATTGAGCGCTGACGCTAATATATCTATAAAGAAGGGCCAGCCCACCAACAGGCCATGAGATTTACTCGCTATAATACTCAATAACATATAAGAGCTGGATGTGCCCGCACCTATGCTTTCACGAAGGCCCTAGTTTTACCCCGTAGGTATGTAGTAGGGTTTTGTTCAATCATTGTACTTTCCAGCAGAAACAAGTGGAAACTTCCCCCGGAATTGTACCCCGGGCACCATCTACACTGTACACTTAATAAGGGTCACCATGATGAAAGCACACATAGTGAAATATAAATAGATTAAGTCATCCCTGTTCTCACCATAAACCATTGCTGTCTTTCGCAACATCTTAATATAAAACAAAATGCTCTTGTACGCCTTCCTTGCCTGTATAGGCATCGCTGCCGCTGTAACATGCAGGATTACCAGCTCCGACATTGCAAATTGCCGTTCCTGCCCTGGTAATTGCGATATTAAGAGCACGTTTCCTCCAGGTAGCTCCCGGGATATCGACTGCCTCTGGAACAGGGGTGAGGAAATTCAAGGCAACAAGTAAGTCGACCCTTTCTGGCTTCCTCGTATATGTACAGTCTGCTGAGATTCAAGGCGCTGGGGCTACAATGGAAATCGGGATTGTTTTGTTTCTTTGGTGAGGATTGAAGATTGCAACTTAAGTAAGTCGGAATTTAGATATTCATCAGGAGTAGCGCAGAACTGATACATACAGACGCCATTACTCAATGCGGAGTGTCTGTTCCAGTTGGCTTTGCGCCTCCGAGCTCTTGACAATGCAGATGAATGTGTCATTGTTACATACTCTAGATAGCCATTTAATCCATTCATTTTCCTCATCGATCTGGCCCAATTCCTATTCGGTCAGCTCATGGAGGCTGCGAAAGATCTCAGTTGATGACAATCGACCACATGCTGGAAATATATCCAAGAAATGAGGTTTAAAACGCCATCTCCGCGCGTAATTACACAGAGGGCCGCCGAGAGACCATTGAGAACCTCAAAAACTATACCAAATAGGTAGTAAACACTGAATTGTACCAGTTAGGAATAAACCAGATTCTTAAGATCACTCTCCCTGCCACCCGTAACGAACTTGTCCTCTAACCTTATACCACTACTGACACGTTGATAGTTTTGACCCGGATGAGTCCCAGATTCTTCATTCTGACGTTCTGTAAAGGATACAGGCTCTGAAGTATACATTATACATAGCTAACATGCTACTAGCCAGTCACCCAGGGCTACTAAATCGCACCCCATGAGTTAGATTATGAGAATGAGCGTGTGAAGCAATTAGTAAAACTAGGGCTACAAGCCCCTTAAAGACAAATCACAGACCCAATCGTTAGGGTAACTTAACATTCGGAATCATACTAGCTGTTGTTTTATGGATCGTGTGATGAGCGGTGACCAATATATATCTAGTTTCCCCATTGGGGAGTATCTGAAAGTAGGACCTGTCTGTAAAAACCAGTATGTATAGGAACATAAATATATCAAGGTTGCATATCTAATAGTATCCAATGTGTTGATAGGTTGATATCTGTCCTCCATAGTCCGGGTTCAACTCTCCGTTCCGCTCCGCACCAATCTTCCTCCATCTCACCTCCCACATCCCACCTCTCACAACACATGGATCTTCTATCAATCCTCCCTTCCTTTTCCACAAAACCCTACACACACATTCTCCCCCCCCTTGAACGGAACAACATCAACACCGTCGACCTCATAACCCTCGACATCCTCGAGATCGCAAAACGCGCCCATGTGCCCCCCGCCGACGTCCGCCGCCTGTCCGCGCAAATCATCGATGCCCTGCACCGCGATGTGGGGTTTGAAAGGGACATAGCACCGGAGGATCTGGGGAATACGCAGTCTTCGAGTTTTGATACGGAGGCGGCGGTTGTTCCGGGGGTGTTGAATAGGTTGGATTTGTCTCAATGGGGTGCGGTTAGTACGTTGGATCCTGCGATGGATGGGTTGTTGGAGGGTGGGATTCCGGCGGGTTATGTTACGGAGGTTACGGGTGAAAGGTTGGTGTCTTTTCCTCCCTGGGTTTGTTTGGATATGTGTATGGCATGCTGAGAGTACCAGCGGGAGCGGCAAGACGCAATTTCTCCTAAGCCTCCTCCTCGCCGTCCAACTGCCCAGTCCCAAAGGCTTGAACAAAAGAGCCATCTACATATCTACCGAAGCACCTCTAGCTACGCCGCGTCTCTCACAATACCTCGATTCCAACCCGTACCTTTCGACGCTTCCTCCGAACAAACGACCGTCCTTGCAGAATGTCCTGGCCATCAACGCGATGGACCTCGAGAGCCAGGACCATATCCTTAATTACCAGCTCCCTGTCGCGATAGCACGGTATAATGTTGGATTGGTGGTTATCGATTCCATAACCGCGAATTTTCGCGCGGAGCACTCGTCGCATGATATCAATTCACTATCAACGCGCTCCGGAGAGCTAGCGAAGCTGGGACAGATGCTCCGCAATATGGCGGCAAAGGAGGACATCGCTATCGTAGTTGCGAACCAGGTGTCTGACCGATTCGATCCAATGGATAATAATATTCCATATATCACATCGCGAATACCTGCTGCCACTGCACCTCAACCAACCCCAGACTCACCCTTGCCCAAAAGCCGCCTAGCACCAGGTCCAGGAGCAGAAAGCAACATCGACGTCCAACAAATACAAAACCAACATCCACCCTCTTCACCTGCCTTCCCATCCTCTCCATTTCCCCTAGAAGAGGACCCGCAATTTGACGGCTCGTATATAGTCGGCAACCCTGTCCGCAACGAGACGCTGAGCCTATTACACCAGCAACGCTTCTTTACAGGCTGGGGTGATGCACCGTATACATCGTCGTTGCAGAGACAAACACCCAAAACACCCGCGTTGGGGTTTGTTTGGACGACGCAGATTGCATGTCGAATTGCGTTGAAGAAGGATGATTCTGGGTTCGCGTTTGATCAAGGTGATTATGATGATGGATATATGAGCACACAGGGCCATGGGGCGGGTGCATCTCAATCTCAATATGAAGTACCGCCGTCTACGGACAAACCCGATCCGTTCTCGACAGCAAAGACTGTACGGGATAATCCAGAAGCCAACATAACTGCCAGCCCCGAGAAACAGCAAGCGTCAGAACTAACCTCAACACCAAAGCCCCCTCCGTCAATACCACCAGCGCCGGCACCGAAACCCATGGAAAGGCCTGTCAAACGAACAATGAAACTCGTCTTCGCGCCGTGGACAGCGGGACCTGCCTCCGATGACGATACGGGCATTGTTCAAGATGAAATCGAGTTCGAGATTTGGAAGGGTGGGTTGAGGAGTGATGGTTTTCGGTCGGAGTCATAGATCAGTTGTCGATTGGACAGGATAGGATGTGATATGAATGTACATAGCATAGCATAGCGTGCTTTTGGGGTTACACTGGAATTCTTACATGCTTCAAGACCAAATCCAATCAATAACACTGCTATAACTGATACCTTGAGAAATGAGGCTCAACGGTTTTCCCGGAAGCCGAGTACATTCCCAACCCCGCATACTCCTGGTTTCATTTCATATTCGCCTTGTACGCTTCGCTTCTTACTGTGAATATTTCTTCTTCAAATGTTTATTCAAGTGCAACCATCTATTGGCAATAAACTAACTAGCTGATTCGTGATCTCGTGGCGACTCCGCTGACAAACAGTGCCGGCGGTCTATTTATGAAACGAATAATCTTGCAAGAAATGTAAGAAACGACAGGAATGTGCACAGACCAGCGGGCTGTTCCCCCCAGATTAAATCACAAGTATTATTGGGGGGGGGGGATTGATGGATGAAAAGGGAGAGAAGCAAGATACACCAACAAAAGCATGACGGACAGAAAATATTTTCACCTCCAAATACGCCTTTTCTAATCAACCAACATGATATGTTTAACTAAATCGATCATTCATCTGACAAATGTGTGTTGTTTCCATGTACCGTGGCAATTTTCGATCCTGCGAGAGTAACCACGAGGTGTCTTCACTATACTGGGCCAGATGGGACCAGATGCTTGCTTTCTCTTGACTTAATTGGCAGCAACCTTGGCCGGAGGGACACCAATGCCGTTGGTGTTGCGGTAGAAGAGCACACCTTGGCCCTCGCCCTTGGCACCCTCGGTGGGCTCAACCCACTGGCAGGTGCGAGCGCTAGTCCACATAGCCTTGAAGAATCCAGTCCAGCCGGTGTGGGCCTCGGTGCGGTAGTGGCTGCCCATGACCTTCTTGATGGCCTCGCTGGCTTCGTCGGCGTTGTAGAAGGGGATGGTGCTGACATAGTGGTGGAGGACGTGGGTCTCGATGATTCCGTGGAGGATGTGGCGGCCGACGAAACCAAAATCACGGTCGATGGTGGCAGCAGCACCACGGGCAAAGTTCCAGACCTCAGGCTGGTAGTGGGGGAGGGAGGGGTCGGTGTGTTGGAGGTAAGTGATGGCCACTAATCTAAGTCAGTTTTTTTTTTGTCTTTTCCTCTTCTTGAACGGAAGAGAACTTACCAAGCCAGTGGTTCACCCAGAGGTAAGGAATTCCATACCACACGAGCAAGTTGAGCCAGCCATAGTTGGTACCGATGAAGTACAGGACTGAACCGGTGATAGCGAGACCGAGGTCACTCAGGAGAATGAGTTTGGCGTCCTTGGCCTCATAGAGAGGGCTGGAGGGGTTGAAGTGGTTGACACCGCTAAAGTAGCCGTTGCGCTTGCCCTTGCCACGGCCCTCGGGCTGGTTCTCATGGTTGTTGTGGCCAGTAACGTTGGTGAGGAGGTACATGGGCCAACCGAACAGCTGTTGCATGATAACGTTGCTGGCGGTCAGGAAGGGGGTCTCTTCGAGCAGCTCGTTCAATTCATGGATAGCCTTGCCAACGCGGGAGGCATACTCAGGACGCGTCTTGGGGACGAAAACCATGTCACGAGCGATGTTACCAGTGGCCTTGTGGTGCTTTCCGTGGGAGATCTTCCACGAGAAGTAAGGGACGAGCAGAGCAGAGTGGCAGATCCAACCGACAGTGTCGTTCAGCCTCTTGGAAGGCGAGAACGCCTGGTGACCACACTCGTGAGCCAAAACCCAGATACCGGTACCGAAGAGACCCTGAAGAATAGTGTACAGGCCCCACAGGGCAAACCGGAGAGGGTAAGAAGGCACGTTTTCGGGGGTCACAAAGTTCTGAAAGACATAGAAGATGGAGGCGATGACGACAATATCCCGGGCCACATAGGACAAACTCTTGACGGCGGAGCGCTCGAAGCAGTGAGCAGGGATAGCATCACGAATCTGCTTGATGGTGTAGTCGGGGATTTTGAACTCGTTGCCATAGGTGTCGATCATCTTGCCCTGATTCTCCTTTTCAGCATCCGACTCCATGGACGAGAGAGAGGTGGATGAGGGCGAGTGACGAGGGCTGTCCAAGGGAGAGGGAGAGGCCGAGACGTTGCTGGAGTCGGTGGTAGGGTTGCGGTGCAGCGCAACGCGCTTAGGGAGAGCGGTGGAAGACATGGTTGGTTGATCTCCGGTAAGGATAGACTGACTGGTTCAGTTGTTTGTCAGTCAATTGATCCGGAGGACTGTGCCAGAAAGAAGTTCTAGCTGGAGTGGGAGAAAGAAAAAAGTCGGGGGAGGGGAGGGGAGAGGGGGGATAAGACTCTCTTAAAAGAGCCGAAGAATGAGAGGGTGTGGAGAGGGACGGATGACAGACAGCTAAACAACGCCACGCACTCACCGGATCAACACGCAGTACAAGAAAAAAAAAACAAACCAACAAACCAGACGGCGTCTGGAAGGGTCCCGGTTTTCAACTGCTCAACGGCGACTGGAGGGTTGAAAAAGAGGGTCGAGGAAAGGAGAGAAGAAAGGCAGAGAGAAGGATGACAAGTGCAGGGACCAGCAGAACCCCCAGAAGAAAAATAAAATAAAAGACAACAAGCAGCTGAAGAGAAAAGGACTAAAAAGGAAAGGAGAGAAAATTCGGAAGAGAGAGAAAGGGAAGAGAATCTGAATGAGGATCTGTGTTTTGGATGGGTGTGCCAGGTACCGTACCGAATGATCGTACTGGTAATTTTCAGAAGTGATTTACAACGCCATTGGTGCAGACTCTGCAGACTTGCCATGAGCAGTAATTTTCAAGCTTGCCGTGGTTCAGCTCTCCTGCAGCGTGATTGCACCTCAGCCTCAGCAACTCCAATGACCAACCACTGCTCAGCCCTCTTTGGGCGCACACCGCATATGAACAGGTGTTTTACTGCACTGTCCTGTACAGAATATTGAACATTGGCATTGTACAGTGTATGTACAGTGTATGGTACTCCATTCTCCGAGGCAGCTCACCGCCCGCACCAATGGCGATCATGAGTGGATCCGGGCAGAGGGGAAGTTTGGCTTTCTCAACAATCACATGTACTATACCCCGAGGTAGAATTTATACATAGGTATGCAGTACGGAGTGCTATGTAGAGAGCTATATGAGGTAATAATCTAGCATTCGTTTCCTTACTCCGTACATGTGCAGAGAATGATCGTAGCTGCGTGAGGGGTACTCCGTACTCGAACCGAAAGTGGTGGGGCGGAGATGATTCGGGGCTTTCTTATCAGACCTGGAGTAAATCAAATCACATGTTCCGGAGTACACAACCTCCATAACTTTGTTTTCTTACAAAATACCCAATTGATTATCCTGCATAAAATGAATATGTGCATCATTACAATTCAACTCTCTCTAAATTAGTATTGTATATATATATATATACTTTACCAGAGCTATTCTGCACTATTCAATACATCCCATACTGTCGTCTGAACATGTGTCCAGCCCAATCCTTCCAGAACATCGACCGACCCACATCTTCTCCCGCCACAAAAATCCCAAGATCAGCCCAGGGTCTGTGGTTATTAGAATTGACCAATCATAGACGGTATATATGCTCATCATGCATGTAGAGCTAGCTTTCTTGTAACATGTGATTTTGCGGTACAAGTACGAATACAAAAAGTAGATATTATTGTACAGGATAAGTATTGTACACGTAGAGATATATGCCGTTCGTATCAAGATCAATTATTGTCTGTTGTATGCTCCGTACATAAGTACTCTGTATGGAATAGCCGGGTAAATCGAGGACTGATCACACTACTGAGACAGCGCAGAGCCGAGTCTTAGTCTTGTTGGGGAAAACTCTGCGTTTTTGTTGAGCCGGTGGGTCTCCCTGTCTTTACCCCTTTAGGTTGCCAATCTCGGGCGCTAGTATATCATACCGTATCACACTTTGAGAATTACACTCTCAATACACGCCTCTATCGGAGCCATACTCCATCTCAGCTAAACTGAACTTATATCAAATGGATTATGTACTTGTATGTCTACTGGCTAGTGATACTATTGTTATACACCCGTCGCTCGGAATCAACCAACCACGATCCCCCGCCATTCTGGCTCCCCCCAGACGTGCTCAGACTCACCGTCGTCTTGCGAAGATCCGGTAGCACCTGCACCGTCTCCCCGTGATTGCGATAATCCACCTCGCACGCGATTTGCCTCCGCTGCAAGGGTGCCCCGGCATTTCCCGATCCCGCCGTTGCAGTAATATTAGCGGCTGGTGTGGTGGCGGCAGTTGTCGATGGTGTTGTGACTACAGTGGACGTAGACGAGACCGGCACAAAGGCCTTAATCTCCAACCCCGGCAAAAGCAAATGGCCTGCCTTCTGTGGTAAGAGCATCACTGCAAACGTCGTGGTTTCGCCCTCGCAAGCTAAGAAATTTCCTCGCCGGCGGCCTCCCACCAGCCATAATTCCGGGTTGGTATGGAGTTCGTATGCGAATTCCAGCGCGCTACCAACGTGCTCCTGGTGTTCTGGTGAACACCATCTGCGCGTGTGACGTAGTCGCAGCTCCGCGGCGATCATCTGCCCGACTGCCGCGTGCGTGATGGTGGGTTGTGCGTCGGCCAGGGCCCCAAGTCGAAGCTCGGCCGTATGCACGACCTGGATCTCTGGAATGTCGACGGGGATCACGATTCGTCGGCTGGGAATTGTGGGTTGTTGGAGCGGGAGGGTGATGGTCGGATGCTTGTGGTGCCAGTCCACCAGCCACTTTCGCAAGTCATCGGTTGGGCCTTTCAGAGCGCCAAAGAGGTTTTCCCAACGGACGTCCTCGTACGCGAGCGTCCCGACCTCCCGTGTTAGTGCGACTACTTCCATATCTGACGTTGATAACTGGGTCCGGAATGCGTCTACGACGTGTGACGTGAGTAGAGACGTATGACGGCGGAATTCACTCGCTTCGATGTCGGCTCGGAATATCTTCTCAACAGAATCCAGACACTCGTCGTCAATGCATGTGAACTCAACAGTCAGTCGCAGTGAGCCTTTGGCCCCTGGGGAAGCGATGCGATCCTTTCGTGGTTGAATTTTGTAGAGCAATGACGCTGGCTGCTTGGGGAATACATCCCACGCCACCTTCTCCCGGATATTCGATTCGACCTGGTATACGTCCGAGCTGGGAATGCGGCAGCCAAGTATCCGCAGAGGGACCATCATTGCCGGACTAATCGTGAACCGCGAGAATAGCGCCTCATCCTTGAAGATATCCTGCACATTGACACTGATCGGAAGGGCAGAAACAACGTTATGAACCGACGAGTACGAAAACCGTCCATGTTCCGTCTCATAAGTAACTTCCGCCCGCGCAGACAGCGTCGGGTGATTCTCCTCGACCGTATATGGAATCCGGAACCGAACAAAAGACTTTGATCCGAACTGGGAGAATTCAATATTCCCTGATTCATTATTAGCCGTGATTTTCATGTCGCCCTCCACAAGCTCCGCCTCTGCGCTCCGTAGTCGAAGCCCAGCCGTCGCGGGCCGCACTCGAATCGTCCCGCTCTTGATATCGTTTCGTCCGCTGTGAAGCTCCAACTCCAGCGATCGCATCTCTTCCAGGTTGATCAGGTGGGTGGACACAACCCTGGCCTGGAGACCCTCGGGTGGCGGGTAGCAGTAGATATAAGGCCGACTATCTTCGCCTGTAGCGTCTAGGCTTTCTCGAAGGCCCAAGGGAAGGGCAGAGTGCTTTCCACCTCCCAGCGTAAACAAAATGTTGCCTGCTCGCATCTCAATGCGATCCACATAGTATTTCCCTTGGAGGCTTGTCTATAGTGTTTCATTAGCACGAAAGTAAACCAAGTACTAGGTATTTGAATTACCGAAGAATCAATCAGCAACCTGGTTGAAGTTGATTTAACAACAGTCTTAGCGCAAGTCTCAATCCAATGCTCATTACTTTGAGACCCGTTGGCACTAACAAGCCGGACCTTGATGGCACCGACATCAATCTGTTTCCCTAACAGGAAACGCAAGTAAAGCTGGACCTGGAACCCATCTCTATCTTCGTAATGAAGAACCACAGGGTCAATCCGCATATCCGCAAAGAAATCCATCAAAGAAGCAGAAACTTCCTTCTGCAGCGTACTCGACGTCTCGAATAGTTCGTCAACGTATGGAGATACCGGTAATGATAAAGGAGAAGTACCAAGCATCTTCTGCTGGTGCCCGGTCAGATTGGTCTGTGTATGGGCAGCAAACTTGGCCAGGAGCCGAAGAAGCATGCGAGCGTATTCCTCACTCTTCTTCAACTCCTTCAAGCACCGCGCATACATCTCCAAGATGGCTCCCTCCAGGATGTTCCAGTGCTTATTGCCGTAGAACGGGGCGATCTGGTGGAAATGGGCTGCCGCTGCGCTGTAATCGGCTTGACGGTATCGCAGTAAAGCAGTATCTGCAATAGCCATCTCGGCGGAATAGGGGCGATTTGCTGCGATATTATGACGGAACATCTGATCTGTGAGCTCCTCATACAGAGCACGGAAGGCGCGTCTCGATTGCAGAGCAGTCTTCAGTCCGGGTAGGTCAATACCGCAAAGAGAAGACGAGGTTGACTTAGGAGGCTCTTGGGTCCCGCTCGGTTGTGCATCATCCAACGATACTTCTTTCATGTCTCCTCCCTCACCAGCGCCTTTGCTGTCGAAAAGAAGGCCGAGGTCATTCCACTTCTCCTTCCAGCCACGTCGCCCGGCAATATCTTCCAGAACCCGGCGAGACAGCAAATATAGCTCTCCCCTTCCAGATGCCAGTTGCTCTGAGCCAGTTTTAGGGTTCAGATTAGGCACAGGCTTTGGATCCGAGCCAGGACGGGTGTGGATAGGAGCAAGGACATCAAAGATATCCTGACTTGCTGGACGAGGGGGGCGAGGAGCAGACGGAGTGATTAAGGAGCTAGAGCGTTTAGGAACATCGGGTCTGATCTCGGCGGCAGCTGATGATGAGGAAGACTCCATCGACTTTTCGATGGCACGAATGGTGTCTGGAAGTGTAAGGCTTGGTGCTGTAGTCTGAGATAGAATTTGCGACGCAGCAGCATACGTCCAGGAAGACACAAGGTTGTTGATGATTTCGGCCTTGGCTGTGTTGTCCACCTCGGACAGGCCATATTCCAGATCGCAGCGGAGCGTCCGTGCTGCAAGAGCGATGAACTCAGTGGCTCTCTCGCATGTTTCTGAAAGAAGCATCAGGTTCTCAGGCTTCTTCTCCTTCTTGACTAAGTCTTGGTCCTCGTTGACAACCGACGGGGCTCGTGCTGCCCTCAGGAGCAGCGTCAGTTGTCGCGAAAAGACGTAGGTCCGGAAATCGAAAATGGAGATATCACTGGCCAAAATCATCTCCCGGTAGGGCTTTTTGGTCGAGTCGAATGGGAAATCGCTAGGCTCGATTTCTGGAATCGGGGTGATTTTCCCTTCGCCCCCATCCTTCGAATCATCACCGTCAGCCGGCAGAGACTCCAGTGCCTTTTTTGCCATCCCATTCCAATCCTTGCTATACGTCAATAAAGCGCTACCATGATGATCACCACTTCCCTCAAGCTGTTCATGAATTGCACTATCCAGCCCAACAGCAAGCTCATCGTACCCGACCAGCGCATCCTCAAACAAGCCCACATTCTCAAATCCCCTCGCAAGACCTTCCTTCAAGATGAAGAACGTACAGAAGTTCCAACCCGGAAGACTCCGCTGCGAGTCCTTCTCCTTGATATCCTCTTCATATTGCGCAACCCGAAGATCAAACGACGCCAGGATCGCAGTTTTCATTTTCTCCACCAAGTCCTCGATCTGACCTGACAACTCAGGCGGTTTCTGCGTTGTCCCCGGTTTAGGAAGCCGTAACTGAGCGATTCGATCTACCGAAGACTTGGACGATCCGTTGAAGTCGGCTCTGAGCTTCTCCAGCACAGAAGTGGTACGCTGGCCCCATTTCGACGTACTCACGGCCTTCTCAGCGCCGTCTCCGTCCTGCACGACATGGACGACCAACCACTCGAAGGCATCGTGCTTCTCCTGGCTACTAGGTGCAGTCGTCGTCGACGACGAAGAAGAAGAAGATGTGTTGGTTTGCGGTGTCGACGCTTGGATTTTGATCCATTCGCGCACTGCTTTTCGGGCGGTGGCCTTGTAGGTGTCGTTATCGTCGCATCGGAGTAGGTAGATCTTCAAGTATGGCGTCTGTCGTAGACCGGGAATCTGGTGGCGTCGGTGTGGAACAATACCGGGGGCTGTATCACTGGAGGATGTGCGCTCTGCATTGTCCTGTTGCGCTGCAGGAACGAAGCCGACGCGGAGGGATTCGATCGAGCGGACGGGACGACTGGGGGACTTCCAGTGGAGGTTCTTGAACGGGAGTTTGTTCTCGAAGATGGGCTGGACCAGAGGGAATAGGCCGGACGGATCAGTGTATTCGACTATAGAGAGATAATTTATTAGTCAATGAATAAACAGAAGGAATTGGGGGATGTCTCTCCCACCTACCGGTCACATTGCTGGAGCCCGCCTGCGGTGATGTGTCCATATTTCCCGTGCTCTATCTAGGAAGGGAAAGAGGGGAAGAAAACAAGCACTTCAAATGGCATTCCGTTCGGGTAAAATTAAAGGGAGAATTCCCCAAACGATGAAGCACGAGACCAAATCTTCAATTGCGACAATCGCAGGCGGTTCCTGAAGAGTGCCTGACGCTGTTTGGTTGTTCTCCGCGCGGGCGGTTGTCCAGACACGCACAGGCCACACTTTGGCAGTTCCATACTTGTGAAGTATACAAATGTGTATTCATAGGGGGGTCTAGTTAACTGAATCTACAGTGCATAGAGAGTATCATCCTGTACAGAATCATAAAAAAAAACCCAAAGAAACATGTAGACATATCATCGTGAAGCAAAAAAAAGAAAATAAGAAAAGAAAATCATCAAATGGCATGTACCTACCGAATCGCTTGCTCGAAAATAACAAAGGAAAACGCAGAATAAAAATCCCATAGAAAATAACTCCCATTACACGCCAACCTCCAGTGCGCCTTGTGTATTACGAGTTGCAATGAACTCATACCCATCCGAAATAGCACGCCAAATACCCGGAGCGTAGTTCCGTGCCCATGCGCAAATGACC
Source organism: Aspergillus pseudoglaucus (assembly GCA_039880875.1). Classification (NCBI taxonomy): domain Eukaryota; kingdom Fungi; phylum Ascomycota; class Eurotiomycetes; order Eurotiales; family Aspergillaceae; genus Aspergillus; species Aspergillus pseudoglaucus. Next base: position 436,068 of record JBDODC010000019.1, read on the forward strand.
AAAAGCAAAAGAGGAATCTAAAAAAAAAAAAAAATTGGGGTTAGTAACGCAAGAGACATGGACCATGGAGGTATGCTTACCCAAATGAAATACAAGTTCCGATCACTGCCCAATCCCTTCATTCTCTGCGCTTGCTGTGCTCGGAGATGTTTCTGTTGCTCGCGAGAGATCACCTTCCGGCCAATTCTGATGTCTTTGAGGTCTTCCTTATCCTCCTTGACAGGAGCAGTCTGGGATCGACTAGATTGCGCCTCAAAGTGCTGGTCTACCAATGCCTCGGTGGCTGCCCGCATCAAAGACGTCTTTTCCATGTCCGACGTCTCTTTTGTCTCTTGCTCGTCTTCCTTTCGTGGGTACAAGTCCTCATATGAGGGTAGCTCGGTAATCGGCGAGGAATTGCTGCCGTTACCCTTGAGCAGATCCCACCAGCCGTCCCTTGTCGACCAGGATGCGGTTGGGTTGGGCACCAGGTTGGTGATACGACGCATCATTGGGTGTGCTTGGTAGTCAGGCAAAGCTGGCATAGGAGGCAGAGCAGGAAGATTAGGGAATGCGTTGGAAACACTTTGTTGGAACTGGTTGATCTGAGCCTGAAGCTGGTTGCGCCAAGCGACGAGAGCTGCCGGAGGGGAGAATGGCCGGGCAACTTCAGCTGGTTCTGTGCCTTCAGACGTGAGTGGAGGCTGAGCGTCCTGGTGGACACTCGGACGCCGAGACGAGGTTTGATCGGCTTCCAAGTCGGAATTGTCATCCTCTTCAGAATCATCTGAGTCTTCAACCGCATTGTCGAACGAACTGGAACCAGACGATGTTTCCCAGAGCGAGTGAAGCGACGCAGAACTGCCATGCCGACGCTGCGACGAGCCCAAAGAACCAACACTGCGCGAGCGATAGTGTCGTGCGGGCAACAACGCGGCCTGATGAGCAGGGAGTGTCGAGGCGAGATCAGCTGGCGTGAAGCCTCTGGTACTGCGGGCGTGGGCATTTGCACCAGTCAAGCGAAGTCGATGGACGATGTGTGCGTGGCCATTCAAAGCTGCCAAGTGCATTGGTGTGTTTCCAGTGTTGTCCTGCACATCCGGATTGGCACCCCGGGCAAGGAGTCCTGCAACAAACCGTGTCAATCCCAAGGAAGACGCAAAATGCAGAAGAGTTTGCCCCGTTCCGCAGCGCGAATTATACTTGGGTGGACGCGGGCTATCGTCAAGGTCAACAAATTCGAGATACGTCAGCATCTTCGAATCCAAATCTGTCAATTGACCTTGAGACTCTAATCCAGGAACCTGGCGTTGATGACTCCCGCCGGAACCATTTTGGAAATCCTTGTGAAGATTGAACATTGCCTTCGGGTCGCTTCCCATAATTTGCTGGGCTGTATGGAACGCATCTGCCTGGCTTCCCAGCTTCTGCCCAAGAATACCAAGAGCCAAACGGTACATTTGAAGTTCACGATCATCCACGTAGCGGAAAAATTGCTGTTGCTTTGGCATCAGGGGCTGAGTCTGCATCTGACCAAATGTCGGGTGTTCATGTTTAAAGACGACTGCTACCAAGCCAGGCTGCAGGGCAGGCGGGGTCAGACAATTCAGACATTTGTCGCCCCAGAAAGTTGTGGTCGTTGCAAGGGTGTCTCCGAAGACAACCTCCATACCAGGATAGAAACCGCTTCCCAGCAGTGTGACTTCAGTCCCACCTGTGATGGATCCTTCTGCAGGTACCAGCTTATGGATTACAGATGGTAGCCGGTTTCCAGCATTGGTCAATGGAGGCCACATCGGGGTCGATGGATTGGGTCCCAGGATATTCAGACTCTGCTCCTGGAAGTTATTGCGAGCCGACGATCCAGGAGAACCAGGGCGACTAGGTTGGGCCGAATTTGGAGCCGACATCAATTGCTGAAGACTATCTGCTCTCGACTGCTGAGCATTTAGGTTAAAGAACGGGTTATTATCATTGCTATTCGGTGTAGGAGGGCCGTTTGCAAATTGGCCAGGCATAGCGGACGGCGATACATAAGGTCTCTCGGTTGGTGATGCAAATGCACGTGTCGTTGGCAATTGGGAGCCGTTACTCATGGGCTGTGGCGTGGTCCCGGAAGACGGTGACTGAGAATTCTCGAGTTTGGTCATGGTTAACTCTGACGGAAGTCTGCCCGAACTGCTATGCTTGCGTCGCTTGCTCATCGGGCCTTGAAAGTCATTGGGCGATGTTTGCCGCGAAAGACTCCGATGTGATTGTGAACTCGATGCGCCATGCGTCGAGTTCTGAGGAATGGCAAATGAGCCTGGCGTCGCCTGATATTGTGAGTTCAGCTGTTGCTGGAGACCTTGTAAGTCGGTCGCCGAGGATGCAACCTGGAACGAAGGCTGCGTCATGGCGGTCGATTTGCCGGTATCCACGTTGGTTCCTGAGTGAAAGACACCGACACCGGGGAGTTGTGTCCCATCGGGTAACGCGGGGGACGGACCAGGGGCAGGAGGTGCGGGGGGTGCGTGTGTCTTATGGTCATCCGTGATCATGATCGAATTGGTTATGGCCTGGGCAATGACATTGCCCACCCAATCCTTGACTGTGAAAATAACCCTAGGAAACGAATGTTGTCAGCTTACCAATCTGAACATGATTGACGTGAGTAATGGAAGAGGGACGAACTGAAACCCGAGTTTTTCATTCTGATGCCTGCAATAGCATGCTATTCGCATGGGTAACTCCACCTGCATCGCGCCAGCAGGAACGTTGGGAGGCGGAATGTCGCTGTAACCCGGTACGCTGTTTTTGGACGCTTCTGTCCACTCCTTGAGCTCATTGGTATTGAACACAATAACCCTCTTATCCTCATCCTTCTGGAACAGTTCATCTTCCTCGGGCTTCCTCTGCTTCTTCCGGGAGGCACGTTTCCGTTCACGTTGGATACAGCCGGCACAGATCTTGACTTCTCCACCGCCCAACGGTGTGTCCTCTTCTTGTAATTCATCTGTAGACAATGATTTGGAGTACACCTCGCCTCGCGCTTTAGCAAATGCTCTTTGGAGTCTTTGTTGATCCTGCATTGCACTGGTGCAGACGAGACTGGTGTGCAACTCCATCGTATCGGGTGATCGCTCGGTCGATGCCGGGGCAAGGAACTTGGGTTTGGAGATTGTGTGACTTGGTAACCGTAATTTTTTCACTCCAGCGGGCAGCGGAAAGAGTGTTAACCGAATTGGAATCTGGGTTTCGACACGTGATTTCAAGGAGGTTGGATGCACAGTCAGGACATGACGCTGCGGCGGCTCCGGTTTGATGTGATTTTGTGGAGGCGATGGAGCAAGATCCATGCCAAATGAAAAACCGTTTTGTCCAAAGTTGAAGCCTGAGTTCATAGGAGAACTGCCGTTCACGTTGATTCCTCCAAAGCTTTCTTCCAGAATAGATGATGGCGATTGTCCGCCCCATTGGCTGGCAGGTGACGGTTTCCCTTGAGCAGACAAATTCAAAGAACCTGGGAAAGGAGACATCTCTCGAAGGCCATTAGGGAAGAAAGGAGAGACAGATGTTGGAAGCTAGAATTTAAAATGTTAGCGGAACGTGTTCGCTATAATCCAATTGGGACGCTTACAGGAGAAGCAGATTTCCTTGTAGGATTAGAGGAGTTCTTTCGAAATTGGGATTTAAACCTCTTCTGTGATTTGGGTTGTGGTGTAACATTGGGCTTCAGGAGACTGGGACTGCTAGCGGCACTCTCAAAATCGAACGCAGCATCCATCGCTTTGTTACTGAATTCGAGATCGCCCTCCATTGGCAGTCCAGTATCCATGGGTTGGAGTGACGAGTCCAACCCCAATAACGGTTCTTCCTTGACTGATTCGAGATCAGGGTTCATCCAGTCTTCCGACGGTGTATATCCGAACGGCATCATTGAGCTCTCACCAGCGGAAGAGGCGACCGACGAGTGTCGAAGATGTTGATTCCGCGGCGACTCTGACGACGAGCTCCGGCTTGAGTTGTCTGGGGACTCTGCGGGCGAATCGGCGGTCATGACGCGGGGCTGTCGCAAGTGATCCTGTTCTGCATAATGTCTCTTCACGGACAACTCGGAAGGAGACAAGCATGCCGATTCAGAATCCGTAAGTGTTCGCGAGGAGGAGGTATGCGCTAAGAGGTCGTCGAATTCCTGGCCAGCGGATCCCGATGACATCTGCAGCCTTGCAGGATCGAGAAAGTCAATGTCCACATCTTGATAGGCGTTTTCCATCTCGTCGTCCACGATAACCGGGTCCAATATGAGAAACGCAGGTGAAGGAGTCTCCGCTGGGGCCATCCTCTGATATCCCACGGAACACAAGAAACCCAGTGAATGAAACGACGTAGGGACCCAATTCGGAAGAATAAAAATCCAATCCGGCTGGGTCTTTTTTCTTTATCGGAAAAGAACTGTCTCGAGTTGTCGCACAAGCACCTTTCGTTCGGGAACTGGCAGGGAGGGGGGGGACGACCGGTCAAAACACGAGGCGGCGTTGACCGCAAATGTGTGCGTTGTAATCGTATGTATGCGTTTCACACGCGGACGCCCAAAAGACTAGCCCTCTTTATTTGATCTTTTTTCTTAACCCAAGCACAATGCGTCTATTCCGTCGAAAGTATCCTCGAGGGCAGTTCGATGATAGGGAGATAACAAAAGCAAACGGATATGGATTCGAACGGTCGGAGTTGAAGATCTGGGGAGGGAAATTGGCGTGCGGCTGGACAAGTTCTGTCGGGTGAAAAAGGAGATAGGTGAGGCGAAAGGACGGCACGGTATAGGGAGGGCCGGGAGTATGAGGGAGAAGGAAGGATTATGAATTAAGGTAATATCGCGGTGAAGGAACGTGACAAGAAGGTTAATAGCAAGTGAGATAACCCAAAAGGGCCGTGGATGAAGGCCAGAGGGTGTGGCTGACTGTCTCTCTGTCCTGTTTGGTTCGTTATGGGAATTGTGGACGGTCTCGGGCGGTGAGTGCCGGAAAGCGGGATAACGCGCTAATCCTGATCGGGAAGACATGCACATAATTGAAGCACAGATTGCCATCTAGTCTTTTCTTATGCCTGTCAACTACAAAATCCTTTTCATTGTTGATCATCAAGGCTTACTGCAAAATTGGACAGACTTATCGACGGTCATGGGTAAACAACACAAGATATAGTTGCAATTACATCTCAGCTTGGCATGTGCATCAGCGACCCGTGCGTGACGGCTGAAGGTTGAGATGCGAGACTATCAAATCGTGAGAGTCCTGTATCAACAGTATTACGACGGGGTGTATTCTACCAATCTCTGCGATTACGAGCGTCAATGGTTACAATTGGACGCGGGTGAGATATGCTTCGAGTATGGGAAATACCGGACAATGGTCTATTATCGGTCTGGTTGAGAATCACCATGGCGCGTTTGGCATCTTTTGACGCGACTGACGAATTCCTGGGTTTGTATGTGTTGTCATTCTAGGATTGTAAATTGTGTCACAAGATATCGCCATCTGCTCTGTACCGAGGATTGTTGTCAGCAAATCATCGCTACCATACTGTTATATCATTGACTTGATATGGATCGAAGGAAGTGGGGATGCTCATCATCGTTTAGCTGACACCGAAGGCATTTCATTCCTATATAAAACATGGCGAATTTGCAGTCAAATTACATATTCTTCCATAGACCAACATAGCGCTATATTTACACGCATTGGTCATGCACGACACTCCCACCGTTCTTATGAATGTTGGCGGAGGAGTATTTGCTCAAAGGATACCTAAGCAGAGCCAAGAACAGTATTAGGCATCCGAAATACATTAATAACCGAGGAACTAGAAGAGTTTGTTGATGAGGTAATGAATTCTCTGGCAATGAATAGTTACTAAATGGCATCAGCAAAGAAATGTCAATCGTCAGAGAAATGACTTGTAACCGTTTTTCTGGGAGTGGCGATCATGAAGTTTCGCAGACTACTCATGCCTCGGATCTCGCATTCCAAACCATCTCGGGAGGATGAAAGTGATAGAAAAGCCGTTGAGTACAGGGCGTTTCCGAAGGCATACCCTGCCAAGATTCTGGATAGCGAATGGCTCATGGGTTCTGTCAATATGACAACAATCACCCTTCATATCCAGATAAGATTCCCATAGTTTATGGTAGGGACATGTACCTGATTGAGGTACCCGCTTTTGACTTCCATAGGGCACTCGTATATCACCGAAGGGCTGTACGCCAAGATGCACGAGTCAACAAACTGCAACGGTCCAGAACAACTCCAGCGGTCATATACGTGAATAAATTGGAGTGTGCTTTTGTAAATTGAATATGCTCGGATGGTGGCGGCGCTTGAATCTACTGGGCGTTTCAAGTTTATATCGAGCTGCGGATAGGGCCGCGGAGTCATGCCTCGCGGTCTTCTGGGACTGGATTTGGTCCACCATTGTGTTATGCCCCTCGTCTCTGCAATCTTTTAGTCTCTTCAGACTGATACAATATACTAAATGAAAGGTGCAAGAGTTAGCGCTCAGGGTGAGTGGGCTTCTCATGGAGCTTGGGCTGGTCCCTGAAAAAATTTAACCCATGTCGAGCCACTGGGCCAATGCCAGCAAACTCACATGTTCTATTTCACAATAGAACAAGTTCTTCCATGATGATTGAAATCAAAGGTAGAGGAACATGTGGAACGTCCACCATCTGATCATCGATACGGAACGGACAACCGAATCGACGATTCTGTCAATCTCCTGTCAATCGCGAAAGAAGCAGTATCTTGGCTTTCTTGTCAATCGAGAATCTCTGAAAATTATTACCCCAAATGAAAAGACATGTGAAGGGATGAAGGTCTGAATTACTCTCGATCCAGATGTGAAACCCGCTGTGTCGCATTTCAATGATTGCCCACCGTCCGCCAACCTCACTGATCAATGCGCTAATCAACCTCTCACCAACGGCTTCCGGAACAGCTGAACGCTCGTATTGCCCTTTCCCGAAGCGATGGCACTTATAGCAATCGGAATGACATGATTTTCGGAGGATTCCTAGCGTGGTTTAGTGGGTGAAAATGGTTCATCTATTTCAGACTCATATATTGAATGTCTATACCGACCCCTAGCAATGAGAGAGCCATAGCACAATATGGTCGCAATTTGAGAGGACCCTGCAATGAACCTTTCATTATTGCCTTAATCAATTTGGCGTGAGAGTGGATGGCATGAATGGGATGGCTTCTACGAAAGATAAAAGGGCAGCATGTCCTCGAGCAGAGATGTTTTCCTTTCCTCCTCATCAGCCTCGCCTTTGCATTCATTTCTATCTAGGTCTTTGGCCTTTTCATTCTCTTTGTTTTCTCCGACTTCATTGATTGAAGTCCTTCGTTTCTTACCGTCATTCTTTTTTTTCGTCCGATCTACACGCTGTGCGTTGATCACCGAAACCAAACTATTCGCAAAAATGTCTGTCACCAAGATCACTGGTCTTCTCCTTGGCTCGGCCGCTATGGTCGCTGGTCATGGTTATGTCTCCGGTGCTGTTGTGGATGGCCAATACTACGGAGGATACATTGTCACGTCCTACGCTTACACCGACAGCCCTCCAGAGACTATTGGATGGTCGACCGAAGCTACTGATCTGGGCTTCGTCTCTCCCAGCTCCTACTCTGACCCGGATATTATCTGTCACAAGGATGCGCAGCCTGGTGCCATCTCTGCTTCGGTGACAGCTGGTAAGGATGTTGAGCTGCAGTGGACCGAATGGCCGGAGAGTCACCATGGCCCTGTCATCACCTATTTGGCCAACTGCAACGGTGATTGCTCCGAGGTCGACAAGACCTCTCTTGAATTCTTCAAGATTGACCAGAAGGGTCTCATCGATGATAGCGACGTTCCTGGCACATGGGCTACCGACAACCTGATCTCCAACAACAACAGCTACACCGTCACTATCCCCAGCGACATCGCTGCCGGTAACTACGTCCTGCGTCATGAGATTATTGCCCTGCACTCCGCTGGGAATGAGGATGGTGCCCAGAGCTACCCTCAGTGTGTCAACCTCAAGGTTACTGGTGGCGGCAGCGCTTCTCCCTCGGGTACTCTTGGTACCAAGCTCTACAACGAGGACGACCCGGGTATCCTCGTCAACATCTACCAGCAGCTCGACTCTTACGACATCCCCGGCCCTGCTCTGTACTCTAGCACTTCCTCGTCCTCCAACTCTGGCTCTTCTTCCAGCACTGCTTCGGCTTCTGCTACTACCACCTCTGCCGCTACTTCCTCAGCCTCGTCCACTCAGGCTTCCGCCACCCCTGCCTCCCAGGCCAAGGCCCAGGTCTCTAGCTCTACTCCCAGCGCCTCATCCGTTGCGACTTCTGGCAACTTGTCCGACTACTTCAGCTCCCTGAGCGCTGAGGAATTCCTCAACGTTATCAGCGAGACTCTGTCCTGGTTGGTTACTGACAAGATCCACGCCCGTGACATCTCGACCGCATAAATGGAAAGCACTGGAAGGAGTGGAAAATAGGTGACAATTTGGAGGTTATGCATCCAGCATCTAGGCTGGCGGACTTTCTTGTGGATCAGCAACCCTGTCTTTCTTTAGTTTCTTTTTATTCTCTACTGTGTATGTATCTATACAAATTTACTCTTTGAGGCTTAATTGGTATCTTTTCCTGGATGAAAAGCGAAAGTATACATTCATTATCTGTAGCTGGAATCTGATTATAAAACAAGTCATTGAGAACTACAGGTACTGCTAAATGGTATAAAAGTGCGGTAGAAGAATATCCCGTTGTTACTGTTGGCTTATCCTTTATGTCTGACGCTTTAGCCAATCAGTCGACCCTCTTCTTCCAGCTTCACTCCCCAACAACTTCAATCATTCCAACCTCCAAACTTCCTACTTTCTATCATCGGCCAGTTATCAATAACTTCCTCCATCCAACAAAGTCCTTCTTAGTATACTATCCATCATCATGTCGCCACCTACCCCCCTTCCGCTCCTCAGCCCTACGACAAGAATAACGAGTTACTCAAGGAGCATGGCTACAAGAGCCTGTACGACTTCATGCGCTCCTACAACCTGAAGGCCTATGAGCCAGGCGATTATCAAAAGGCAAAGCAGATCTTGGAAGATTTTCGTGAGATTGATCGGCGGGCTTGCGAGGAACAGTACAGCTACCACGGCAAGGTTGAGCAGGAGTACTACCAGGATGATCACTGTGATGACAAGCATGACGAAAAAATCGCTTGGGACATCTATCACAACGAGCAGGAAGCCTGGGAGAACCAGTATTACGAGCAGGAGGCTTGGGAGTATGACAATGATGGAGACGAGGGCTGGGATGACCATGGTGACTGCGGCGATGATCATGGTTGCTACAGTGAGCAGGGAGACTATGGATACTATTGAAGGTAAGTATTTTGACTCTGACTCTTCTAGTATTACTTGTGTATGTTTGACGAGTGTCTAACCGTTGGATAAATGGATAGATGCGGCCACTACACGATGGACTGTTCTCGTACTCTAGTTGTCCAGGATATGGCATTTGTCTGAGCTGAGCGTTGATCTTTACAAGATGCAAATTGATTTACTTTATGATTTATGAATGAATGTCATATCCAAAATGAATGAGAATTCATCCCTCAAGGCTTTCTGCAATTGTAATGTTTACTTCCCTCAATTTTGCGTAGACGGGGAAAAGGGACAATAGAGAAAAGTATTCTACTACAAAGCTGCATATATTGTTAGTATAGTATAATATTCCCCAGTAGGGGGTGCCGTTGCTTTTTTGTTTACGCTCATTTGTACCATCTTGCCCATTAGTCTCCAACAACTCTAATTATCCTAACTCCATCCTCCCACCTCATATAATAGACTAGCTACTATCTTCATAACAATATTCTTCATCACCTTCATCGGACCAAAGTTCTCACTATCTTTCACTTCGCTTCCATCATGCTTCCTCAACCATACGACAAAAGCAACTACGAGATGCTCAGGAAAGGCGGCTACCACAGCATGCACAAATTCGTACACTCATACGGCATGAAGCTCTAACCAAGCAATCACGAAGAAGCAAGAGAGATCCTGTATGGTTTCCGTGAGATCGATCAGCGCGCCTGGGAGGAGCAACATGGCTACCAGATCGACGAGGACTGGGATGAGGAATACGATGAACAAAAGACCTGGAAATGTCGGTATCACGAGCAAGAGCTCTGGGAGAGGTATACTCCAGAGGGCCCCGGTAACGAATGTGAACGCGAGTTCTCAGTGTGGGAATATGAAGATGAATTAGGGACCTCGGAGGAGTATAGTGACCAAGAGGACTGGGGCGAGGGGTATGGTTATTATAGTAATGAGAGCGATGATCTATATTGATTGCATTGTGAGTTTGCCCATCGTGACTTCCTTCTAGTGTTGTATGTATGGCTAACTGTTTGGTGAAAGGATAAGTTTCCACATCGACTGAACGACAACATAAATAACAGACACATACCGTACTAGACTAAGAAAAGGGGTGTCTCTATTGCGTTTTCTTGACCCATGGATAAGTAAGTGAATACCATGAATGATGAATGGATCAAAACCGAACTAATGACTCAAATCCATTAGCAGTCATCGATGTAGTCATAGCTGTACCAAGGAGCCGGTGGGGAACCAAAACTAGAAACCGCGGCCGATCGTTGTTGCGGGACAATTATTTCATTCAATCGACCACCAGCTCCATTGCTTTCCTACACCACTTATCACCCAGAAAGGGCCCTGTACCTGCATTTTCCTGATTACCTGATACCAGTATCTCTTTGCTGAACACAGCATACCTCAAGCATTATGTTTAAAAAGAAGCCTACGGTGCGTATTCCCCTCCCCGCACAGCTTTTGCGATACGGTAACATTGGGACCGCGATACTGACTCCAAAGCAGATCAAGAACCTGTCCCCTCTGCGGTCTTCTGACCGTCGAAAGACGGCCGACCAGATCATAAAGGAATACCAAATCACCATCCCCTCCAATTCACCCACCGAATCTAGCGCCCAGGGTCCGGCCGCAAACCCCGCGGCTCCAACTCTCACGACTATTCGCAATTCCCTTCTCCCCGAAAATTCGCTCTCCGCACGTTTCACAACGACATCAGGCCCCCAACTCCGCGAAGTTCAAGGAACTGTCTTTGTTGGCGCACACCCCGGCAGCGAAGAACGGGCTTTGTGGTTCAGGTTAGACCAAGGACCCGGCGCCGATGGCCGCCTCTACCCCACTGTCTACACGCTATGGCATAACCCGAACCTTGTGCCTCTTCTTTACACGCCGGAGATGGTTATGAGGAAGTTGCATGGTGGTGCGGATCTGATGACGCCTGGTATCGCCAACGACCCGCCGTTCCCCGAGCGTGCAGTGAAGGGCGCGGTGGTTGCTGTGGCTGGCTTGGATCGGTATACGGTTCCATTATTTGTTGGGGTTTGCGAGATTGACATTGCGGGATTGGAGGAGGTGCAGGGTACAAGGGGACATGCAGTTCGCGGTGTTCACTGGGAGGGCGATGAGCTGTGGGCTTGGAGCTCGTCTTCTCGTCCCGGCCAGCCGGCCCCGCAGTATTTGAAAGGCTGGGATGAGGAAATCGAGCAGAGTGAGGAAGAAGATGGTGGAGAGGTTGACGAAGTGAAGGAAGGGATTGGTGAGTTGGCATTGCAAGATGGACAAGCCGGCGATGGCGAGGAACCCTTGGGAGAGTCGCCTGAGCACCCGGAGGAAGCGCCTGCTGTGGAAGAAAAGGAACCAAAAGCCAAGGGTATATCATCTCTTCTCGTTGTTCTCAAGGGGATGCTAACTATGAGCAGAAATTGATGATGCCTTTGTGAATGCATTTATCTATGGTCTTTACAAACTCAAGCAAGACAACCCAACAGTGAAAAAACACAACATATTGCTTCCTATGCAGCCATCACAATTGATCACCTTTATCACTCCGTTCTTGCCGATTAACACCCCCCAGCAAGCTCAATGGTATAATATCAAGAAGACAACCTGGAAGAACGTCAAGAAGTACATCAAACACTTGCATAAACTTCAGCTGGCATTGGCAAAGGATCGCAGTGGAGGTGAAACTGTCATCCTTGACGTGGACTTCAACGACCGTTTAGTCCAGCAGTTTGTTCCATACAAGCTTCCATCCAAGAACGCCCTAGAGAAGGTAGAGAAACAAGCTGCCCCTGCGGATAAGAAGCCTGCGCCTACAGGAGATGACCCTTCCATCGGCCAAACATTGACTGTCCAGACTCTCTACCGGCCGACACAAAAATTGACGCCGACGATATTCCCAGCTTTGTCTGCCACTAATCCCAGCAACTATTACAAATACTCCGACGTTTCCAACCACCTGGACCAGTACCTCCAATCTCAAGATCCACCTATCATCTCCAAAGAAAACCGCCGCATTATTTCTCTCAATCCTTTCCTCGCTAACACCGTCTTCTCATCTTCGTCAGGGGAAGACAGGAGCACACTTGCCCGTAGAATGACGACCCGGGATGGTCTCTTGAAACGACTGGTAGAAGACCATTCTTTCCTGGCACCACACTATGTGATCCTCAAACCCGGTCAGACACTCTCTGAAGTCAAGCCCAAGGCTGGCGCGGCGCCCAAGGTGCACGTCACACTTGAGCGTCGAACAGGCTCAAAGACCGCTACTAAAGTATACGGCCTGGAGATCTTTGGTATCATCCCTAACTTGCTGGCCGAGGAATTGCAGAAGAAGTGCGCGAGTAGCACCAGCGTCACACAGGCTACAGGAGCCCCCAAGGGAGTTATGGAGGTCTTTGTGCAAGGTGACCAAAGACGGGCTTTGGAGACTGCATTGGTTCGACGGGGGATGAAGACGCAATGGATTGATGTGGTGGATAAGACGAAGAAGAAGAAATAGTTGCTTTACTGTATGTAATGATTGATGAACTAGTTTGAGCAAAGTATTTGACTTGCTTTATGAATACAATAGAGCCCAGACTTAGTATGTATGACGTACGGCATACTATCTTGTTTGATGATTGATAAGGCTGTCAACATAATGAGGCTCTGATTTTGACGCATAACAACTATTCTACCAATCACAACGTTGTTTGTTGTTAATTGGGTTCAGGATTCACTTTAAAAAGGCATCAGTCTTTCCCGTCTTATCCCCCCTCTTCCATTCCTCATTTCATCCCCATCCATCACCATAATCAGCAAAATGAACCAAGAAATCAGTCTTCAAGCCCGTGTTGACGAAATCAACGCCCTCCCCCTCCTCCAAGCCATCCAAGCCATCCTCGACATAACCCCCAATCTCACCACCGTCCTCTCCCCCAACGGCCAACGATTCGTCTCTCATTCCAACTTCACCAGCACAGCTGACCTCAACAACCTCGCCACTTTCTACATCCGCTGCGGCTCGCGATGCACAGAGGAGCATGCCCCTCTCAAGACCCGTCTCGACTATCTTGCCCTAGACCCACTCTTCGGAGCCTTCTACGAACAAACCGACACCATGCTCCAGGAAGCCGAAGAATCAGGCAGTATAACGGAGCATTACCGGGAGTTTGAAGGTGATTGCTGTGCGCATTGCTCGGGACACCCGGCTGCTGTGATTCCCGCAGGGTTTGTGGATGGGGAATCGCTGTATTTTGAGATGGATGAGTTTGAGCGGTTTTGGGGTGAGGATGCACAGTCGATAGGGGATAGGTACTGGCGAGATCCGGAGACGAATGAGAATAGGGGGCATAAAAAGGCGAGTAAGGAACAGGTAGAGGATGCGATTAGCCGTGGGTTTGTTTGATATGAGATGACGACAATCTGATAGGCTATGGTATGCTTTGCGGGGTTGATAAGTAAAGAATTTTTGTTCTTTTGTCGTTTTCTTCCATGTTCAAGCATATTCAATTGAAAATCTCTTTTGTATTTTCTACATCATACATCTATAATGACAACTGGAAGCTGCTCCTGCAACCACATCCGCTACAGCACCACGCACCCCCCAACCAGACTTGTCAATTGCCACTGCACGACCTGTCGCAAACAATCCGGCGCCCCTTACCAAACATGGGCGCATTTTCACATCTCTCAAGTGACCTGGCTCACTTCCCCTCCAGCAATCCGCTCCTCCAGCGCCATTGCAACACGCGGTTTCTGTCCGAAATGCGGGTCGAGTCTAACCATGGCTTATAAAAGCATGCCGGAGCTAATCGGGATTCCAGCGGGAACAATTGATCTGGAGAGTGACGTGGAGAAAATCCCGAGACCTGATTGTCATATCTTTTTGAGTGAAAAGGCAGGATGGTTTGAAGTGCCGGGGGATGGGTTGGAGAAATTCGAGGGGCATTTCATGGGGTAGGGCTGATTGAGTGTTTTCTATGGACCTTTTTCGGCGTGGTATTCTTTGGACTAGTAAGTTAGCGGGGCATCCAAATCGATTTGCTTTTGTTTTCAAATTCAGTAGTTTGTTTGCTAACGGTTATTTAAAGATGAAGCGGAGGAATGGTTTATAAGGGTTACCACTTCTGAAACAATTGACATTCAACGTCTAGTTGAAGACAAACAATCATGATTGACAGAATGTTACACTTAAGATAAATTAATATGGACAATTCCCTTTCGAAACAATAGCTACAAAGCTCTTGCTTGGAAGACCGAAACATGGCAATTGACAATAGCTTTGTAGAGCATAGCTTTTCCCGCAAAACTGTCAAAGAACGAAGGATTGATACTATCCTGTACCACTAATGGCTATTAAATGAACAATAGTTATTCATTTATTTATTCGCTATACTATTCTCCTATGGTGAATACAGCTTATGTACTCTTCAATGCCTCGAATTAATAAAATTGACATCCTGGACCAACCCGGGGAACCAGCACACCGACACGAATCTGGAAAATAGAACAGCAGGAGTCGGCCGTGTGACAGAAGGCTTTCTCAGCAAAGTTTGAAACTGTTGATGCGATTGAGCCAGTGGAAAAATTCACCCAAACGTTCCATGAGAGCGCCTTGAAGGAATCCGGGGTTATTGCTGCGATCTATACGGTTGGTATAGAAGCCTGACATCCAGAGAAGAGGTATGATTTGATATGGACGCAATTCTGTGTGGGGCATCTGAAAGACTGGCAACTGATTGATTATGTGAGGCGATGTCGTGATGCCCTGACCGAGACTGGAATCTTGGTGCTCAAAGAGAATCTTTCGACAGACCCGAATGGCAATGACATGTATGATGGATTTAATAGCAGTGTGACCAGGGCAGATACGAAGTTCAGGGTCATTTTCGGAGATACTGGAATGAATGTGATTGTATCAGAATTGCAAGCGGGCTTTCCCAAAACATTCAAGCTCTTGCCGGTCAGATCCTATGCTTTGCGACAAACGATCTAAAACTGTACCGGTTTTGCAGCGGTGGATGCGCACGCCTGGGTATGGTGCATACACCATAGGAAAAATTGTTGCCCTATGCTATACCGATCAACATCTAGCATTCAATGTATTATTATTCCACCTCCGCCCTACTTGGCCCTACCTATTTCAATTCATGTATCACGGCTATTATGCATTTTATGCACATTTATGCAAGAATACATAATCAACGCACGTGATTCTAAGGACCTCGGCTTATCGTCCCAACAAAATCGCGACTTTCAGCTTACCCGTTGAGGATCGTGAGGCTGATCGTTCATCGGCTGCCATTCATTTATTTTATTAGATCTTGTCCGATATATCCTTAATATATGTTCCTTCGGTTTCAATTGCAGCCAATTAATGCATCTTTTCTTATTACTTTGCTGAACTTGACCTAACCGTACTACGTACATTCCATGTCCCCGAGATCGTAATACATGTCCAATATGAGCATCCCGATCTCCTTACCTATTGACAATATACGCCAAGCACTGTCATCCATAGTCCCACTAGCATCGTGGAAGACCCTGGCGTTGCTCCTGGCCTTGATCAATCTCAAGAATCTCCCTTTTGTCTGGCACGTGAGTATTTATCTTACCCAACAGATGGACCACAAGCCAACTCTCATAGATCCGTCTTCTCCATGTATTCTTGAGGAATATCCGGTGGAAACCAGACGCTCCATTCTACCCCAATGGCAAATCCACTACCGTCAATGGCAAGCCGATACATCCCGTTTTCGCGTCGTACGGGCTGAGTACCCGCACGCCTCTCCTAGAATCAGACTACAATCTTCACAAGTCTAACAGCACCTACTTTTCCGACCTGGACATTGCGCGTACTGCACTTGCCACGCGTATTTTGTCCCCTGGTGTCGGGATCCTCAGCAAAGTACTCGATCAAGAGATTATCGAGAAATGCCAGAAAGAAGGCAAATCCATGCCGAAGAAGTTACCTTGGATGTATATCGCTGTGGGGTCTGTGTACTGTAGTTTTAAGCGGGAGATTAAACCGTTTGAGCGCGTGGATATCCAATCGAAAGCCGTCGCCTGGGATGAGAAGTGGTTATACGTGTTGAGTTTCTACATTCGTCCTGCCAAGAAGGGTGGTGATGGGAGGAAGACTCTGCTCGCTACTGCTCTCACCAAGTACGTTGTCAAGAAGGGCCGCTTGACAGTTCCTCCGGAGCGGGTACTTCGTACCAGCGGATTTTTGCCGCCTCGACCGGAAAGTGCTGGTGAGGCCCCTGTGCTTGTGGAATCGAAAGATGTGTCTGGAATTGTCACACCTGCGGAAGGAGAGGGACTCAAGGCTACAGCTGGGGTGGATGACTCGCTCATGCGGGAGGTCTTGAAGATTAATGCGGACCAGGTCCCTGGTCGGGAAACGCTCGAAGAGCAGAAGAAAGTCAATTCGGAGTCATGGTCTGCAGACGAGTGGACATGGGAGAGGATCGAGCAGGAAAGACTGAGAGGGTTGAAGGTGGTGGAGGGATACAGTACCCTAGATGTGAAGCTGCAGCAGGAATGGGAGTATCAATAGATTCATATACATAATCTAACGAGGGATATTCGTAGGCGTTAGAGTTGATAGATATGGCTTTCTCTTGGTCCTGCTTCTTTTCTTAAGAAGCTGCTGCTGAATTTTCATGAAGAACATAGATTTGCACTTAAGAACCAAAGACAACATTACACTATTCACCGGTAGTAAAACACTGCAGACTCAGTTCTATCGAGTTATTCTGATAATAAGAATCACAAAGACTATCTCCGAGCACCCCTGATGATCCCTACATCTTCACCAATTCTCGAAACGTTTCAATCAATCCCGATCAGGCCGGATGAATATCGGATGTAGAACAAGCTATAGGGTTCGGGGGTAGTTACCATTTTGGCCAGAGCGTGAAATTGACGACGTACATTGATCTTATTACCGAGTTTCTATACCAAATTATTCACGCTAATTTAACGTTACTACAAAATTGCGATGATCAGGTTACGCGGCCGCTACTATCAATGCCCAAATGGACTCAATGCCAGTGGCTGTGATGCCCGGAGTCGGTGTCGTAAACTGTCTTGAAACTGAGGAATCTCCACTTAGACCCTTGGTTGACGCAGCATCAGGCAATGGTCACTGCCCTGAATTATATAGGTCGGGTAAAAGGTCAACCGGTTTAAACTATAAGGCTACTAAACCCGGAATGAGCTGAAACAGATCTTCAAAATTCACCTCTTCATTCGTTCTTCCAGTCTCAGGCCAAGAACAACGACGACCGTAACGGCGTCTTCCAATCAAGATGGTCTTCAAGAGCCTGCTGACTGGTCTGGCCTTGCTGAGTACAGCATTTGTCGCCGCCAACGAGACCCTTCCTGCAAGACTCCTTGACTTGGGCAATGGCGTTATTGGAGGCCTGTACCGTCCATCTAACCCAGGTTCAAGGGCTAACGTTGCCGTCTTCGTCATGCACGCTGAGCAAGACTACCTGAATTTCGTCGCCTGCACGGAGCTTTACAAGCGCGGCTACACTGTCCTCTGTGCCAACAACAATGCCAGCAAGTCTGGGAAGATGACGGACCTGGCCTTCTAAGACATGTTGCAGAACGCTAGTAGCGGCATATCCTACCTGCGCAACCAGACCTACATCAACAAAGTGGTTGCCCTCGGCCACAGCGGCGGTGGTGCCATGCTGTGGGCTTACCAAAACATTGCGGAGAATGGCGTCTCGGCCTGCAATGGACCTGAGAAGCTCTACCCCTGCTCAGACGACCTGGCCAACCTCCCCGCTGCAGACGGCTTCATCTCCGTCGACGCTAACTACGGCCTGTCAACGATGACCTTCCTCAGTGTTAATCCAGCCATTACGGACGAGAACAGCGGCCTGAAGATCAACGCCTCGCTGAACCTGTACAGCCCGGCCAACGGATACACGTCAAACGGCGCCAACTACTCTACC
Organism: Aspergillus pseudoglaucus; assembly: GCA_039880875.1. Classification (NCBI taxonomy): domain Eukaryota; kingdom Fungi; phylum Ascomycota; class Eurotiomycetes; order Eurotiales; family Aspergillaceae; genus Aspergillus; species Aspergillus pseudoglaucus. The sequence goes on from JBDODC010000019.1 coordinate 454,419, forward strand.
TCCTTCAGAAAGTCCTACCAGACTGGCGTTGTCGCCCGCTGGAACCGTATAATTGATCACGCACTGGACCGTAGTAAGGCCATTGCAGCCGGAAATGGCCTCTACGCGGACGACGAGCCGCTCACTATCCCTGATGCCAACTACATCGGTATGAACAACAAGTTATTCGCTGAGGATACTCGATTCCTCGCACACACCACACACGCCTGGCCCATTCTGCACAAGGGCGGTATCAACAGCACCCAAGTCGTGCATTCTGTCCGCGTTCCTACTGCCATCGGCTCCTTTGCATCCAAGTTCTACGACGGCGCCATCAAGTCCTCCATTAACCGCTTCCTGGAAACATTGGCCATCCGTGTTAACGACGATTTCGAGTACCTTCCCGACGGACTTAATGGTATAGAGTGGAACTCCAGCCAGACTGCTCCGGTTTCCTCTGCAGCGGGTGTTAGCGTCCCGGTCCTTGCTATGGGTATGACGGGCCACTGGGAATACCTCAACGCAGAGAAGATTTATCTCAACTCGGGCAGTGATGATAAGTCAATTGCATTTGTGGAAGGTGCTTCGCACACTATTAACGTCTGTACGGAGTGTGAATCGTATCCGGGGCAGTATGGTGATACTATGAAGACATGCTTCGATCATACGGATCGGTGGTTGCGTCAGAAGGGCCGCTTCCTTTAGTGTAAATTGTATTCTATGTAATATAGAAATAGGCCCGCAGTGTGTATTAGCTTGCATAGGGTCTTCACTTGTGGAAGTCGCGACCAATCGACCTCAATTCCTAATTGGGAAGGTGCCGGTTTAGGTACATCATCGTTAACCTCCAAGACACTAACAACCATCTGCCACTCTTTATAACCAACTATTTTCTCGCTATATCGATGTTGGCCATTCTATATTTACTCTTGGATACCTTCCTTACAGTATTCTAAAATTTATTCGTTGTCCGATCCACACAGCTTGCTAGACGCCGTACCTGAACTCCAAGGGCTGTTCAAATGTTACACATATAGGATCGCCAAAATACTCCGAGCTCAACTGCTTGATAAATGCTATTATTTGTATGTATTTCTATACTGCGTCCTCTATCCGTGAACTGCGGGTTTCCTGTGGAAAGGGACATTTCTTCGGTCACTTTGAAGTACTGCGCAAAGCTTCAACTGTGAATGGAATACTTCTGGCTATTTCTGAATACGAAGCCTCCCCTCCCCACCTGTTGCCTAACCACCGCATTAATCCTCCAAATCTACACCGAGATAGCAGAAAATAGCCGGCTAGAACGGGCAAAGGTTGATAAGTTTCCCCTCAGCCCAGTTTGGGTTGGAAGACGGCGAAGCATGTCGCACTTACCATCAAACCATGACTTTCTGATTGGTGTAGAGGTTTGAAAGTTTTTGATGGACTCATTCATCCGTTGGGGGTCGATTGTTTTCCGAGGTCGCACAAACGAGGGACTTGGAGAAGGAATGCCGTCGACGAGAGTTATTAGAAGGGTGGAACGTTCTCGCAGAAGTCGAAGAGTCTGATGACATACGACTCAGTAATGACTTTGAGCTGCATCGGTACGCTGACGTAGAATCGGAGCAAGTAAGTGTCATGGACGTTTACTAGGAGCGTTAGCAATCGAACTCGAAACAGCCGTTTCACGCAAGCATTCGTGCAATCGCTTGCGAAAGTCAGTCTTCCCAGCACGCCTCAAAGAAAGGCCACGTAAAAGCTCAATTACCATGAGAATTCTATCCGGGATATGGCTGGGACTGTTCAATGTGTTTTCTTTATTGGGGACTCTGTTTCCATGGGTTGAGGAAAATGGATATTTTGCACTCGGAGCATTGGGGTAGCAATGAAATTCAAGTAAACTGAATCAAATTCTATACACATCCATATCTGATCAAGCATTATACATCATGGCTCTCTATGCCCCTTCTCAGACGAAGCACCAGGCTTCCCATCACTCGACCGACCCTCCTCCACTCTTGCCTGTCCCTCAGTAACATTCGCAACATTCTCATCCCCAAACAATGCCCCAACCTCTTCAAGGGTTCGGCCCTTAGTCTCAGGGAACAGGAAGTACATAGCAACCAGATAGCAGGCGGAGGGAATAATCAGGACGAGATAGAATTTCCACCCGATCTTGTTAAGCGCTACAAGTGCACCGATTAGAGTTACTTCAGAGGCGAGGTAAAAGACAGTAAGACCTAGGGCTACATCTTGTGGACGCAGGTGGTTGGGGAAGATCTCGGCGACATAGACGTACTGCGTGGCGTCCATGAAGAATGACCACCAGAAGATGCAGAAGAACATGAAGAATACTGCTGCGCGGAGACCTGGCATGTTGATTGTGTCTAGGTATTCTGCGGACAAGGCACAGAGGAAGACGAGTGAGACGATGCAGCCTACGGTGCCGATGAGGAGGTATGTTCGACGACCAAAGCGGTCGACTGAGAACGCTGTCCAGCTGTTTCCAATCATGGTGAAACTGTTCCAACATGCGTTTAGAAGCAGCGGGATAAATCCAGTAAGACCCAGGTTGCCGTAGATGATAATTCCGTAGTTTGTCATGACATAAACGCCCAAAACTGGTCACCCCACATGAGCAGGTATGCGACAAGGCAGCGACGACGGTTAGGGGCAGTGCGGAAGAGCTCGAAACGGCGTTTCAGACTGAGTGCTTGGTCGAGGGCGTACTGTTCGTCGATCATGTCGAATTCGCGATATGCTTTGATGTGCTGTGGGTCGTCCGGAGTTTTGTGCAGGCGTTCGAGGATAGATAGCGCTTCTTCGCGGCGGTTTTACTGGAGGAGCCAGCGGGGCGAGTAGGGAATCTAGGAACTACCCGCCAGAACGACGAGGGGGAAGAGTACCTGCACGGCGAGTGGGATGCGCCAGGAGAAGGAAACAGCGGTGCTATTGGAGGGCATGTGATAGCAGGCGTAGCCCAGCCAGCCGGCAAGACTGTACCCCATCGAGTACATGACACCTGTCATGGCGACCAATGCGCCGCGAGTTTCTGCAGTCGAGATCTCCGCTTGGTAGGTAGATGGGGACGATGCAGGTGAGGATGCCGGAGCCCATACCGGCGATGAAACGGCCGACCAGGAACATGGCCATGTGCACTGATCCTGCACATAACGCACCACCAATAACCAAGACCACTGATCCGAGCTGGATGGTTCGTTTACGTTCAAAGAGGTCTGCTGTCCAGGCTTGGATGACTGCCCCCGCAATGTTGCCGGCTGAGTTAACGCCGTTCAGGGCGCCGACCATGTTGGTGGTATGACCATATCCCAACTCTCCTTCGACGGCAAGACCGAAGTAATCGTAAAATCCTGGCTCTCCGACAGTCGAACCGATGATAGCCAGTCCATACGCACTGGCGATGGTGCCGACGGCCACGAAGACCACGACCCAAGCGTTGTAGGAGTTGATCTTACGGAGCTTTTGCAACATAGTGAACCCCGTCTGGTAGGGTTCGCAACTACAAGTGGACCCTGCGGGGGTTCTTGGCATGAGCTTGTTGGCCATAACGCTGAATGCGGGGGTGGAACCTACCAAGCGCTATCCGTTCAGGAAGGTCCGGGGGAATCCCGTACTTAAAGTCTGCGTCAGCTTCCAGATGCTTAGCTAAGTAAGCTATTCCCAAGCAAAACGGCCAAGGAGGAGTAACTCTATTGCCTCGGCTAATAGAATGATCGGTCTATAGCCAAGAGCTGGCTAATCTTGGCATGGACTATCAGCACCCGCTGATCTGACTTTGAGGATGACTCGTATTGGACAATATTGTTTCTTGGTCGTTATGATAGCGAAAATCCCCTGCACATGCCCGGTTTCTTGTCAGCCTTGGAGCAAGACTCAACACGAGGCTCGCTACGAAGCGTGATATGTATCTGGACATAATATGAGGTAGCTGAGCTCTGTGCATCATGTGTATTGCTATCATCGTACGGGGTAGCTAACTAGAGATGCTCGGATATGCTGGGATGTTTCCATGTATTTCAGATGTCAGGAATTCCATGGAATCAATAAACTGCATGTTAGAATGTTCGCGAGAAATAACATGTCACGTAGAATAATAGTCCGTGAGACTGAATTCCTGTCCTGTTGGACAGCTGTAGATGCCTCGTACCAAAATGGGATCTTAGCTCAGGTACCCGTATCCTCCGAAGACGTGCTCCCGACATATAACCTGACCATATTTTGATTCGAGAATAAACATTGTTTTCGATAAGTTCTTGCTGAAAACAAGGTACATGGCGTATTATGGTCCGGTACGTAGACCCTAGACCCAGGACTTTGTACGGTTTTCTATCAAGTCTTGCTCTCTTTTTCCAAGCAAGGAATAATAGTAGTGCTTTTGTTATCAACCCAAGCAATAAATACAAATACCCCTACATAGAGCTCTATTACAGCTACTACAGGGCTGCAGCACTGGCAATAAGTATGATTTAAAGCCCAGAAATAGGATCTTGGCAGGACCCACGGAATAGATGACTCAGATGTTGCCTGACTTCTTCATCATTCATGTCTGGACTGCGAGCACAAAAAGGCAAAAGAGCAAAGTACGAGTCTTCATTCTAATTAAGCAAAAACCTCTTCTCCAACCAGTCAGACAAGCCGACCGCATTGATGAAAAGGGGGTTCGCGTCTATCGGGGATAGTGTAAGCCCGATGACACTGTGTAGCCAGACATGCGCAAGCACAGAGGTCCAGCCACGGAGACCAAAAATAAGATTAATCAATGTTGTGTTCCTTAGAACACTTTCAGAGATTAAACTGAAAAGAACAGATACTACACTTGATCTAAGCCAAAAGGCAAAGAGAGCTGGGGAAGAAAAGGAAAAGGTGAAAGAGTGGCGGGGGGAGCTAGGTATTTATATGTTGCGAGGATGGGACCGTGCACGCTAGAGGACTAGTGTGGTTTACCGAAGGGCTAGACTGTTTTGGGCCAAGACATCACGTGAGTTACTTTCCGCTTTGGGACGCTATATTAGAGAACATCTATTTCGCATAATCTATCGTAACAACCTAAATGTGTACAGAGAAGATTATCCCATAAAGGACAAAATATCCAAGTCGTATCATAGCAGAATTGGCAACTCAATGCGGCAACGTAACGGGTTCCTCCTTGTTCGACTCCGAAAGGTCCAACCCCTTACGCCTGATACCAACAATCGAGAATAAGAGACCGACACCGGCCAAACCAGCAGAACACCACAACCCTGTTTGATACTGCTGCGCCAGGGAATGGCCCTTGTTGACGTCGACGGACTGAGTCACGGCTGAGGAGACGGCGAGGGCGACGCCACTGCCGATCTGGAACGCTGTGTTGATCTGTTATTCGTTAGTATATGTTTTGTAAGATACTAGGATCAAGGAACGTACCATTCCGCCGCAAAGACTCTTGACGTTAACCGGCACACTAGCCAACATGGTAGTGCTGGCTGTGATATACGCGATGGACACACCAGTGACACTGATGAGCGATGTAGGGAGGACATTTGTCCAGCTATAGTTGTCAATACTCCACGTATCACTAATAACAAGAGACAGAACATACAAGTTCAAATCTTGAGCAGTCAGGCAGCTCGGAACGGGCGCCAGCACCGACAAAGCCATTCCCATAAGCAACAAGAATTTGCCGTTGACCACCTCGATGGCCCGCCCACAGACCAAAGATACAATGAAACCACCGGCTCCCATAGGCAGAAAACGGATCGCCGTTTCGCCAGCAGACAACTCGTCGACTTCTTGTGCCATAAGGACGAGATAGTAGATAACGGTTTGGTAGCTTCCATAGACAGCTGACATAGTTAGCATAGAATCCAAGATCGGGAGTAGAGACACTCACTAAAACCAGCAACCCACAATCCTGCGAAATTGCTAATCTTCCACAAAGAAAGCGGCATGATCGGATTCTTCACGTACTTCTCCAACAGGGTGAAAACCACCAGGATACAGCACGAGACGATCAACAACGCGATGATAAACGGCTTGCTCCAACCATACACACCACCGCTAGAAAGCACAAACGACAACAGAATCAGACCGGCCGTCGACAGTGCCGCACCTGCATAATCCAACCTAGCCCGGGTGGTGCCCTCCAAGCGGTCCTTAGGGAGCACAAACCATCCAGTCACGGCTAGAAACGTGGTGAGGATAACCACGAGACGAAAAATGTATTTCCAGCCAAGGGACGAGGAGAGGAAACCACCGAAGATCAGGCCTGCACAGAAGCCTACTGCACCAGATGCACCATAGATAGACAGTGCACGGGTGCGATCAGGACCAACGAAGTAAGAGCTGATAATACCAATGGCGGACGGGACGGTCATGGCAGCGCCCATGCCTTGAAGACCACGGAACACAGCGACCTCAATGAACGAATTTCCGAAACCAATGGCAATGGACCAGGCAGAAAGCCACACCAAGCCAATGCAAAGAAGATTTTTCCGGCCATATCTAGAACCTGTTAGTATACATCCACCATAGTACAGTAGGGCGAGCGGGCCTACCGATCCGACAAAACCCCCGACAATAACAAGAACCCACCAAACGTCAGAGTGTAAGCGGAGATCATCCACTGCAGGTTCCCACTGTTGACGTTGAACTCCTTCTGGATCGACGGTAGCGCAATATTGGCACTCGTCATAAACACATTGTCCAAGAATTGCGAACCACCAGTCACCAACATGATTATCGCGCCTCTCCACGAGGCAAGCTTTCCCACATCGGGATATTCGGTCGCTGTTGCGGGACCATCGGCCAGCTCGATAGGGATATTCGGGACAAAAGGCGGCGTCGCAACTTGGGTGGAGGAGGATTGACCCGAAGCCGATCCGGGACGACTTAATCGGGCCGGCGCCGGTTCGGGGATGGTGGAAGCATCGCCGACGGGACGCGCGGAGATTTCGACGGGGTTTTTCATGGCCGAATAGTATATTTAGGAAAAAGTTGTTGGATCAGAAGGAAACAGACCCAGCGAGATCGGGGAAAGGAAAACTTTTATGGGCTGGGAAGAGATTTTTTTTTTTCTTAATCATCCAGTCCGACTTTGATAGCGCGCTTTGAACGGAAAATAGTGGCCAACGACGCTTTCGGTCCACAATAAAAATTTCTCCCAGTGGTCTCCCGGCGCAACTACGGGGGACCAATTCACTGCTCCTATTCATATCAAACCTGGAAAATAGATTCCCGGATCGACTGCCAGACCCACGGACAACGCGTCCAACGCAGATCAGCGTGGGAGAGCAATAAGGAGAATGCATAGCTCTGATAAGCCCTGGTAGCTCTTGCGCATCTATACTGCGATCTACCGATTGACGGATTTGCGGTGCATCCGCTCTGCAAGGAACATTTCAGGGTTCAGCAAAACTGATAGTTGAATGGAACAAGAGCTGACGAATCTAGTATCACAAATACAAGTGCATCCCTTTTATTATTGCGTTTTCAGTGCGAAGTATCACAATCAACAAGCAATTATCAATCACATTTCCCGCTCGCAGCACTTCGAAACTGCACCTCAACTGAGCAATGGAATTCGATATCCGGCGGCGCCAAATCCAACGAGTCTTCTTCCCCAGCCCCTATATTCGCATTCACAATCATGCACTTAGCTGTCCCAATAGTCGATTTTGACTCGCGGTCCGTGATCAGCATCGGCTCGACTTCCTTCCCAATGACAGCAGCATAGTCCTGCGCCCGACGAATCGCATCCTTCATTGCTTGTTTCCGCGATTCCACCCCCAATACCTCCCTAGTATCATTGGTCAACTGCCAGACAATTTTTGAGACCTCGACATTCTCCTCCGTGATTAGGCACTTTGCGATCTTTCCTAATTTTGTGAAATTGCGGAATGTGATCTCCACATCTGTGGAGGCGTGGTAGACCCGGTCCAGCGGGTGGCCGTTGCGGTCGCGCGGGACAGTCGACCAACTGCGCTCGGATCCGATCGCAATGTTCGACACGGGCGCTTCCATAGGTATTTGTCCGGAAGAATTCCGGGGCGCGAAGCCCCGCAGATGACGCTGGAGAAGGTTTGATCGGGTGGTTACATAGCTGGACACCAGGTTGCGCGAGGGGCCTTCGGATTGGATGTGCACGGAGAGAACGGCTTGGTCTGGATGGTGGTATATTGTAGAGGTACCAGTGACGTTGATAGTGACAGCCATCGTATTGTTTGTTTCGTGGCTGACGCCCTCTCGATACATTGTTCAGTAGGGTAGGCCTTGGAGAGGCGTCGGGGTGTTTATATAGTGACACGTACTATGTAGGGATTGACTCCTTGCATATTTCACCTGAACAATTTGGTGTTCTCGTCTACGGAGTAAAGCAGGATATAAACAGAAGCCATTCTGGTTTTCTAGGTACTGGCATTGCGTACAAGCATATGCGTGGTTAAATCTCAACGACACAGAGCATAGACAATACGACCACTTGAGCCGGAAGACAACGACAAGGCATCGCCAAAAGAGACAGGACAGAGATTGGAATGTGGAGACCAAGTCAAGTCCAAATAAGGTAAGAATCCTTCACGATGCCTTGTCAGATGATGTGATTGCATATACTCTCTAGGGTAGTCTTGTCTTTGGGGCTCACGAGAACTCGTGGAGCTCTAGACAGATATCGCCGGTGATATTATCCGGTGCAGTCTTCGATTCTGCGTTCCTTGATGCTTTTGTCCCTGTCGCTTTCGCTGTTGTCGCTGTTGGGCCGGTCTTGATGTCCTGGTTGTTCGAAGCATCTTGGTCGGTTGAATGAAGAGGTTTCAGGGGTCCTGAGGGGATAAACCAAGTGTTGGCATCATCTATTGCTAATATACTAACTAAAGGATATGTAGATTATAGTGAGATATAAAATTGTTGTATACTCACTCTGCCTAAATACGTTGTGTTGGAATATTAAAAAAGTTGGCAGATTTCTCAGGGGATGAGAAAATCAGAATTAACATCTAGCAAGTGTTTATCCATAATTGGAAAAGATTGTTAATGCTCTCCCTGCATATATTTCATCAGATAGACAGACGCATTCTGCGGGTGGTCAACGGCTGTCTCATTATGTCTAAGTATGGGTCCGCCTTGTACTCCGCAGTACTGACCCTAATCCGGGGAAGAATTCACAGCCATGCATTTGATAAACTATGAATATAGAAGCAGAAAGTATAGTATGATCTTTTGCTACCTTACAGGAGATTTTTCAATATCGGATAATTGTTGCTGTTGGATAACTACGTTACCTACATCGGTAAGTTATAGCCCACGGTTGACAAAAAAAACAGCATGATATCAATATCTTCCCTTTAATTCACTTGCTCCACTGTGATTTGGCCTACAATAAGTGTCACATAAGTTGCTGCGTCCTACCTTAGACCCTGTTTAGTACGCCATGCAGCCATTGCGAATCAGTGTTATACACTGATACAAGAAACATATGATGCGCACATCCATTAGCCAACAATATATAAGCTTATATTCTCAAGAAACATCTGCAACCAACATGACTGTGCGCTGCCGGTTTGTAACCCCATTTGCATTGTCCTCAAATGTTGTTCCACTGTTGGATTATCGGTTATGCATTTTTTGTTCTGTGGGTTGTGTGCTTATATTGTGTACACCTGCATATCAGAGCACCTTCGTTTTTATGACTAATTACCAGGGGTTGTTTAACTTGTTAATTAGGGCAGCGGAGACAAAGTCTAGTCTTGTATGTCATAGTGGAGCTATGACTTAGACAGCAGCATTGCTTCATTACCATCCTACCATTCCACTTAAATCACAGTATGAGGCCCAAGAAATGAACGGTTTGCAAACAAAATGCGCTTCCCAGACATAAAAGATGGCCTCCCCGAAGGCATTCCCGAATTCACCCTCCCCTCCAACAACTGCAGCATAGCACAACTCCTCACTCGCGAAGTCTACCGCAATATCGACGAGCCCGATGACAACCCCCTACCTCATCATGAAAAGCTGCCTGTCACGGGCTCGGAATAGAAGATAATAATGAATCGATGTTCCTATCTAAGCTATTGTAGCCATCGACGAGAATATCGAATCTGGAGGGAAAGAAGAAGAGGGATCTATCTACAGGACGGAAAGGGGTTTTATCTGTAGGTTGTGTGGCTGCGCTTGGTGCTTCCTTCGTTTGCCTGCATGGCAGCGTTTGTCGATATCGGCCACCAGGGCGATGTTGAGGTTCCGAGCCGTCACACTGCCCACTTCAGTTCGCCAAAAGAATTTACGAGAACCCACGATTATACAACATGCCCGAAATCCGGATGTTCTATGACAAAACTGAGCGGGTGATGGTTGCAAAGAAGCCACCAGTTATCGAATAGGAGCTTGCAAAGTCCATATACACGCAGACTATGATAATGGAGATGGTTGAGACGCAGGGCGGGATGGGGTTGGAACTTTACGGTGAGCTTATGACAACGAGGCGAACGAATTTAGATTTGCATGCGGGTAGGAAGAGGCTTAGAAAGGAGGCGGATGATTTGTATGAGCCGATTAATAAAAATATTCCAGGGTGGGGGAGTAGGTTACCTTTGTGATGGAGAAGGGGTATATGGATTTTATTGAGCGGATGCGGGCTGAGGCTGCATGGTAGATTCCCGCGTCAAAAAGGGACATCAAAATAACTGTCGTGCTTGGTTTCAATCGTACGAAGCCGGAGCTTGTGCTTGAAGAGTGGAGGGCTGCTGAGCAGGATGGGAGGAATCAGGGTGATGGTGATGGTGATGATGGTGTGCGAAGGCCTACCCCGATCATATCGCAGAATGTAACTATAACGTTGAGCGAAGATGGGAAATATCAAGTTACTGGGGCTCTTTTTACTATCCAGTTTCATGGTCTCTTGCATGAGCCTGCGAATGCGCAGGAGAGCGACTTTGTGTATACTAGAGGACTTGAAGCAATATGCTAAGCATGTATAGATAAAACAAAGATCCATTCGCATTGATGATATATGACTCGTTTTTATAGAGGATCAATGAAATATGCTTTGCTCAAAGGTCTGGTGTGCTTCCTACAGCAACCCAATAACAATATCACCGTACAACTGCGCATCCAAATCCAACTTCACCTTCGCGTGCAGATTCAAATGGATCTTTATCTTCAGGCTTTCCTTCTCATTATCCTCTTTTGTCTCGCCCGGTTTCTCAAGTCCGCTCGTTGGTACTAGCTTCTTGTCGCCGTTGCTGCTGTCTTTGTCCTTGTCCTTGTTGGATTCCTCATCGGGACGGCTGCCCTTGCGGTTGCCTCTGGGAAGAGTATCTGCAGCTGCTTGGCTATATTTGTAGAAACATAATTAGGTCAGATGGTTGGTAAGTTGTGGGGACGGATGTGTTTGGGGGACAATACACGGGATCGGCCATCTTGGTATAATATGGGGTTTATTCGAGGTGGAATGCAATTGAGAACTTGATAGTTAATAAAAATTCTCTTACAGTCGACTGTTAAGTATTGAATAGCATATCTAAATGCGCACAAATTGCAGAGATAGTGTTACATTACTTCATAGAGTGCACGCATGCGGAAGGTCAAACACTTTGCAACCTCATTATATATGACAGTGGAAATTTATTTGCCTGCCAAATGGATCTGACGTGTCCGACACCATGCATACACACCAGCGAATATAACTAAATTGCACAACATCAACTACGCAAAAGCCTATGTGTCTTTTATCATCGTCCCGACCATGGTGCTGGGGATAGCTATGATGTCGGCAATGCTGCCGACTATGATCGGCCTGAACGAAGCAACTTCCAGCACTCACGATCGTGAAGAAAGTCGGCGCGATTCTTCTCGGAAACAACGATGTCATATTGTGGCGACCTGTAGTCTTAATCAAGGAAACCAGCGGCAGCGGGAACAAGTCCACAACGCTAAAGTGTATGTGGGGTTAGATGGTAAAGTATGTCCCCAGCAAATTGCCAGACCACATCCCGTGGAAGAGACTAACGAATCAGCTATACATCACCAAACATCCCAAATCATCAATGGTTCACTTCAACGGCGGCTTCCACGCCCATCCAGCCTTCGCTCCTGATAACACATCAGGGATGGTCACCGTAACCGGGGAGAACCCACCAACCCTACGATGGGTATTCCTTGACGCCGACACACATGAAATGCGCTGGGGCAGCCGATCAGACAGCGAGGGCCACATCTGTGGGCCGTTTGACTGGACGAAGGATGAGCAGCGGGTCACGCTTGAAGGATGGGAAGGTTGGCTGGCTGTACGTTTGCCCGATGATGAGCAGCAGGAGGAGCTGGAAGCGCAATTGGATGTTGATGATGGAAGAGGGACTTGGAGGCTGTACTTTGATCAATATGATGATGGGGCAGGTTTATTGTCCGGCACTCAAGGGCTGGAGATATGTTTGAAGCGGGTTGTAGCGGAGTCATAATGACCCAATAAACTGATTTAAGTATCGAAAAGGATTAAATAATACCATCACAGCTGATGCCGGCACCCTGCACCTCTTCACTTAACTTACGAAGCATCTTTTCAATGTCAAGTTGGAGCTGAAGTGTCGAAGTGTGGATGGTAAACAGATGGGTCAGGCAGCTATTATCATCTTAGCTCTTACATCTGAATGATCAATGTTTAAATGACATGCACTTCACATCAACTGGAACCTAATGCTTCAAGTAATTACCCAAACACAATTCGAAACCCCCGCCATAAGAGACTCAACTACCGCAGATTCTCAACATCAACCCATGGACTCAGTTCTTAATAATCCTGAGTTCGGGACTCAGGGCATCGAACCCTTCGAAAATTTCATCGAGCAGATAGTGAGCAAAACAAACATGTAGCATACATTTAACTATCATACAGTCTTCCTCCAGCTCCTCAAAGCCTAAAAGCAAGCTCTCTATGATAGCAAGACTCGAGATCAATTCCTGGTCGTGAAATCTGCTCCAGAGGCTGAATTTTTCTGGTTGGCTGATGAAGCAACCAAATTGCCTGTCAGCTTGTCCTATCGCCGGAAGACAGGCATACTCATCGCCAAAATAATCCCAAAATAGACCAACATTTTGCCGTTGAGGCTTTCTGGGGTAGCATTTGAATGCAGATATCTCTGATGGGCTTGAGCTGGCTAGAGACACCTAGGTCCTGTGTTCAAGTGGTCGTTACAATCGATATCAACAGGGATGAGGCCAGAGTTCTAATCACTCTATTAGAACTTGAACAACAATAGCACAATCACCCTCCACATGAGTAATGCTTCCATCGAATCTCTCGTTTGAACGGTGAGATGATCGTTGTTGATGAACAGTATCAGTGTCTTGACTCTTGCCATAACAGTCTAATGATGAGAAATTCTTTCCCACCGCGGATCTAGTCTTGCCGTTCGAAAAGATTTCAGGATTTACAAGATGAAGCTCAAACACCTTGCAGAACTAGTTTGGCAAAGGCAAGGTTTTATACCAAAGTGAACGACTAACAAGAAACTTATCTATCTCGACTCTTCCCCTTGTAAGGAGTAAGGACGGCATAAGGGCGGAGCCGCGGATGTTGCTCACTTCAGTCGCAAAAGAATATTTTAGGCGCTGAGAACTATCCTGTATAATACTCTCAGAGTATACTTGATCTTTGTAAGAGTTATTTTGTTCCCAGCGTGCGAAGGACTGGCCAAGATTATATATTGATAGCAAAATGAGCATGTGATTTCCCGCCACCTCTCGACTTTTTTTTCCCATTATCATTTTCAGTGGCCACTTGTGTTTTTACTCAAAAAAAGAGCCATCATGTCTTCATTAAGTGCTTGTGATGAATGTTTTAAGAGGAAGAGAAAATGCCAAGTAGTTTCCGGTTCTTTTCAGTGTCTCCTCTGCCAGCGGTCGTCCCTCCAATGTACCAGAACACGACGCCAAGGACGGGTTGGACGACCCCCAAACCCTGGACTCTCGAACACCACTGAGGGTGTCTTTGATATATGGGACGCCAATCGGGACTTTGAGAGAGTTCAATCGGCCCAGCAACCCGGTTTTGCTGAAATGATACTACCGGGCACTTCGGGAGCGTCTACTGACATCGATGATGAATGCTTCTATGCAGCATTAGATGTTTGGATGTTTGGATCGACCTTTGCAAGGGACTTCCACCGAGCAATACACTACTGCCATCGGAATTCTCCCTGGCTCTTGCATGAAATGTTCATTGCAATGAATACCTTTATCAATTGGGCACGCTTCAACCGAACCACTTCCGAAAGAGTAGACATTGAACGGGGCGCCCGATCCCTCCAGAAGCTCCGCACTGCCGAGGTCACCCATGCCCAGGATGCCTTGGCTATTCTCATGCTGGGTCAGGCGTTGGCGGCGTTTGATGCCTTTCTCACCTCCACGGGCGCCATGTCCATTCTCCGATATTCCTTGTCGCTGATGAAGCCGTGGTACTCAGGTTTTGAGCAAGTTCAATTCCTTGACCCCATAACAATCAGCCCAATCTTCTGGGACATAGCATACTGTCTGGTCTATCGGGAAGTACCCATCATTCAGCCGGGCGCGCGTGATCCATCAGTGATTGACCGTTTGGCCGGTCTCTGCCCATCAGTCTTACCAATCCTCTACGATCTGTGCGTCATCGGCCATACCTTGCGTGGTGACCCGAAACAAGTCAACCGGCTAAATAGCATAGAAGAAAGAGTGCGCCAATGGACTCCAGACTACGGATGTCTCCAATCAAGGGGGTTTAGCGTCATAGAAGTCGCCTCAATACGAACCCAGGCGATCATGTATCGAACCGCAAGCCTGCTCCTCGTCCATCGCCTGCGCCATCCGTTAACATGTCACGATGACACTGCTGTGTTGCTTGCAAACAACATCCTTGCCGAGAGACGCACCTTTTTTGCCGCTCAAGGAAACGAAGCCACTCTCCAGAATGTTGTGCTGCCATTATTCCTGGCCTTATTGGAAGTTCCATGCTCTCCTTTAGAAGTATGGAAAAGCTCCACTAGGCTTCAAGTACGTCCGGCATGTTTAAATACGCTCCTCGCTTTCCATCAATTTTTCTGGGAGCGGAAACAGTCTGGGTTTAACGGATTTCTGTTTGACCTGATTGACAATGGACCCAAATTTGTGCCTCTTCCATGACTGATCGTGGCTTGATCCTATTGCTAAATACATATTTCAACATTAACTGAACCCTCTGGATGGCCCACCTTGAAAAAATCTCCTACCTACCAGTACCTCCAGAACCAGCTTAACAAAAGATACCTAATACGTGTCCATATCAGATAAAAGATGAACATAGATGCCAATGGCGATCTGCGCTATCATAGTCTTTGGAAGTGTACATACAGAGAATGTATGGCTGGAAGTCGACATGTTGGATGTCACCCATGCCCAAACTCAGACGGTGGTCTTGTTGCTCCACAATTTATATGCCGTTGGAACCCACTAATATTACACCAAATACTCATAGGCCAGCTTCCTTCTCAAGTTGTCGAAGCTTGACAAAATGCTTGGAGGCATTATCGCGTACCCTTTCTTGGAGCCAGTTCGGTAACCCTCTCACTAGCGATGCTATACCATGAGAGCTGGGCACCACAACTTGCCCTCCGTTTCCTGAGACGAGTTGTTTGATGACAGCAGATGAAACTTCCTCGGGATCCATAACGGGTTGAGTCCAATGTTTTCCGGCCTTCAGAATGGCATCAATCATCGGAGTACGGACCCACGAGGGATGGATGATACTTGAGGACATGACCTGTTAGCTTGGATGGGATACTCGTTCAAGGTACACTCAGTTACTCACCTTGTTCGGACCTTCTTCGAGCCGTGCCAGTGCCTTATCTCCTGGGTCAGGCCCTCATGAAATGCCAAAGCCGACGCTTTGGAGCATGCATAGTCCACTGTCTCTCCAAAGCTGACGAAGCTGGCCATACTAGCCAACGTGATTATGTGACCGTGATCCCGTTGGATCATGCTTGGCAAAAACTCTTTGACGGTCCAGAAGTGCGATAAAGTATTGACCTCCATCGTCAAACGGATCTTTTCATCCGGTTCTTCTAATATAGTTCCTGGAAACCCGACGCCTGCATTGTTGATCAGAATGGTAGGATAGCCGTGGTCTTTTCTGATTTGCCCTGCCACGTCTTTCAGAACCGTGCGGGATGTGACATCAGCGGCATAGAAGAAAACATTTGGAGCTTTTCAAACTATTAGCTTTCCATCACAGACCACGACACATAGGCAACTCACGTAGTGAGAAGTTTGGTTCGTTCAGATCCAGGATGATTGTTTTGACGTGCATCCGAGATAGATCCTCCATGATTTGTTTTCCAATGCCGCTGCATCCTCCGGTGAGGACGACCAGCTCCTTTTGTGGACTCCATTTGCTGATTGTCTGTCTGTTGTTCTGTGCTCGCTTTGAAAGATAGCTGTTCAACCCTTTGGTGAGTCGCAGCGCCACCAACACCCCCAGAGCTTTTTGGACATGCGAGCTCAACAATGCTCGCTGTATAGATGAGGGAAGCTTAGCGAGCACTGAATGTGCTGTGCCCAGCGCCAACTGTGATAAATTTTGTGCTGACATGGTGGTTTCGTGGTTGAAGTTGCCGCCTGATACACACTCTAGCTTCCCTCTTCTTCTTGACCTCGAAACACCTTTTTATAGCTGGAAGCCTTAATATCCATGGACTAATTTGAGCCACTATGTCAGAGTCTACGGACGCTCGCACTGGCTTCTCCATGGGGGTTTGTTTGCGAAAAGGTACCTACTGCGGGGTATGTGAATAACAGTTCGCAGCGGAGGGTTTTGTCCATATTAGGAAAAAAGGCACCACTGGCTCGTCAGTATTTTCGGTTCTCCACCGACTTTGTCATCATTTTAGTGTCGGTGGACTTTAGCCTGTTTGAGTAAAAAGGCTCCGCGAGGCCAATCACCTTGCGATAATCGCCCCATAGCCTCAAATCCATCGGCCCTGATAGACCTTTGCGAGATGATATGGAACTAGAAATAGATGCCTATTGCCTGGCAATACCTTGAGAACATGTGTGCAATAGAGTGGAACTACAACGCAAAGTATCGGCCCAGGGGACGAAAGTCATAAATACTCACCACGCTCCTCATTGAATGCTGTGGACAATTGCAACTGATGTCCTCGTGTCTTCCCGATAATGAGCAAGATTCACACGGCTGACGCGGAAGCGGCACCATTTGACGTCCTCATCATTGGGTCAGGTATCTCTGGTATCAATGCAGCATATCATCTACAAACTGAGCTCCCACGATGTCGTTTTGCTATCCTAGAGGCTCGAGACAACATTGGCGGTACCTGGGACCTCTTCCGGTATCCTGGCATTCGATCTGACTCGGACCTCTATACATTCGGATTCACTTGGCACAAATGGAATCGATCAAATCCTATTGCCGAGGGTGGAGACATTCTGGAGTATCTCGACGACGCGATAACCAGCCATCACCTCAAAGATCGGATTCTATTCAACCACCGCGTTCTCTCCCTAGAATGGAATCAACACTCGTGGACTGTCAGGGTCCAAAATAAGGAGGAAAATCTTCATTTCAGTACTCGCTTCCTCATCTTCGCAACTGGCTACTATGATTACCAACAACCCCTTGCAACTGAGATTCCCGGCCTCGAAAACTTCCAGGGGCAAGTCATCCACCCGCAATTCTGGCCTGAGGACTTTGACTACACAGACAAGAAAATTACAGTGATCGGAAGCGGGGCTACAGCTATAACTTTGGTCCCGAAGCTGGCTGTAAGAGCAGAATCTGTGACAATGCTCCAGCGCAGCCCGACATACATCGTCGCTGTTTCCAATCCTGTCCAGAACAAATGGTGGACGCGGCTCTTACCCCAGTCATGCGTGTATTACCTTCGCCGAATGTGGCGCCTTCTTTTTTCGCAGATGCTGTTCAGGTTCTGTCGCACCTTTCCGCAGACAGCAAGGTCTCTCCTTGAGAGAGGTACGCTGAAACACCTTCCACTGGGTGTGCCATTGGATCCACACTTCAAACCCCGATACAACCCCTGGGAACAACGATTATGTGTTTGTCCCGACGGAGATTTCTTCAAAGCCCTTGGGTCGAAAAAAGCTACCATTGAGACTGGAACAATCAAGACGGTCGACGAACGAGGAATCCAATTAACGTCCGGCCAACGACTAGAAGCCGACTCGATCGTGACCGCCACTGGACTAAAACTCCAAGTCTGCGGCGGCATCCCCATCTACATCAACGGAAAAAGGCTCGATCTATCACAAAAATATGCATGGAATGGCTTGATGATGCAAGATTTGCCCAATGCTGTGCTAATGCTTGGGTATGTCAATGCTTCGTGGACGCTCGGTGCCGACGCGGGTATGCACCTGACATGTAGGGTGTTGGAATATCTGGAACGCAATGGTCATAAGGCTGCTGTGCCTGTCTTGTCAAAGTCGGACCAAATGAATAGCCGGCCACTGCTAGATCTAAACTCGACATACTTGACGCGCGCCCACGAGTCACTTCCCAAGGCGACTGAACAGAGACCGTGGGTTTCTCGCACGAACTACTTCTCTGACATGTATTTCGCCCGTTATGGCGACCTGTCGGCGGGGCTGAAATTTATATGATACCGATGTACATTCATCACATGTAATTAGATTCTGCAGAAAGTATACAGGGAAGCATCAGAAGCAATCTTTAGACCCAGAGAGCGTCCTAATAATCATCACAAGTCTTCGGCTCTATAAACTAAATATTATCATTTTGTTCAACTTTATCCCAAACAAAGCAATATAGTTTCACTCAATGAACAGCTAGCTCATAAGACCATATATAGGGCGTGTAAAACAGGTATTTCCGTCCGTTCAGCCCAATAACAAACTGAAGAACTGGCCGGCAGTTCCTAACCTCGCAAAGCTCTGAAAGGGGTCATAGGACAATGAGTAGTACGGAGTAATACTATAAGAATAATTACGGAAAATAAGTAATCTTATTGCACCTAAAATCAAAGTAAGTCTATCCAGAATACCAAAGCCAATATCAGAAAGATAAGGCCTCTCTACCTTAGCTGTAGGTATCCATCGTTAACTCCCCCAATTGCAGACGTTATAAAATATATTAGCATGAACTTTCGACATGGTAGTGGTTGGAAACCCATATTCGACGCCATTCAATTCTATAAGGGATAATGTAAGATACTGGATAAAACTGATTTCAGTCTAGGTTATTTGTAGATCTGCAGCAGCTAATTCTCCTACACGAGCCCGAAAGAATATGTAATCTTAAGGGCATGCTTAGGGACTTTGTACCAATGCCTGGCTCTCTTATTCAATGGTGACTTTCCGAGTTTTCCTTGTGTAGTTGAAACTAGAGCTCAAGCAATTGAATAATTTTATAACAGTCCTCTTCTGGAGGGCTGGTAGAGTAGACTTGGTCGATACGTTTGGCCGTACTGCATGGCATGGGACTAGGGGCAGCAGCCAGGGGGTGAGGAGGCCATAGCAGTTTTCACTTACAAAATAAACCTAGATCTTCTGTGACTTCTGTGACTGTTCAGATACGTAACTATTCATACCTGATGTATAGTAAATGATAATATCATGGCTCAACTTCGGTCCATATCTCGACCTCTTCTACTTCTACATTCGCCATCCACTCTCCTCGCCATTCAATTGCGCCGTACATTTGCTCATTCTGTCAATAGAATTTATGCGACACCTTCAAATGCCTAAGACTTCTGTGCACGACGAAGGCTACCCCATTATCCTCTTTCCCAAGACCAGATTATCATCACCATAAATCTTTCCTCCTAGCAGATTGCTGTCACTCCCACTAAACGCGTCATGGATGGGGCTGAGTTCAAAGAGAACACATGGAGCGTTCAGGTCAGACAGAGGACGGTGGTATCCAAAGACGGCCCTCTCATCTGTGGTGATGATTTTACCTGCAATCAAGGCAATCACAGAATCATTCACAATTGCGGTGATTTGATCCGCGAGAGCAGAAGCCGTGATAAAAGCAGTCGAGATATCATAATATCTGTGGAGCTTGAGGTCTTTGAAGGCGACATGATAGGAGAAAATCGAACCCAGTTGAGCAAGCACAGGTAGGGTAGCTACTTTCCCCAGCTGAGAAAGACAGTGGGCGATACTCCGTGCATCCGAGGGTTGATAGAAGGGAGATAGAAGATGGTGAAGGCCAGTAAATAGTTCCTGTTGATTCAGTTGGTTTGCATGTATAAATAAATTAATATAAGGGAAATATAAATACCGTTGCCTTGCTAACAGCCTGATCAAACATTTCCCAAGTGATCCCAATATCTGGTATTTGAGTAAATGCTCCGACAATGCAGCCAACAACATGATTTAAATCGTGAAGGCGTCCAATTGGAACAGTTGGTGACCCAAGATGAGTAAGTACGAGCAATCTCACGACTGCACGAATCTCCTCTTGAGGGATGCTAAGATGATAAAGAGACTCTCCTCCATGAAGCTCCTTTGCTAGCAGCCGAAAAGCATCCCTGGGGATATGACCCATCCAGATCAAAGTTGGTTGGGCGACAAAGAGAGCATCCAAGACGTCGTGGAACATTTCATCACCATCATCATCGAAAATGGTCTTGGCAAATTCCTGGCGCTGGGCTTTATTGATCGTGCCAGGGAACTCGAAGGCTCTGCGTTGGGCCTTCTTCCTTGTATCTTTAGCGTTGAATGGTAAAATATTACCACCGTGGGCAGTGGCAAAACTCTGGAAGAGTAGTCTCCTCGAATCAGCCGGTGTTCTGGACCGAGCATCTGCACTTTCGTCGTAGACGTTTCGAGATCGCTCAAAGTCCATCCATACAATTGCTCGCATACGACCATCGAATGTTAACGACCTCGGATTCGAGTGGTAAAATGGCGCTTGAGAAAGGTAAAGAATGCTAGCCGGGCCATACAATATTCGCCGTGATGATCTCTTTATTCAGGTTTAATGATGGGTTTTTATGCTTGCAATCTTGATGACTGTGCGTTGCAGCTATACATCAAGATGGGGGCGAAGGAAGTTTTCAACAACATATAAAGCAAGGATAATATCCTTTGAAAACTCTCTTCATACGGGCAAACACTTTCTCAATATATTTGATCAATATGAAGTTCTCAATTATTTTTTCTGTCTTCCTGGCCGCCCTCAGTGTCGGTGTTGGTGCCAGCCCAGTCCCAACAAACGAGCTACGAGAGACGCCCGACGACAGTGTTGCACCTTCTGAGCTTGCCCCTTCTGAGTTTAACAACTACTTGCAGACTCGAAACAATCAACTTGCCAAGACGCCCCTATACAACCAGCTCGCCAAAACGCATTCCAACCTCGAAGTGGGCAAGTGATATGCATTCACTATCAAATGGACCGAGGGTGATGCACCCGGGGACAAGACACCCAAGAAAGAAATGAAGGAAATTCAGAAGGAA
This sequence comes from Aspergillus pseudoglaucus, assembly GCA_039880875.1. Lineage (NCBI taxonomy): Eukaryota > Fungi > Ascomycota > Eurotiomycetes > Eurotiales > Aspergillaceae > Aspergillus > Aspergillus pseudoglaucus. Next base: position 475,833 of record JBDODC010000019.1, read on the forward strand.
TATGGCTTTGATCATATTGGCATCTTTGTCGCGCAGGTGAAGGAGACGAAGAAAGGGAGAGAAAAGCAACTCGATCTTTCTGGATAAATGCACCAGCTGAATACCTACGAGGCTTTTTAGAATTCAAATGGTCCCCCACAGTATATGAACATCCCAACTGGGGTTACAGAAAGGAACAGGATGACAACGAGAAGATCAAGATTAAGTTTGTCAAGCAAACAACAGACAAGAAGCTCAAAAGTGCAGAAAAAAAAGGGTAAGTCTTCTATCTTCCATGAAAGCCATGGAAAGACATGGCAGGCTGGTAAAAACGATTGCAAAACTCTGGTGGATGCGATGAGGAACGCTCTCTGAGCTGGAAACGAATGTCTGTTTTGCATAGAGATGGCAGTGTTATATATATTGTGCTCGAATAAAGTTATGTTGCTGTATAGCTTTTTTTTTTTTTTTTAAAAAAATCAATCATGTATAGATTCTATGGAATTCCGAATATTCCAGCCTGATTATCCGTCAACAGCTCCATAGATCAATGAACATGTAAGACCAATGGAAGTTTCCAAGTATCTGACCAACATCACTCTAGCTTTCAGCCACAGCGTCCTGAGCCAATTTTTTATGGATGCTCCTCCCTATTCCGATGTCATATCCAGTAGTGAAATACTATTTATGACAAAAGAATACGGAAGTTTCCTCCTCTTCTTCCGCTCGCTTATTTGAATCACAAAGCAGAACAACTTAGCGTCTGTTCCCAAGTCCGCAAAGGAATATCTAGAAACCATGATCAAGGTCCCTCACACGGCACAAAAACTTCTTTACCTATGCCCGAAAGAAACTTGGAGAAGTGAGCATAAGAAAGCACTTATTCGTTGTTAGGGTTTGCAGCACTGGCCGTGCTAATTCAGTCCAGAGTGGCCGAAAACTGCTACGGCAAGCCCTCCAAAAGCCTGCATCGAACGTTTGTTCTTTCCACCCGTGACTCCGGATATTTATCAGTTGGGAGATTTCCTTCTTTTATCATGCGATCGATTACTCTTTCGACTTGCCCGAGCTCCCAGTGATGCCAGTAGATAACCTCGGCTTCCAAGGAGTCTAGGTCAGCTTGTTGGTAGCCTGGGACGGATGGGGTGTGGTAGAGAAAGAGATATCTGGGATCACCCAGTCGATTGCAATCATGTTGATTGTTGAATAGGAATAAAAATAAGAAATAATGAGTGATGGGGGTTGGAACTGTCGAAATAGCGACTCTTACCCCTTGCCAATACCTATACCATCTTCGAGGAATGGACACATTTGACTTCCTAGTACAGAAGATTCCGCCAGTTTGTATAGAGAGCTCAGAATCGACACATTCATCTCAAAAAACGGGTAGCGTTTTCAGACTGGGTTTACGAGTCTCATCTCTATTCCAGAATCCGGATTTCGAAGGAAACCTATAACAGCAAAAGCCTCAACCATTAATGCCAGCATGACCTGATAAATTCACCACAACACCATAAGCCTAGCTACTCCGTACAGCCACACCACGTCTAAAAGATAGCCATACAATTCGGCGGACTTGACACCCCATTTGCACAATTCAACGGACTACTCGACACAAAAAAAGTCCACCTCCCCAATGTCTTGCAAATCTCTGCCAACCCCTCTAAATCAAACATCTCCCCAATAGGCAGTCCCCAACCGGCAAGTAGATGATGGTGCAGATCGAACTCCGGTTGTAGCGGCGGGAAAACCTCAAAACTAACCGCATCCGATGCCACAGCCGCAAAATGGTTATCCCACATGAATCGCAGCACGCGCTCGCTCTGCTCAATGCCCGCATGCTTGGGGGTGTGTTGAAGGCTGTAGGCCATTTTCTCGTCGTCGTTCATCTTCTCCCAGGTCTTCGTTAGGCCGACGCGGAGGAAGAAGATGTCGCCTTTCTGGAAATTGATATTGCATTCACGCGCAATTGCCAGTACGTCGTCGAGGAAGACGGTGTGTTGCTCAAGAGCGTTGACACTGATTCCCTTTTTTTCTGCCCAGGAGAGGTAGTCGATTAGGACGCCCCGGCCTGCGATGCCCTTCTTCGCCCAGTGTCCGATTCCAATACGTGAGTTATTGGAGTCTTGGATTTCCTCTGCTGTTGTGCCGCCATAAAAGGCTTTTGTCTTTCCGTCGGGTGCTGGGGCGTTGTGGTGTCGGAGGCCGTCCCATTGGGAAGATTGTTGGGGGTTGAAGTGGTATTCGTCGTCGAAGGCATTGTCAGGGGCGACCCATTTGATGCGGTGTTCGAAGCGTTTACGGCCGAATCCTGTTGATATGTTGGTTACTGTTCGCATCGGGAAGAAAACCTAGAAATCATGGGAAGAGATACCTGGCGGGTTCAACTCTTCAAGAGCCCAATTCAAACACACTCGCTCCCCAGTCTGAATTTGTGTACGAGCTGCGTCCGCCACGACGTCTGGCGTGAGAATACGGAGCATTCCAAGCCCTTCATCTTGAGTTCCTGCCGGCGCTGGCCAGAATCGTCGCTTGTCTGGGAGGTCATCAAATTTCTCTGGCAGCGTTCCTGACATGACGTCGTTGGTCTGTTCGAGGCGGGGGAGGGGTTATCGAGAATTGCGGCAAGAAGAGAGCTTGACTAATAAAATGTAGGGATTCTGTAAAAGTGTGGCTTGTTCAATGAGGTAGAAATGATAATATAGTAAGCAATGCGTGTGAAGTGTTATCAAAAGCAAAGCGAGTGGAAATGAGAGATGATGACATCGGAGCAAGTCCGCCCAACCCCGCAACCATATCTATAGGAAAGAAAACGAAATGACTGCTTACAACCAGCGTCCATTCCAAGTACATACAGATATACGCTAAACAGTGTAGAATCACAACACCAGCTTGTATACAAGACACTGCTCTCGTCTATAGGTCATCCTCTGTTTCTTTCGACGAGGTCTCCTTCTTAAGGTTCGACATCTCGTACTCCTCCCGAGAGCTCTCCACACCGGAACCCGACATGGCAATGGCCTGTCTGCCCGTATCGGACGACTCGAGGAAGTCTCGCAAACGACGCTTGCCTTCCTGCATCGCCTGGCCGGACGCCGCCTCAGTCATTTTCAGGATTGGGCCCCATAGGTTGAGCTGATACGTCACGTACCCAGCAATAGCACAGACAAACAAGAGGACGAAGTAGACGGGGTTGCGGAGGACTAATGCAAGTCAGCACATTGTCTTCCCATATTTTCATCGGGCACAGTAGGGGGGGGGAAACTTACCAGCAATTATTTCGTTCCAACCAAGAGCAAGGAGAATACCATAAAAGTACAGAGGAACCTGGGTCATGCCACCGATGGCGCTCCGCTTGGCTTCCACGTACACTCCATCTGCTGCCTTTTTAAATCGCACGGTGAGATCCTGTCGTTTGGCATCACTGAGAATGGTTGTCTCCTCCTCCAGACTCTTGCCTTCCTCTTCATCCACACCACCAATCGGTATAAGGTCTTCTTCGTCGGCTGGCGTCGCAGAGCTGGGGGTGTGCCCAACCCAGCGGTCCAAGGGTGGTGGAGCAGATGTGTCTGCCAGGCGGAATCGAGATAGGAAGGGAATCAGAGTCAAGGTAGACTCGCGAGCACGAGTATACACGCCCTCAATATCATCGGTCGGGCGCCAGATCCGAGGCACGCCGGCATCGTCATAGCGGAATTTGTCCTCAAAGTTCTCACGCAACTTCAGCAGCAGGTTGCCCTCGATCATCTCCTCGTCGATCTTCGTCCGCAAAACACCCCAGGACTTCCTCCGCAGTCTCCAAAGACCAACGTCAACTTCCTCCAGGCTCGCGTCAAAGCTACTGGCACGATCCGTGAATTTCTTCTCCGCATCGATGACAGTCTCGCTAAAGACATTCCAGATTCGGTCCCAGAAGGCCTTTTCGGTCTGTTTGTCTCCTGCCTCGGGAGCCCCGCCGCCTGCTCGTCCAGACCCTAAAGCGTTGAATTCAAGCCCGACGGACTCGCCTAAACGCGATTGCACCCATCGCTCAATCCGACTTGCCAGACGCCTCATTTCGTCCTTCCTCAGTCGTGAGCTAACTTCTGCCAGCTCCTTCTCATACAATGCCAATTCGTTGTTGTAATTACTCCACTCGAGCCCTTCAACCACAGTGGAGCGAGCAACCTCCTGGAACTTCTCCAACGCAACCTTTGTCTCCTGCTTCACGATCTCGGCGAAGTCGTAACCAGTGCCTCGCTTCTGGCCCGCTTTCACTGCTCCTGTAACTGCCTCGGTGAAGTCGTTTATACCAGACTTGTGCGTTGCGCTAAGCTGACCGTAAAACAGGGCCTTCAGACGGGTGTCGACCTTTCCTTCCAGCTCCGACCGCTTTCGCTGATAAACACCCTTGTGGTAACGGCTAGCTTCAATCTCGAAAGCGTCGACTGCCTTTGTTCGTGAAGCTCGCATCGCGGCTCCCAAGCCACCAAGAATCTCTGCTTCTCCCAGACGAGCCGCTTGTGCCTGCTTGTCTTCGAAGGGAACGACTGCCTGGTCAAAGGCCACCATCACTTCCCTCAATATTTCGTCACAACGGAACTGCGCGAGAAGTTCCTGTTGTGTCGGCAGATCCAGATCTTTGTTGTTGACGATCTGATCCCAAATGCCTTCAGCATATTTCGAAACTCCGTCTGCAGGGATCCGACGGTGGTATTCGGGAAGAAAGACGCCTCCTTCGGAGAACTCGCCTTTGCGCGGGTCCAAATTCAGATCTTTCTGTCCTTCACGGAAACGCAGGCTGAGCTTGTTAGTTTCCTCTACAAACTTATCGGGCTGGTAAGCCTTGTGGGGAAGCCCATAGAACTGAAAATCGAAATAATCGTGAACGCTCGAGTTCTCAAGGCCAGCTGGTTTGGAGATGGAGTCCCACAGACGGGAAATGTCCTCCGTTAACGTCTTTTGAAGGTTCTTGAGGGGAGTGGTTCCGACGAAATCACGGATGACGAAAAACAGAAGCGATCGATGGGTTGTACTAAATTCCGCAGTCAGCACTGAAGATTTAGAGCAGCGGACCTCAATTAACCCAGATGAACAACGTACCTCCTATCCTTCAAGAACAGCTGTAAGTTGACCTCGAAGACAGTCTTCAGCAATCCCATGTTGGCACCCTGATACAAGCCGACTTGGTGTTCCCAGATGTTGACAATAAGAACCTCACTCGTCGCCAGCGCAAAAAGAGCACTCTTGCGTTCAAAGTCCTGGTCCTCGCCCCTCTCACGACCGTCCGTTCCCTCAACGTCCATGACAAGGATGTTATCGGCCATTTTCTCGTTCGCATCCCCGGACGACTCGGAGACCTTCTTGTTATTCGATAACCAGATACCTTTGGTCGTTTGCCGTCTTTCCAATTCGGACATGACTGAAAACTGCGTACCGAAGAGGTGGTTGAGGAGCGTGGACTTGCCGGTCGACTGGGAGCCGAACACGGAGACAAGGTGGTAGTTGAAACCGGCGGGGGTCACATTTTCGACGCTCAGATATGTGGAGAGATTTGGACTGGTTGAAGTTGTTTCTGTTAGCTACGCTAGACATGTATGGGGTGGGGGTAGTGTGTCCTTGAGAACACAAACACCCAACAAACAATGGCATAGAGAAAAAAAGAAGACATACTTAAACTCCTTGTTCTCGTCAATCACTTGAACACCATGCTCATAGGCAGCTTGATCACTGGCACTGCCAACCGATGCGAGATGTCCATTGGAATCCATGATGGGCTGCTCTGCCGAACTGCGGCCCGAAACCGAAGAATGTCGATCTGACGGTACTTCTTTTCTCACGATAATCGTTTAGACGGAGGAATGTACGGAAGAGGAAATCACAAGCAAGTGTTACGTGAGAATCGCAGAAAACGAAGGTGTGGCTTCTTTGCGGATCGACAGATATCAGGAGAGGATGGAATGCGGAGAGGAGGAGGATGATGATGTATGAAGTGTTCACAGAAGATAGTAGACAAAAGGACCTCGGCCTGAACTGTCCACAGTCAATCAAAAATAAAGTGGGAAAAAGGTCACAAGGACGGTATCTTGTGCGATTGGGCCGAAGTCACGTTGCGGTGGATGGAAGTGGCTGGACTTAACAGGGAGGACTCGGGCTGGGGATCGTGGTCCGGGCGTCTATCTGGTTTTCTGCCTGATACACCAGGCATATACAGGGTAGCGTAAGTTAATTCCCAAGCGAGTAGGCCACCCAACGCAAAGCACGTCCATGAATTAGACTTCAATTCTTTAACCATCCACCATGCCACCAATTCGCTCTCGAGGCTCTCAGAATTCAATAGAGCAGGGATAGGATCTTATTAGCTAGTTAGTCTATTAAGGATCAAGAAAGTAGCTCTATTCGCGCAGCAGCAAACCACTTCTACGTGCCTCTACCTTACAACGCCTTACTGGTGATGTCTTTCGCCCTGAATCACGCGCCAATAGCCATAAATTGTCTCAAATAGAAGAAGAATCACCCGTACAATGGATAGTCTCAATGTATTACTGTGGAACAGCGTCTCGGCCTACTACTGTACAAGAAATGGCTAATCTATTACTTGCGGCGCGTGAATCTACCCTAGTTCAAACAATTGGAGAGAATTTGGTTACAAACTTTGTTAAAAGGTATTAAAAGCTTTCAAACTGGTACTCAAGGCGCTATAATCATGAGACTGCCAATTGTGAAGACTCAAAAACCATCTGTGAATGGTTTGATAGCATGCAACGTACAATTCTTCAATATGGCATTAACCCTGATGATATCTATAACTTTGATGGGACTGGCTTTGCAATGGGTTCAACTGCAACTGCAAGATTAGTAACAAGAGCTGAATACTATGGTCGGTGAGCTGTTATACAGCCTGGAAATCGCGAATGGGTTACTGCAATTGAGTCAATCAATGCAACAGGGTGGGCATTACCTCCATGTATTATTTTTAAAGGCAAGGCCTTTATACAACCTTGGTTTGAAAACTCAGCTTTACCACATTATTGGCGGTTCAAATAAAGCCTAAATGGATGGACTTCTAATGATAATGGACTTCAGTGGCTCCAGGATCTTTTTATTCCATCAACCATTGCTCGTACAAAAGGGAAATATCGACGTTTGATACTCGACGGCCATGGTAGTAATTTAACACCAAATTTTGGTGAAATTTGCAGTATAAATGATCTCATTCCAATCTGCATGCCAGCACATTCATCACATATTTTACAGCCACTTGATATCGGCTATTTTGTGGTGATAAAGCGATCATACGGTTTGCTTGTTGAAATCAAAATGCGTATTGGGATCAACCATATCGACAAATTAGACTTCCTTTAGGCCTACCACACACGAATTGAAGCTGTCAACCTCGATACTCTCAACAATAGCTTCACAGCAGCTGGTTTGATTTCCTTTAACGCTGATCGGGTGCTTGCAAAGCTCGATATTCGGCTTCGTACGCCAACCGCTCCCCCCCAAACCCCAACACGAAGTCAGGGTAGTGACTGGAAGCCAAAAACACCTTCAAACTACATGCAATTACAAAGCAATCCTCAATTAAAACATTTCTCCGTAAGAGATTGAGAAGCCCACCAAGTCCGCTTAATACCACCGTAAATCAGATTCTCAAGGCATTACAACTGGGCCACTTTCATTATAAATCATTGAATTCGTGTCAGATAAAGTATCCCAATATCCAAGAGAGGAGAAGAGTGAAAAGAAAAAAAAAACATCTAGTTTAATATAGTACAGTTACATGGACATAATTCACTGAACTCCGGTGCATCACGTTCCCCCGGATTCCCGCGTTGCGAGAAGGCGTCAACAAACTGAAAAACGGAGGTATATTTTTAATCGTAATAAAAAGAAAGACCAGTCAACTCCAAGGTATCACGGCGTGGCTGTTTATTTCTCCATGATACGGGTGATCAGACCAGTGGCAACAGTGCGGCCACCCTCACGGATGTTGAAGCGCTGACCAGCCTCGGCAGCAACGGGACGGTGAGTCTTGAGGACCATCTCGACGTTGTCACCAGGCATGACTCGACCGGACTGGTCCTCACCGGGGAAGCTCAGGTCGGCGGCCTCATCTAAGCGGTTTGTCAGCAAACCAATGTCACACTGATAATATAGGGCAATCATATAAAGGAAACTTACCGGCAGTACGGAGGAAGAGCTGGGGACGGTAGTTGGCGCCGAATCCAGTACGACGGCCACCCTCGGCTTCGGTCAGGACGTACATGGAGACCAAGAACTTGTCATTGGCCTTGGTGCTAGCGGGAGCGGCAATGACCATACCACGGCGGACATCCTCACGGCGGATACCACGGAGAAGGAGACCAGAGTTGTCACCAGCACGAGATTCGTTACAGGTCTTCTTGAAGGTCTCAATATCGGTGACCTTGGTCTTGATGGGGGTGGCGGATGCACCGACAATCTCGACTTCCTGGTCACGCTTCAGCTGACCACGCTCGACACGGCCAGAGGCGACAGTACCACGACCGGGAATAGAGAAGACTTCCTCGACGGACATCAAGAAAGGCTTGTCGAGGTCACGCTGAGGGGTGGGGATCCAGGTGTCAACAGACTCGAGAAGCTGGTCGATCCGCTCGGTACCAATTTCAGGACGGCGGCCCTCGAGAGCGCAGAGGGCGGATCCGAAGATGATGGGAGTCTCTTCACCCTCGAATCCGTAGCTGCTGAGAAGCTCACGCATCTCCAGCTCGACGAGCTCCAACATCTCGGGGTCCTCGACGGCGTCGACCTTGTTGACGAACACGACGATCTTCTGGACACCGACCTGACGGGCAAGCAGCAAGTGCTCACGGGTCTGGGGCCTGTTCAAGAGAAGTAGTCAGCAAGCCATTCACACGAATATGAAGGCATCACAGATTCGAGACATACATCTGACCATCCGAAGCAGCAACGACAACAATGGCGCCATCCATGTTGGCAGCACCAGTAATCATGTTCTTAATGTAATCGGCGTGACCGGGGCAGTCAACATGGGCATAGTGACGGTCGTTGGTCGAGAACTCGATGTGAGCGGTGGAGATGGTAATACCACGCTTGCGCTCCTCAGGGGCCTTGTCAATGGCACCATACTCGAGGAAGTTGGCAAGACCCTTCGAGGCCTGGTACTTGGTAATAGCGGCGGTCAAGGTAGTCTATCCAGAGTGTCTTGTAAGTTGGTAATCCTTCGCGGGTGGGTGGGAAAAGTGGTGGGAAGTGATATAGCACTAACCTTTCCGTGGTCGACGTGACCAATGGTACCTATCAAGGAGTTCATTAGCTACCATTAATGCCATGCAAAATCCAGAATGACGACTTACCAATGTTAACGTGAGGCTTGGTACGCTCGAAGGCGGTTGCCATTCCACGGGCAGCCAGTCGGTCCTTGGTGAAAACATGATGGACCGGGTTAGCAGCACGCGGCCGGAGCAGCGAGGACCGGCTGGTGCGCAGCAGAAGGTTGGCGGTTCTTGTGATGTTGGACATCCTGAAAACCCGGCAATGGAATTACAAACACAACAACACGAGGAAACGTGATGGGAAGAATAATGAGGGCTGGACAAAAGAGGTCGAGATGTGAGGATGCGGAACAAATTTTAGGAAATTCTTAGTCAGCTCTGAGCCAATCATTGATCGCGGATTGCGGAGTACAAAAAGATACAAACATGACTATGTGCGCTGCAATTGAAGTCGGCGGGGTATCTAATGGCAATGAGTTTCTAATAGTCGAAGCCAATTAATAAACAATTCCAGAAGTTTACTTTGCACGGTAGGAAAATATTCGGACTGGGTTGTTTTGTGACCACTACCTCGAGCCGGGTCAAACGCCGCGTTTCCGATACCATAAGAAGCATGCTAAGGCACATGGGCCGCCATATAATACACGTTACAGTTCTTCATCCATAATATACATAGTCTGAGTGGGATGTGAAAAAGCATCCGGGCCAATCTAATTATTTCTTTTTTCCACTACCCATATAACTTGTTTCCCTGGCTCCCCAAATGAGGGCTTAACCTGCGCAGCACCAACGCTTTTGACTGCTTCTTCCACACTGTCCAGAAGATGCTTGATCTCCTCCACTGTAGGCGCCCGCTTCCCCTTTTTCCTCTTCATGAAAATCTCCACTTTCCGGCCTTTCAGTAGGAAGCTCTTCAGCTGTTTCAAGCGATGGGACAGATCATGCGCGTCAATGGCCCAGTTCAATTCCACCTGCTTCAATGATGCTTTAGCAGCATGGGCAGCCTTTGCTCTAGCTTTTTCGTGTTCCCTCACTGTTACGCGGTTCACAATCTTGCAAATGGGTGGTTGACTGTCGATACTCGGCGAAACTTGCTGGAGGAAGTAAGTGGGGCGTTCGATAGATCGTAGAACGTCGAAAATATGTTCGGGAGGGCCTAATTTGTTTTCTTCGTTCACAATTTGTACAAATTTTGCCCGGATTCTTTCATCTATGAATTGGTTCTGCTCTGCGGGTTTCGCCGACTGGTAACTTGCGTAACGACGGGGCTGCTCTGGTAACCGCGGTGACGTTTGGCTCTGAATACGGTTCAAAGAGAGCGATGAAATTCGTGAGGTTTGAGATGATGACGGAAGGAATAGGTGACGGAGTGTTGGTGTTGTAGAAAAAAGATTGCGCATGTACTTCATTTTGCCGGAGGGACTGCGACGAGGCAGTTGAGGCAGGGTGAAAAGGAATTGTTCGCAAGCGAGACAATGCGTGACAAGTCAGGATTATAAATCAAGAAAGTAGCATATATCGGAGTTTGTAGACGGTCTATTGTGGCCCGTGGAACTGTCTGCAATAATAATATGGACCTCCGCGGCGGACAATTGATAAAGCACCGCCACAGGGTCCAGGCCTATGCGCCACATCTGGACCCGTGACCATTTCCGCCGCCTCTCCTGAAACCGTCACGGCCACCTTTCTGCCTACTCTCTTGTTCTGCCTCTTTTTTTTTTTTTTTTCTATTTTTTTTGGCAGTACTTTCTTCTTGTTGTTCTTTCTTCATTCACTCACTCTCTCTCTCTTTTTAATTTCTCTGTTATAAGCTGGTCTGGAGTTTTGGAAATTCAATGGTTTTTCTACATTTCGTTCGTTAGTCCGTTTCGTCAACGCAGTCCAAACCTCCACGTTCTAGGGCGTTTCTCGGAGTTGAAACGCCCACATAGCACCCGTTCGATTTCGCTCGCATGTCGACGGGAGTTGACGGTCGAATTTCCCAACCCGCTGAATCATATTTAAATCCGAATTCAGACACTCGCATCCGCTCGAGTTCTCGACCCAATTCGTTCGCCACTCCATATTCAAACGAATCGAGAAAATATCCGGACAACCCTTCTAATTTGTTATCAACAACCATGGCGCAGCCTCAAAGAACGCGGTATCTGAAAACAGGTGCCATTGTGGGTGTCCTGTTATTGATGCTGTTCTGGCTATCACCATCTAGACCCACTGTGAGCGGTCTTAGACAGGGTAAAGTCGCGCCCCGTAATTCGGAGTATAAAATCAGTTTGACTAATTGACCATATAGCACAATCTCTCTCTGCTGCCCCTCTGGCAGAAAAGTGTTCTAAGCCTTACGACTCGTCGAAGCCGTTGATTCAGTATGCGCTCATGATTGATGCCGGTAGCACGGGATCTCGCATTCACGTCTACCGATTCAACAACTGCGGTCCTACGCCCGAACTCGAAAATGAAATCTTTGAGCAAACTGAGAAGAAGCCAGGTGGCTCTGGTCTGAGCTCTTACAAAGAGGATGCTGAGGGGGCCGCCAAGAGTCTCGACCCCCTTATGGATGTGGCCATGAAAAATGTTCCTGACGAGTACAAGTCGTGCTCGCCAGTCTCCGTGAAGGCTACAGCTGGTTTGCGTATGATTGGACCTGAAATGAGCGAGAAGATCCTTGAAGCCGTTAGAACTCGTTTGGAAACCGCCTATCCCTTCCCAGTGGTCTCTAAAGAGAATGGCGGCGTTGAAATCATGGACGGCTCGGACGAGGGTGTCTATGCCTGGATTACCACCAACTATCTTCTTGGGAAGATTGGTGGACCTGATGAAACGCCTACCGCCGCAGTTTTTGACCTAGGTGGTGGCTCCACTCAGATTGTCTTCCAGCCCACCTTCCCGAAGAGCAAGGCGGGTGGCATGCCGGAGCATCTTGCTGAAGGCGACCACAAGTACTCGCTTAAATTTGGAGGACGGGAATTCGAGTTGTACCAGCATTCTCACCTGGGCTATGGCCTCATGGCTGCTCGTGACTCTATGCACAAGGCTGTTGTTGATGCCAAGCTGGCACAGAGTCCCAAAGACCAGTCGTGGTTGACGCAGCCGATCTCTAACCCGTGTATTGGACCCGGAATGGAACGCGACGTGGTATTGAAGTACGAAGCGGACCACCCTCTTGGTTCGCAAGTCACGGTCAAGATGGTTGGACCTAAGGAACAGTCCGCTCCTGCTCAATGCCGCGCTCTGGCGGAGAAGATCCTCCGGAAGGAAGCGGACTGCAAATTGGCCCCTTGCTCCTTCAACGGCGTGCACCAGCCATCTCTCGAGAAGACGTTCTCTCGTGAAGATGTGTACATTTTCTCCTACTTCTACGACCGGACTAAGCCACTAGGCATGCCCGATTCTTTCACGCTAGACGAGCTCCACCAGCTTACCGCGAATGTTTGTGGCGGAGAGGACAAGTGGAAGATCTTCGAAGGCGTTGAGGGTGCCCTTGGAGAATTGCGTGACCGTCCTGAGTGGTGTTTGGACCTCAACTTTATGCTTGGACTGCTGCACACGGGCTATGATATGCCCCTGTCGCGTGAAGTCAAGGTTGCTAAGAAGATTAAGGGCAATGAGTTGGGCTGGTGTCTCGGCGCAAGGTAAGTTTATTGTCATCCCCGTTTCGAAATTTGAGTCTGACGCTGACTTGGTTTAGTTTGCCCTTGTTGAGCCAGGAGTCTGGTTGGACATGCCGTGTTAAGGAGATCTCATGAATTTAAGTAATATCTTTTTTTCTTCTTTTGTGGAAACATGTTAGACAATGGGTGTTTTATTGTTATGGGAAAGTTTGGGAGAGGTGTTGCTACTGGGCTTTGGCTGGTTATTGCTTGATGAAAATAGTTGTGATTTACCAACCGGCGGCATCTGTGTATGCAATAACTGCAATAACTGCAATAACTACTATGGATAGATTCAATATAATATGGCAATGCAAAAAAGATATTCAAGCAATACTCATCCGAAACATTGTCTATATGCATAATGGTGTCAACTGGCCAGCCAGTTTACTCGTTCATTTCCTCAATCGTAGGCTTTTTCGACTCGTCCTTTTTCACGCCCATCAATTTACCCAGCACGCTCGGATCTTTTGGCCGGCTGGGGAGCTCTGTTGGGAGCTGCTTTCCTTCTTCATTGTCAAGGCTCTCGTCCTCATCGTCACTCGACTCATCATCCGACCGTGTCTCTTCTAGAACACCCAGGCCTAGGTTCTGTAGCAGCAAGAATCAGCATTTCTCCCAGTGTAAAGTAGCAGTCGACAAAAAGGCACACAACGTACCATTTCAATATATCTCCCCTCATTCTCTTCATCTACACCATCTACCTGAAGCTCCTTACCCCGGCCAGCAGCAAGTTCCCTTTCCAAATGCTCATTTGCACTTTTCATTTGCGGCAAAAACGCCGTTAACCGGGACATAATGCCATTGTCTTTCTTGATGCGATGTATCCGTGGTTTTTGCCGGGCAGCGACAGATGGAATCGCACCATTTCCTTCTCTTTGTTCTTGGTTGCTTGTTTCCTGTTCATCCTCTTCGTTGTCGCTATCGTCGTCGGAAGAATCTATCGAGGAACCCGAAGATGAGGTTGGCTCGTCGGAGGATGTCTCGTCGTCATCGTCACTGTGGTAGTTCTTTTCTGATTTCTGCGACTCGAGCGTCTTCGTCTTTCTTGTTTGCGTACGCTTGGGAGGTGAGGGTGCGAATTCGTCCGGGAGGAGCTGCTGATCGTCGTCGCTGCGCGCGCGTTTTGTGCTGGCGCCAGGCATATTATTTCTTTTTTTTTCTTTTTTTCCGTGTGCCAATTATGAATATATTATTAAGAATGCGTTAGCAATGCAAAATAACAACGTTGAAATGGTGTTTTCGTAGTGACAAAATGGAAGATAAAAATGGAGAAGTTGAAAAGATGAAATCGATAAGAGTTTATCATCGTCGTTATCCGTGGTTCCATCGCGGTCCACGTCCTTATGATTTACCATGACTTTTTTCTACACAACAGCTGTCTTGTTTCCGATTTCTTCATAGACAAGCCTATTTTCTCATAACACCTACACGGGCACTGAGAATATGGCAGATCTGGGCGATCTTACCTCGAAATCCTCTGAAACAGCGCATACTCAGTCCATACAATTCCTTATCGCATAGACGCTGAAGCCTCCAACCTCTCCTGATGGCTTCAATTTACTCTCAATGGCAATATCAGGAAACTCCGAATCATAGTTCTTTCTTCCTGGCGGCTCGAGGCGTCGCAATGATCGACCGTCAGGGCCAATCTACTTCCCGTACTACGCGCTAATCGACGACATCCAGTGTTCTCCAGTATGGCTTCAATAAAACGAATTGATTGACTGGTTGATAGTCCGAGCGATTGATTAATCCACGCAATACAAAAATAAGCCATAAGAAAGTCTGCAGATGCTCACTAAGCAGGCCCCTCATTCAGCTATACAAATAGATTCTATTCATATTCAGGGGAGCGGGATATATCTATAGTATTGACACTGACGCTTATAATATATAAGTATATATTGGATCAAATTATCCTGATCCCAATCGCAATCGCAATCCCTTTTCATATTCTCTGCCAAGTTCAAAATACTCGAATCAGAAGCCATGAGCGTCCCCCAACTCCAACTTAACGACACCACCCCCATAAGCCCAGACGACAACCACAACCAGCTTGACAAAACAAGCACACGCAGGTCCCTCCACCAAAATATCTTCGGCAAGCTCCGTCCCCTACCATTCCAATACCACTGGACAGTTTGGTACGACAAGTACACTCCCGAGTCTGACGACAAAAATAGACTGTATGTCCTCCACGAAGACGTCGCCGACATCGCGACCTTCTACCGCGTCTACAACAA
Source organism: Aspergillus pseudoglaucus (assembly GCA_039880875.1). Taxonomy (NCBI): domain Eukaryota; kingdom Fungi; phylum Ascomycota; class Eurotiomycetes; order Eurotiales; family Aspergillaceae; genus Aspergillus; species Aspergillus pseudoglaucus. The sequence goes on from JBDODC010000019.1 coordinate 490,965, forward strand.
CTACCCATGGGATAAAGTCCGTGTAAGAGACAGCATACATATCTTCCGGAAAGGCGTGGAGCCTGTACCTGAGGATCCAGAGAATCGGAACGGGGGGTGTTGGCAATTCCGCGTGCCAAAGGGCAAAGCGTTTGCATTTTTCCATGAAGCGGTAATATTATGTATGGCGAATGAGTTTCAGGCGGCTTTGGAAGAGGGTATGTTTATTCCCTCCTTGTCTGGAAACTGAATGTGGTGCGCAGGTGTAGACTAACATGAATAGAACATGACCATGTCCTCGGGATTTCTTCGTCTGTCCGCTTCAATTCGCATCTTATTTCCGTCTGGAATAAACTAGGAGACAATGAACGGTCTATCAAAACCCTGGAACGGACTATTCTTGAACGACTCTCGCTAGATCTGAGGCCAAGTGGTTCTCATGCTGATGGTTACTCCTACCGGCGGCATGGGAAAGAATAACCAGCCTTTCTCGGGTTTCATTGTCTGTCTGCATATTCCCTGTTTCTAAAGCTCATCTTGTATTGCATTGTATAAAGCATCTGTACCTGAGCATAGCCTGCCAATGCATCGTCTATCCCTCCTGCATACAGGGTCGTCATCATTAGAGATTAGTATATAGACTTCCCATTCATACACCAAAACCCCAATTATACATCCAACGATTATAGTACAAGTACAAAGTCATTAGGGTTACCGTCATCGACCGCGATCCGGACTCCGCCTTTTCGAAACATCCCGCGTTTTTTCCGGCTCCCGATCTCTTTCGCGCTCCTTCTCACGTTCCCCGCCGGCGCTAGCTGTACCGCCGGGGATATATCGATCAATTCGTCCGCGGTCGTCCCGTTCTGGTCGATCTGGTCGATCTGGTCGTTCGGGTCGTTCGGGTCGTTCAGGTCGTTCAGGTCGTTCAGGTCGTTCAGGTCGTTCGGGTCGCTCAGGTCGTTCAGGTCGCTCAGGTCGCTCAGGTCGGTCTGGAGAGCGCACCCGTCGACGCGGGGATCGACTTCGACGGCTTGTTGGCGGGACGTAGCGGTCGATGTCGAGGACGCTGGGGGAGCGGCGGCCTGCTCGGGACCGTGACCGTTTCCGCGAGGATGCGCGGCCGTGTGATTGGGAAGCTACCCGTACCCGGTCTCGCTCTCTCTCGCGATCTCGACCCCCTTCTCGAGGTTTTTCCCGATCACGATCACGTTCGCGATCTTGTTCTCTCTCTCGGGGTCTTTCTCGTTCTCGTTCTCGTTCACGCTCACGGTCACGATCCCGGCCACGGCTTCTCTCTCGAGGTCGTTCACTGTCACGATCCCGGCCTCGGTCTTGAACCCGATCCCGAGCAGGGGAGCGTCGGCGACGATAATCATCTCGATTTCGTTCTCTTTCGCGGTCTCTCTCTCGGCTGCGGTCCCGATGGCGGTAATCTCGGTCTCTTTCAGATGGTTGTCGATCTCGCATCCGATCCCTATCCCGATCATCCCTGTACCGGTCATCACGAACACGGTCCCGGTCTCGATCTTGACCTTGTGTGGTAGATCGGCTCCGGCTCCGACGATTAGGTCGGTAACTTTCGTAACGGTCGTACCCACGTATAGGAGCTCGGCCATCATCACGGTCCCGCGGCCGGATAGATGCCTCCTGCGATCGCTCCTGTCGACGGTCTCTATCATAGCGCGACGAGTGTCTGCGGGTACGGCTGCGACTGCGGCTGCCCTCTCGTTTGCGCACCCGTTGCTTGTCATCAGTTGATGTTGTTGCTGTCGCTATCGAGCGCCTTCTTTCAGTAATTGTATCCTGCGCTGGACTTCCAGATTTAGGTTGTTCTGTTGTAGGGGCTTTCAGGCCGTTCTCAACAGCCTCCGCTTCCTCAAAATCAAACTCGGGCTTTTGTCGGGCTTTCGCCGCAAGCTCTTCACCTTCTTTCAACAGCATTTGTAGAGCGGCCTCTTCAAGCGATTTTTCATCCACGGGCGGTTGTGGTTGCTGGGGTGGTTGCGGGGTCGCAGGCGTCGGGTCTGTGGACTTTGTCTTCGAATCGCGAGGTCGCTCGGACACGGCACAGTCAGAACGACGGCTTGGGGAGCGGTCACGAGCCCGGTAGCTATCCCAATTCCTGTTCCGGTCTCTGTCTCTGTCTCTGTCTCGCTCCCGTTCCCTATCCCTGTCCCTACCTCTAGTCCGACTGCGACTGCGACTGCGCTCGCGCCCCCAATCCCGATATCTCTCGCGCTCTTCTCGTCGACGCCGCTCGTATCTGTCGTCTCGTCCTCGATCTCTTTGCTCATCAAGTTTCTGTTGTTCTTCGCGCAGACGCTCGCGCTCTGCACGCCTCTGTTCATCCCGCTCTTTTCGTCTAGCTCGATCCTCCTCGTCCTTCTGGCGCTGAATTTCGCGTTTCTTCTGATCCTCCTCATCTCTAATCCTCTTTTTCTCATCATAAATAACTTTCTGTTTGCGCATAGCCTCCTCGTGAACCTTTTCGCGTTCGTCCCGCTTGGCTTGAATGACGGCCGCATATTCCTCGTCGGTTTTGTTGCCGTTTTGCTCTTCTTGCGCCGCAGATTCTTCGCCGATTTCGTTGCGACGAATATCCCGGACAGAATTTAGGATGAAATCAATGTGATTTGTCGCTATTGTTTCAATCGATGTTTCCACGGTTTTGTAGACATTGTTGCGGTCCGCTGCTCCTTCGATCAGTGTCGCTGCCTTGCCGCGTTCACGCGACAGAAGCTCGGGTTCTTGATCGATCTGAGAATTTGCTAGTTCAACCAGTAGTTGTGTAAACTCCGTCTTGTATTCCTGCATGAATCGCGATGAGTATTTCGTCCAATGATGGAAAGAACAACAAGTAAATGACATACCCCTCCATCAAAATCAGCCCATATTTTCTTGCGCACGTTGTCAAAGCCACCCTTCTTCTTGAACGAGTGCAACAGATTCTCGAGCGCTGTATGTTGCGCCGCAGACAATGGTAGTTCCTCCGTCTTGAACTTTTTCCGCTGCCAGAAGTTCACCTCCGGCGAGGCTCTCTTGATCCCATTAGTTTTCACATCGGGCGTCTCCTCTGGTCCAGCCATCGCGAGAGGCCCTAGTATACTTTGAAAATTGACCGCAGAATGTCGTTAATGCTTGCGATGAGAGAATGTCGGCGCGCAAGTCGCAATGTATCCGCGTCCTCCTGTGTCGGGACAATGATGTTCCGGATTGGGAACAACGGATCCGTGATTCGACGGCGGGCGGTCAACCTCAAGCGTTCTCGTACCTCGTCTGCTTGCTTCAACGAACCCTGAATCTTTTGTTTGCCGGTGTTATTTTCCCTGATTCTTTGTTCTTGCCTGCAGTGTGGTCACTGAAAGTGGGCGCTTGAATTGGTCCTGCAATTTCGCTGATTGCTGGTCCCGAACTCCCGATCGATCGAACTCTCTCCTTCGTTAACCCACCTTCACATATCGCAAAGCACAATGGTTTCTAAGATTCTCTTCTGGAGTGGCTTCGGTAGGTTCTATGTCTACGGAAAGGGTATATTATAGCCATTAACGCATTGGACACCCGCAGGCATTGCCGTCCGTCTCTGGCAACTCGGTATCGAAATGCGTCCTATTCTCGCCAAGCAGGGCCTCTGGGCCTACCCTGTCTTCGCAGGTGTCGGTGGAAGCTTCGGCTACTGGCTCCAGGGTGTCGAGGGCCGTCAGCTCAAGATTCTCGCGCAGCGCCGTGAAGCCATCCTCGATAAGCGTCGGAGACGGGACAACCGTGAGGGTCTGAGCAACATTGAGAAGGAGGGCACTGTGGCTGCGACGCCGTGATTAACTGCATTAGTTGCTACTTATTTTCAATGCCTTCGGAGAAAGACTAGCAATTGTATTGCTAGGCATGTATCATATCAAAACACAGGAAGGTTAATGGCCAATTGTTTGACGATCAACGAGAGAGCAGTGCGGTGTTTAGGCACGATTATATCCGTTTCTCATTCTATAACTAAGCGCTCTAGATACCATATGTTTAGATGATGAATCACCCTGCAGTTACATCTCATTCAACCTCCGGTAAACACTCCTAAGCAGAGCATTATACTGCATCGACTCTCGATAATCCTGAGCCCTAGACTGGTCGTAAACTTCCTCGATCCTCAATTTAGGGTGAAATGACTGCCGGTCCAAATTCCTAGCAATAACCTCTTTCTCTGACCTCGACGATCCTCTCACTTGGACCTCATCCGGCAAGCCATGAATCCAGACATACACCCAGCCCCAATCCAGCACCTGGTCCACCAGGCGACAGCAGCCCACGGGACAGGTGCAATGGCGTAGGTCGATAAAGAGGTGGGTCAATCGGAAAGTCTGGCGGACGAAGGTTAGGGTTCGTCCCCAGAGATATTCCTTCAGGTTCTCGGTCAGTCGATCGTGGGGTGTTTCTTTGCTGTCGTTCTTGTGCTGATGCAGATTATCGTTAAGCAGCTTTCGCTGCCGTACTCCGGTAGTATCGATCAATCGGCTCTTGCGCTTTAATTTCGAAGCAGAGGGAGTAATGGCAGAAGACACGTCAAAGTGATCACGTATCTTGCTCAGATCCCTCATAACAACCTTCTTAGCCGGCGATTCATCAGCCCACTCCTCAACCTCCGTCAAAACAGTGGGTATCTCAGTCCCCAAAAATTCAGCCATATACTTGTAATCTCGATGGTCGAAGATCAACTCCAATCTGCGAATCTGTCGGAGATTCTTCGCGACTCGTCTGTTTTCCATACGCGCTGTGGCTAACATGTCGACCTGGACGATGGAGAAGATGTTCTCGCCCAAATAGATGGGCGTCGCCTCGTGGTAGATTCGGCGGGATGTGCAGAGGAGGGCGAGATTGGGGTTATCGTATATTTTTGCTCGATCTGGGTTTAGCATGTATCCCATGGAAATGAAAGGCCGTACGAAGACACGGGCTTTGACGAGGGCATGGTGGTAGATTTCCTCGCGGGTTGAGCGAGAGAGATCAAAGAAGGAGACCATATTCGCAGTAGTATATAATGGCTTTTTCCAAGAATTGCTTTGAGATGATCGGATTTTACATAGCAGACTGGAGATGGGTTTTCTCATATACATGTCCGCAAGCCCTTATGTTGATAGTGAATGCCATCATGTCCAGTCCAATGTCCATATTTACTTTGACCAGCCATCATGATTTCCATTTATAGGATACCTGTCAGTGAAGCGTTTGGGTATATTCACAAGTCATCCAAGTTGTATATAGAAGAAACTGTTCAAAAAGTATGTGGCATACAATAATAGCCAACAATAACAGACCACCAGAAAAGCAGAATCACATCTGTTCTACAGTAAATTGCAGCGATACTTCCCATTTCTGGCCCCCAATGCCGTACCCTCCACCCAAGCGGTTCCTGATTAAACTCGGTATCCTTTCACGAAGCCGGACGAGATTTTCCTCAGACCCAGCGACTCGAAGCTCCAGGTTCGCCATGCACAGTCCGTAATGAACTTGCCAGAATCTGGCGTCATCAATGCCAAGCACGCATGGATCGGATTCGATATCTTTAATCACTTCTGGTACGCCTCTGCCGGAGTAGGACATGAGCAACATTGATCCCAGGGTTTTCACGAGGCGTACGCCGATAACACACATCGATATAGCAATCGTGCCCGATAGCAGCGAGTCAAGCCAGGTATATAGCTTAACGGACACCAAGGGAAGAATTAGGAGCATAGTGGAGCAGGAAAGTGTCAGGAAATGCGACGGGTTACTCAACACGGATGGTAAGGAGTCAATATAAGCGAACTGCATCGCCTTTCCGATTCGAGCATGATTCTTCAACCCAATCGCGGAAACCAATGTCGACGAGATCGCCAAAACGGCGGTAATGTCGACACTGCCCACAGAGACTCTAGAGTGAGGGTGAGAGTGATGGGGCTCATGACCAGACGATTCCAGAAAGTGCTGAAGATTATGCGAGATGAGGTCCATTCCCATGAAAAGCAAAAGGACACACATCGCGAACCCTGCTAACACTTCTGCCCGCTCCAACCCAAAAGGATGTCGGATACTAGATCGCCTCCAAACTTCGAAATTTCCAAACACATCTACCACCACACAAAGTAATGCTCCAAGTGAATCGTATAGAATCAAATGAGACAGCGCCGTCATGGCCAACGATCCCTCGGCACTCCAAAGCGTATAGGCCGCCACGAACATATGGCATACGCTCCACCAAAACCGCGTCTTCTGGTCTCTCGACATACTGGCCCTGCATTCTTTAAACGTGGGGATCGGTAGCGAGTTGGGCAAGGCGAGAGGTGCTCTAGGAGGAGGTTCGAGGAAGATCTGATGCGAGATGCTGCTATGTTTGTATTTGTGTCCACGTCGTTGACCGATATTCTATAATTTCCGTTGCGCAAAGTCTCAGTAAACATCCTCCTATAGCCAATAGGTTTTCAACATACAGATTTCACCACCGGGTTCTTTTCCATCGTCACCGTTTTGAAATTGAACGGGCCATCGTCGTTCGAGGCATTCTGGGCAGCAACCTCTACCGCACTAGGACCAAAAGATGCCTTAGTCGGACTCAATCGATCTTGACTCCCCATATCTGACGGATTACGCAACGGAGGAAACGTGTCAACCATTGGTGATAAGCGCAAACTGTTGTAATCCTGGGGTATAGGCTCAGGGATCACCGAAGGCTGCTCATCTGGGGGCGGCGTAGGAGTGCGTGGAGGAACGGGGAGGGGCAAACTAGACGCCATTGCCCTGAAAAAGCCAGCCTGTGACAATTTGCGGTCCTGAAATGACAATCGGGAATGGCAATGGGGGGTTGATACGGAGAAGTTGGTCAATGCGGAGGATGTGCCAGAAAGGAGACGATAAGATTCTTTCTGCCTCAGGCCACAGCTGATCGTTCATTAACCTCATCGCATCATCGACTTCGCCGCCTCCATCACTCTTACTTGTTACTCGTTCCGCAGATTCCGTGTGGCATAGGCAGTGGTAGAAATATCTCTGTTTACTATCTTCCCGCTTGATTGAAATGCAATGTACATAGCGCGCTTACTCTGAAGTGGCTCGAATCCGATGCCTGTGTTGCTTAGGGATCAATGGATAACCGCGGTTCCCTCTTCTTCTTCCTGATCGTCCTCTATCTCCTTCTGAGTTCGCAGAGTCACCCACCGCTGGTTGAACAGAGTCGCGAGCATGAAATAGAGGTCGAGAGGGAGCAGGATGCGCTTCGTCGTCTAAACGAATCCAATTACGGGGACTTTGACCCCCACGCGGACCTATGGCTACCCTTTGCCGGTGTCAGAAAGAACGACAGCTATGCATGGGATCTCCTAACGGATGCGCAAGATCGGGCCCGTCGTCAGCTACAATCTTCCATCTCAACTGCTGGTTTAGATTATCCTTCTACCACCTTAAATCTCAGCCAAATCCGTCTGCCGGTTTATCGCAATGCGACGGGAAAGCTACTGGGAGACTGGGTGCGGAACAAGCAGACCTCCAATGCTCAGCGTCTCAACTTAACGGCTATCGCTCTGGAGCATGAATATTTTACCCACGAGTTCAGCCAGAACATTACAGGACCAAGTGGTACACTTTATTTGGACCTCCGTGACGTTGGTGGGGAAGAATTCCGGCTCGGAGATAGGCGCGCTCGGGAAATTAGAGCGAGCTTGGCCGTGGAAAGCAATGATTACTGGGGTCATACGTGGTATTTGTCGTTGCTGGGGGTTCATTATCCCGAAACAGGAAGTATTGTTCTTACGACCACCAGCGAGAAATTCGGCGGATTATTCGCGTTGCCGCACTTTACCCTTTCGCCAGATTCATATGAACTCGCACACCAGCTTCTCCTCAAATCGCTGTCCGATACGATATCCCAGAAGGAGATTAATCAACCGACGTTGTTCCCGTGGTCTTCGGTAGTTGGATCCGAACAGGTCGAGTTCCCTGCGCCAAGATGCGAGCATATTATTTATCTGCAACAGCACCCGATTACCTTGAAAAACTACTTGGCAGAGGGGGCAGTCATTGAGCAGATTGAGAAGGAGCTAAGATATCCCATGGGAGCACCAGTTCCGTCTCCCCCTCTCATGGTCATGTCCGCTGTGGTGTTCTCGCCCGATTGTGGGTATATCCTTGAGACGAAAGGAGCGCCAGATTATCCTCCCTCGGATGCCCTGTACCTATCTGGTCCCAAATTGGAAGAATATTCCAAGTACTCCTCCCGCCTCTTGTTCCTAGTCTCTGGTATCTTGGTTGGGCAGATCACACTCCTATTGCGACAGATCAAGGAAGCATCTACTCCATCGACGAGGAGCCGCATTAGCTTTTACACTGTTGCTATGATGTCATTTGGGGATGCCTTTGTGCTAGTATTTCTTCTCCTGGAGCTATATTCAGCTGTGTCATTCCTGCTGATAACAACGGTATCTTTCCTGACCTTTCTTTCAGTCAGTTACATTGGAATGAAGTTCATGATGGAAATATGGGCGGTTCAGGCGCCTGAACGGCAAGAACAAATTCGTCGTTCCAACCAGCAGTCTTCGAACACTGCGATAGACAGCTTGCCGCCACCTGCGACTGCAAGACGGGTGGGCGACACTGGTGCAGCCCCCGTCATTTTGACACCGGATCAAGATCCATCCGAAGACGAAGACACGCAACCACCTAACCGCAACCCAACACCGTCTTCGGGGAATGCTCGGGCAGATATGGGAGCCATGTACGCTCGATTTTATCTCGTCCTCTTCCTATTGCTTATCACATCGATATGGTCTTTCCTTTGGCCGGTTCGGCTGGGATCCATATATGCTCGAACCCTAGCATTCATCTATCTGTCGCTTTGGTGTCCACAGATCTATCGCAACGCCATGCGCAATTGTCGCAGGGCCTTAAGATGGGACTTTGTCGTCGGTGAGAGCGTGCTCCGGCTATCTCCTTTCATCTATTTCCTAACCGTACGGGGAAACGTATTGTTCATCCGCCCGGATTCAACCACAGCGCTATCAATGACTGGCTGGGTCTGGATTCAGGTCTGGCTATTAGCTGTTCAGGATATCCTTGGCCCTCGTTTCTTCGTCCCCCGAGGCTGGGCGCCACCGGCATATGACTACCACCCTATCTTGCGCGATAACGCCGGGCCCGAGCAAGACCTCGAGTCAGGTGGTACGCTGCCAATTGGTTCCCTGCGCGCAGACGAGAGAGAACCCCAGGCAGGAGACAAGCCTAGACCGAAAGATCGGAAGAAGGCGGTGTTCGACTGCGCTATCTGTATGCAGGAGATGGAAGTCCCTGTGCTTGGGGCCCCGGGTGCGCCTGGGGGTAACAGTAGCGTGACAGATGGAGCTACGAGCATTCTGACGAGGCGCACGTACATGGTTACTCCATGTCGGCATATCTTCCATAGTACTTGCCTTGAGAGCTGGATGCGGTTGAGGTTGCAGTGTCCGATCTGCCGTGAATCTATTCCACCTGTATAATGTGGTTTGAGGGATATAATATTAGCACATACACAGGACGTGGATATAAATGCTTAATGATGATAATGTCTAAAGGCTTCACTCTATGACCTCATTACGTCATGGACTATTTCCGGAAGCTACAACCACTTCGGAATACACCTAGCACCAATTGATTGATATCAGACATGTATATATTAGACCGTGACTGTTGAACAAAGGTCTAGCCATTGTAAGCTCGACGTATATCGAGCATCTTCGTTGAAGGAAACCACACCCAGTCGTACAAAATCATGTGACGCTTTTTAAAGACCAAAACAGTAGACAACGAGAAGAAACCACGCAAACCCCGCCGATATATTTATCCCAAATACTCTCCCGTCAGTTTCTTACTCGTGCTGTGCCTTGTAGGCCTCCGGGTCCAGCAGTCCTTCCAGTTCTGCGGTGTCGTTGACCTCAATCTCGGCGATCCAGGCATCGCCCTCGGGGTTCTCGTTGATAGCCTTAGCCTTGTTGTCAAGGAGAGTGTTACCCTGCACAACCGTTCCGGACACAGGAGACAGAACATCCGAAGCTGATTTGACCGACTCCACAGCTCCGACGGGCTCGCCAGCGCTGACTTCCAGTCCCGCCTCGGGGAGCTCGACGAAGACGACATCACCAAGGGACTGAGCGGCGTACTCGGTGATTCCAACCTTAGCTGTGATTAAGGAATTTATTGTCTTGTCAGCGTGCTGTTTTCTCAACCGTCGAACCGGGTTGGTCCGTCGTCACTGTAACGCAATGGGAATACTAACCCGTCTTGCCATTGTCGGCAAGCTCGATCCACTCGTGCGACTCAGTGTACTTCTTTGCCTGCACTACAAGACAAAACAAAATATGTTAGCATCATATTCGACTCAAAAGACATATCGATGAGAAATTGGGCACAATCGTACAGAATGCGCTCTGCGAGAAGCTCCGGATACTTCCCCGCGGGAAACCCATTGCGGGCGAAATGCGCGCAATGGGGAGCTTCGGCGAGAGCATACGAGAAGCGAAACGGGGGACACAGCGGGCGACGGAAGCCATTTTGAGCGGATATTTGAGGAATTGGAAAAGTAAAAGTATTGGAAGGTAAGAACAAGGAGCAGGAAAGAAAGTAGAGTGAAAAGAAGGAGAAGTGGGAAGTTGGAGAATAAGAATGACCGATAGGCTTCCCGAGCGGGATCATTTGATAAGACGGCGCCAAGCCTACTGATAAGCCAGACTGCCTTCGGCCGGCGAACCGCAAAAATTCATCCCCATCCCGCATATTTGTCGAATTGTAGCCATTCAACGCAGACCGCTGGCGGCAATGTTGTACGAGTTGATTGCGATTGTGAGTGCTTTTGTGTCTCTTTGATTGTGCGCTCGTCTGGATTTATACTGATACGTGACAGGTCCGTCCGGGCAGCCTCCATGAGGTCCGAGAGTACGTTTCCCTACTCCGCTGTTCTCCCCCGCTCTCCGGTCATGCGTCGATTCAATATTATGATAAAAGGCGACCGAATTTCGCTAACTGTTTTAACAGAATCGCCCGTAACGCTGGTATCCAAGTCCTCCGGTCCGGCGGCGTAGTCCGCGGCTACACAAACTGGGGCAACTTCCGATTGCCCAGGCCCACCACGAAGCATCAAGCCCGGTATACAGACGGTCACCACTTCATCATGCGATTCGATGCATCGGGGCCAGTGCAGACAGCTGTCCGGAGAACTCTTGGTCTCGACCCACGGATGATTCGTTTCTCGGTGGTGAAGCTCGGTGACAAGCTCGAGGAGATCAAGGATGTGGGAGGGCAGGTTGAATGGAACAATAACCGCAACATTGCCGACACTTTCAAATAATGGACGTGTGGTGACATGGGTTGCTTAGAGGGTGTGTGGTTGAGGCACAACTCCGCTGTTTTCTTTTTTGTTGTTTTTTTTTTCTCTTTTCTTATATGTATTATGTTTTGGGAACGGGTCATGTCGTTTTGTATTATCATACCAGCATTGTCGCAGGCGCATATAAATCTGAATCTCTATGGCATTCGACTTTTATGCTTGTAAAGAGTGCCCCAGATCCCAGAGGGCATGTGGTTGCACCGAAATTTGATTACCTACAATGAGAGCCTATTTTTGACGTTCTCCAACAAATGCCAATAGGGCATTTCGTGAAATGTTTTAGTTATTGCAAACCGTTGACATGTTTGCTGATGACCATCACATCTACCATGGCAGTGAGTGTGCATCTCCGACATGCCAAGGTTCAAAAGAACACATCAATTTTTGTCTCCAACACAATTCAGCTATGAAACTCACAGCACGAACCAGGAGCACAATTCGATTGAAAAGCACCTGTGGATGAGAAAGGGGAGCTGCATTCTGTCAATTTGTTTGTTTTTTCCGTGGAACTGGGCCGTCCGAGGGTTCCGCATCACTAGCTGCGCGGGGAGTCTTCAGATAATATCGCCAGTTTCCAGATTGACGGTCTCACATTACTCAGCCAATTTATTTGGCTTGGATTCACCATGTCTTCTAAAGATGATCAGTCCGACCTCGATCCGCAAAAGTCATGTCGTCCACTACCATTTGTCGAGTTGATGGCGCTTGAGCCGCTGAATGATTCCCATCAGCCATCAAACGCTTCTGTTGATGATCCTGAAAGGGCATATCGATTTTGCTCGAGAGCTGTCCCTTTCTCCCCGGGGGACGGTCTCATGGCATTTGGCGGACATGTATATGCTCAGTCGGCGTATGCCGCGTCCAAAACCGTGGGCAATGGATTTACAATACATGTAAGCCAAAAGAATCCCTCAGTACTGCCACACTTTAGATCATGTTACTAACAATTTGCAGAATATGACCGGTACATTCACGTTCCCGGGACGTCTGGATGTTCCATTTGTCTATGCGGTTCGGCACATACGAGACGGGAAGGTGTACTGTACTCGAACAGTTGATGCACGTCAAGATGGTGATGTCTGCTTCACGTGCGTGTGTTCGTTCAAACGGGATGAAAAGAAAAAGACTTTCAGCCATCAACCCCAGGCTGCTCAGCAACGCTACAAGTCTGTTATAGACGGGAAGCGGCCTGAAGATCATCATGCTAGTCCAAGCGTGGATGCCGACTGGTGGATTGAACATGTTCAGGAAGGGAATATAACAGAGCGAGAATTCCCCGGGGTAAACGTGAGAAAGGTGGATATGAATGGCTATAATGCCGCAAAAGAGATAAAGCGAAATCCAGAAAGGTATCGCCAGTTAAGCCTTTACTCGATCAAGGGTTCCCCGGAGTATCCTGCCACATCCCGAGACATTTTCAACCTCAGAACCAAAGACCAGTCGGGAGAGTTTGATAACCTCTATATATGTGCACATTTGTATTCCAGCGACAAGAACTCCATCCCATTAATTCCACGCGCATTGGGCAATACGAACTTTATTGCACTAGCGAGCTTGACCTTGACTGTAATCATTCATCAGCATGGAGAAGATTTGAGAATGATCGATTGGGACTCCGTAGCGTCTGGTGGTGCGAAGGACTTGCCAAAGAAGTGGTTTATACAGGAAGCTTGGACTCCTCGGTCAGGAGAGAACAGGGCAGTTCATGAGAGTTGGTTATGGAGTCCGAATGGCACATTGTTGGCAACCACGCTACAAGACTGTCTACTTCGATACCCATCTGAAGAGAAATTATAGATGCATATCTGGCTTTTTATATTGTATGTAACATCTTTAGTAGACAATCAGTTGTCATTGCGTTATCATTTGGCTGCAAGTACAGGGTACAAATAATCCAGTTGTAACTAATACTACAAATATAAGTTTAAGAGCGATTCACTGACTGAGTGCCATATCTATATTGTGCATCTTATACAACCATAGCGATCGTGTGCTTTCCAGGTATATGATGAGTCGCTGTCCTGGAATGATACAGGACAGCAGCGATGCAAAAATCTTCCAACAAAAGGAAAAACCATCGACTGCTCTAGCTCAAGTCTGGTGTTTAATTCAAGGCGCAAAGCGTTATGAATCCTATGAAGCTTTTGGTCAGAGAGTATCTGTCAGCACTTTTGAAATTTTGTGTAAAGCATTCCAGACTGATATTATTAGAGAAACACGGTTTTCAAAATGAGAATGTATCCTACTTAGCCTCTTTGTAGTCTTTTTCCGACTACCCATGTGTTTATTTGTAATGGAAGAGCTGACATATAGAATGCCTGACTGACGTTGCTCATTTGTAGGGCTTTTTTTTGGATTTAAAATGGCAAAGAAAAGGAGTGAGTGGAGAAAGTCGTTAGAATGGGCCATTTTTGGTGGAAATTCTGATAGATGATATGTAGCATATACCCTTGTATCATCGTGATCACCAGTTTGACAGATCTTTCACCTCTTGCGATATTTTACTTCCTTGCCCTTATAACTATTGTACCCATTGTTCCAGTATCCATACTTGGCATTTGGGCAAGCACCAAGTTAGCCAGAACTTGCAGGACAAATCTAGACAAGCAGTTCCTGGACTTAGGTACTAATTCTTGCAATTATCTATTACGATTGGCTTGCGTTTTTTACAAGCGGTGTCCATCAATGCTAATATTACTTAAGTCCTGTTTATCGCGCTGGCATAAAAACTCGGATGTTATTGTGTAGCACTTGTAAACTCAGGGATCTTGAGGGTTCTCTTGCCGAGTGCGGACTTGTTGTCCCATACGTATAGATTATGCCGGTAATTGATAATGAAAGAGAAAACATTGGCAAAGAGTTCTTCTATGGATTAACTGTACTGGTTCTCAAGCAATTGATGGTTTGGCGGCAGTCTAGCGGTCCCCAGGCAGCATAGACATGACCATGCGGCCTAGTCTTCTTTGAATATGTAAGAGTGGCCAGCACCTGGGCAAGATCTGAGGAATTCTGTTTTCTAAATCTCTCTCGAGCGTCCCTCACAGCCAAGACACTGGATCCCCAGACATCTGCATCGGACGGCACAAATTGTTTGAAAGCTAGTCTCACATGCCCCTGGTATGCGGCCCGAAGATTGGCCATGGCATACTATAATTTCCATGGAATACAGTCACTTCTGCTGCTGCTGCAACTTCTTGGAGAATCCATGCCGTACCAAAATAAGAGTTGGAGGAAATTCCATTAATTTCTCTCCAAATCGTGTCCTCATCTGTGACGGGCTAGGCCCGAAAGGTACCTCGAATCATGAATGATTCTCGATTGAAGCTATTCAAAGAAGTTCGCCAAGTCAGGTGACCTGCAGTCACCTGATCACAAGAACACTGATAAGGATCGATCGGATAAATGGTTGACCCGAGTAGCGAGGTCAAGAGATTCTTATAGTCGATGTGTGCGCACATATTGTAGATTAAGCACTCAATCAGCTGCGTATGCGCACATACGTTCGT